>BSBM01000535.1:5100000-5617500 GCA_027924585.1 Larix kaempferi | reverse complement strand
TTAATTGACCCTCAATTGTATTGCATTCTTACATTTTATAGGTATCTGGAATAAATGGTAATCTTAATGTCATGTCTAGATAATAATTATTTTTATTATGCAAGCATCCATCACTAATAATAATTAGTTACAAGGAGATATTGCATATAAGAGGTAGTTACAAGGAGCTATTGCATATATTTTACCTTATCTGACCTTCTATCTCTTTGGCATGTCAAATAAGAGGTAGTTACAAGGAGCTATTGCATATATAAGGTAGTTACAAGGAGCGATTGCATATATTTGACCTTATTTGACCTCCCATCTCTTTGGCAGGTCAAATAAGAGGTAGTTACAAGGATCTATTGCATATAAGAGGTAGTTACAAGGAGCTATTGCATATATTTGACCTTATTTGACCTCCCATCTCTTTGGCAGGTCAAATAAGAGGTAGTCACAAGGAGCTATTGCATGGATGCATGGATGCATGGTTACCCCACATTGTCATGAATTTATTTAAAATTGGCATCCAATATGCTAGTTTAGATTTTATATTTCTCATACTCTAGATATCAGGTGTGCTTGCCAGACTCAAACCTTAATTCTTTTCCAAATTGTGTGCCAACAATTATGGGCATTCCTTTACCAATTATGGGCATTAATGTATGAGATTTGTTTGTTTAGCGTCATACTCATTCCCATGGCCGATATACCTCATCACACATATACCTCATCATGACCATGTGATCCGCGTGGAACCTTCTTCATATAGTGATGATGAAATTTTAGGTTATATGGAACATTTGTACATTTGAGAGAGAGATGATTGGTTGTACCTTCCCCACAATGTTGATTTACTTTTGGTCCTTACACCCTGTTGTTTATTGGTCTTATGGTACCTTGTCCTTGGCGTGTGGTTGATAGGATCATTTTTCCCATCTTGAGTTGTTTGTACCACTCTTTAATGTTTTTGGTCCTTTGGTACTATGGTTGTTTGTCCCGTAAATGACCCTAGTACCCCACTTATGATTTATGTTATTATTTATGACTCCATTTTATTTTATTATTTTACTTTTAATTTTTATATTTTATTTTAATTTAATTTTTAATTTTTTGTATTAAGTAGTTAAGACTTGTCCTGTCAGACAAAATTGTTGGTGGTTAGATATGTGTTTTTATGTTAAGCTTTTACTTGCACTAAGACTTTTGTTGTAATCATTCTTTGCGCTTTATTTAACTTCTGTTATGAATGTAACTGTCTTTGTCTAACTACTATTGCATACAACCTTTCTCTGCCTCTCTCTGGTTTGTACTTACCCTTTAGTAGGGTCAATGGGTTCCTAGTGTTGGATGACCTCTGAGAGGTACAGTTTTCACTGAAAGTAATAATTCTGAGTATTTGACAAGAAGGTTCCACATTACGGTGTAAGTACCCTAAACCTATCTTCTTTACTCATGTTAATGTTGATTAACTATTGCTAGTAATTACATGTTATTGAAGATTACTTTAACACAATGAGCCAACTGGTAGTGTTAATGTCGAAAAGTCGAAAGAGATGAAAATTATGTTTTGTTACTGTTGTTCTATTTAGTTTCACTAGTACTTGTTTATTATATGTAATAAAAGAAAGGAGTTTACATTTGGTGGAGGCATGCTAACTATGTATGATGATAGTGGAAAATGCATGCCTTAATGCCTTGCAATTTTCTAATATGAACTATGCATACCCAACAAGGTCCTATTTGAAATTTTTTCCCATGGTGCAGGTAGAACCAAAAAGGTATTTGTCATATTTGTCTTCCTAGAGCAAGGGGAGTTTAGGAAGGCTAGAGGAAAGTGAGACATCCAGTAGGTCTATAAGAGTTATATCAACTAGATGTCAAAATATCAGAAGAAAATTCCATAAACACATGGATTTTTTTTTCTCACTGAAGGGGGGTCATGTTCCTATGATGATGAGACAATAGGAGACATCGAGGTTCCCTTGAGGTACAAACATCTAGCGAAACAATGGGTACCCAAGGATATTGCTCAAATGAACACAGATTTTTGTGTGAACGAGAGGATATATCGAATTGCACGATTGTCATTACATGGTTTGGGTTTGTTTTGCATGGATGGCATTAAGGTCGGTTACGGTAGATGTACAAAATTGATGGAGTATGTTGGACCCTGTTACAACTACAAAGATTGGATGCGCCTGGTCCAATTTACATGAAGTATGCGTAGATATGGATTGTCAGCAAATTATTTATAGCTGAAAGACAAAGATCAAAATAAAGGAGCAACGATGTACATTGACGGAAGGCCAAAGGCCACAGTCAGGGTTTATAAACAATACACAACTAGGGTCTACAATTAAGAAACCCAACTGCAAATTTGAGGGGCGTGAAGGAAACCGTGTTTTTGTATGTGCCATTAAATCAATAGCTGCAGGGAAGAGTTGCTTATTAATTACAATTTGAATCGAGTATATACAAACACGGTTACTATGGAAGTGGTACATCTAACAATTTACCCAACCTTTTATTAATGAATTTAACATCTTAAGTATTTTTCGTTAGTTTATTGTTATAATTTCATTTAAATTTTCTATATTTACTTCGTAGGTAGTGATCGAGGCATCTCCCCAGCAGCTGGTCATAGGAGTACAACTTCCTCGAGGCAGTAGGTATACATCTTTGTAATAGTAAAAATATAATATGAAAAAAGAGTTTTTTTTTGCTGTGTTTTTTCATTAGTATATTCATTTGCTTTATATAATGTTATCTATATTTGATGCAGACTGTTGATGAGGGAATCCACCCGACTGTTGATCAGACGACAACAACCTCGGGGCAATAGGTAAACCTGATTGTAATTGTACAATTTAAATACGTCAAAATGTTTTGTTATTATATTGTTTCAGTGAGTATTTTGGTTTCGTTTAGGTAATTTTTTCTATGTTTTTGATGCAAGGTTTTGTAAGGGGCACCTCCCTAGCAATAGATGATACCAGAATTGTCTCGAGGCAAAAGGTATACATCGATGCCATTGTACAAATTTAATATGTACATTTTTGTTGTTGTTGTTGTGTTTTTTCATGAGTATATTCATTTGGTTTATATAATGTTATCTATATTTGATGCAGAGTGTTGATCAGGGAAGCCACCCGGCTGTTGATTAGACGATAACACCCTTGGGGCAACAGGTAAACCTGATTGTAATTGTAAAATTTAAATACGTCAAAATGTTTTGTTATTATATTCTTTCAGTGAGTATTTTGGTTTCGTTTAGGTAAATTTTTCTATGTTTTTGATGCAGGGTTCTGTAAGGGGCACCTCCCTAGAAGTAGATGATACCAGACCTGCCTCACGGCAGCAGATATACATCGATGTCATTGTACAAATTTAATATGTACAATTTTTGTTGTTGTTGTTGTGTTTTTCATGAGTATATTCGTTTGGTTTATATAATGTTATCTATATTTTATGCAGAGTGTTGATCGGGGAAGCCACCCGACTGTTGATCACATGAAAGCAGCCTCGGGGCAATAGGTAAACCTGATTGTAATTGTACAATTTAAATACGTCAAGATGTTTTGTTATTATATTTTTTCAGTGAGTATTTTGGTTTCGTTTAGATAATTTTTTCTATGTTTTTGATGCAGGGTTCTATAAGGGGTACCTCCCTATTAGTAGACGGGGGCAGGTCACCTATAACCATTGATCCAATGAGTAGACGATCCTCGAGGCAGCAGGTATAATTCATTGGAATTGTACCAATATAATATGTAGTATAATGTTTTTTTTGTTATGTCTTTTTCGTGTGTACACTGGTTTCATTATTATAATGTTTTCTACTTCTTTTTTGCAGTGGGATGATCGAGGCAAGTCCCCAACTGTGGATCAGACGGCACCGTCTTCGAGGCATCAGGTAAACCTAGTTGTAATTTTAGGAATCTATCATGATAGATATGGTTTTTTAATATACTTTTTTCCTCCGTCTATTTCTTTCACGTCAGTAATGTTTTATATATTTTTGTTGCAGACCAATGATTCGACGTATGAAAAAACATCACAACAATCAATAGATTTTGATGTGTATGAGTTGATGTGCAATACTGACATTGGTTCTTATCTAGACCCGGTTAAGATGATAGAGAAGACCTTGACAAAAATTAATGAGGATATCCTTTGTCTGCTATTGATTCACCCGCAGACAGATGAGATTAAAGCCAAGGTTGATATTTTGGTAAAGAGATCTCATGCCTTGCAACTAAGTTGCGGAATCTTGAATCATAATATAAATTCATTTAGAAATTTATAATTTTTACTTTTATATGATAGTGAACTTATAAAATATGGTTTGTATTTACAGGATTTTCTGTGACCACACACTATTGGTCAAGGCGGTGTTGGCTCCAGTGATGCTCGTGGAGATCAGTCGTCACATGAGAAAACGACTCCACGTACATCGACTCATGCGCAATTGTTGTCGACTGAACAATTGGAAACACGTTCCGCGACACCCCCTAGGCCAGTAGTGAGTGCACCTGCTAGTGACCGACGCACACCAGATCGTGTAGAAGAAGGGGTAGATGCAGAGCCTTCTAGTATTGATATTGATGAAGCAACATTTCCTGGATCTTCCCGTGTCACTAGCACAAGTACAATAAAGACAACATTTTTGGTGGATGAAGATCTCGTTCCAATAAAGATAGAGAAGATCCCAAATAATTATACATTGTTCAAGTTAGTGTTTATCATTTGATTGTAATATACCCATAATTTTTTTTTTCAACTAATGATGGCATGATCATTTTGCAGGAAATGATGTTTTTTATAAACATCTAAATGATTTGTACTTGGAGATCTTCGGGCCCACCATCCGCACAAGGTGGGATAAACAAATGAAAAATTTAAAAGATGATCTCACTAATCGATGGTTGGCCTGTTCGACAATGAGACCTTCGATCGAGCTGCGGTCCTAAAGAAGACTGGACAACATATGAATATTGTCCGGGACCAATATAGGGTTCACCTAGAGAGGAACCCTAGGTATGAGCACCCTCCGATGATTCCAACAAGAGAGTGGAAATCACTAGTGGAATATGGAAAGGAGAGGGCTCTGAGAAAAGAAGGAAAACTACCACCATGCACAGGGAGGTATGAAATACTAAACCTTATTATTATTAATTTTTATATCAAATTTGGAACATCTTATGTATTTCAACACTTGCATAGGCTACCAGACACGTCAAATGCCACAAAGGGAAGACTAGAAAAAATTGGTCAGCACAAGCTTGGGCTTGGTGGTTATTCGAATTTGGCGGCACAGATTGTAAGTATCGAAAAACCAATAATGCATCCAAATAATAAATTTCAAATTATTTTTCGTTTTATTGCACCGCAAAATGTAAATTAATGACGTTATGCAATTATGCAGGCCGACTGATTCAAAGAAGTTCTCACTGAGGAATACTTGAAGCTTGGATTCCAGCACGGCTTTGGAGCTGTTGTTGAACGACGAAAAATCTTGTCTGGGAAACAAATTCTTTTTGTGATCCATCTGGTGCACAAGTATATAAAATCTATATAGTTTAATGAAGATTTATTACTTGTGCAATCTGTTCGTTATAAATAATTGACATAAAATATTGAATTTGTTTTGAGCAGGAAAGCAATAATCCCCTTAATGTTGAGGATGGAAAACAACCAATCGAAGATCATGCTTCGAATCCTGGTAATGAACTTATTCATATGTTACAATTTTATATATAGCATTGCAAATGGTGAACATTAATTGTACTTCTCCATGTTTCAACTGCAGAGCATGTAGAGGGTCATCCTGTACAAGTTGATCCTGGACAGGAATATGAAGAACATGATGTGGCCACAACAGGTAAAAAAACACATTTGTAATGTTTTTTTTAAATGAAATACTTGTCATTATAATAACATAATATATTGATGTAACATTTTTCACATTATTGCAGCAAATCCGGACCCCTTTCCGCAAAATCCACGTCGCGAGTACTCTACTAGGCAGACATCACAACAAGTTGATGAAGCACCAAGAACTGAACAACAAGTTCCAGAAGATGAGCTTCTTGTTGATTTTGTAAAGAGAAAAAAATTAGAAAGAAGTGACTGAAGAAATATTGTGTAATTATTTTTGATAATATAATGTCATGCATGATTTTTTGCATACTGAATGAATGAATGGTTTAATGAATGTTAGCTTTTATTGAATGAATGGTAAATGTTTGTTTATGATGAAATCTGCATGTTTGCACATAATTTTTTTTCTTCAAGTACATGCATTGGGTATGGGGAATTGAGAGTGATGTGAGGGGGGGGAGGGGCCATAAGATATTCCACCTTCATGTGGTTGGCCCTGTTCAGTAGAGAATATTAAATTATTCTCGAAACAAAGAGGAGCTCAATGAATGGCTACGGTGCTTCCTTTCTACAACCCACTTGCGTGTCATCTAAATTTTGACAATTTCTTGGGGATTGTTATGAAACTGAAGCATCTTATCCTACTTTCCAAGCCTCTGACAAGGTAAGGAATTTTTCATTTCTCACTTACTTATGACAGTTTGAGAAAAAGTAAAATCAAATGAAAGTAAACACCAACTATATAAACATCAACAAGCAATTCTTACATAGTGATATTGTCACATAGAAGTCGTTGAAATCAATTTCCACAAAACTATTTATGTTCAAGATCCATTTTCATTTGCAATACATAGTGGATCCTACAGATCTATGCATATCTCATCTCTTACCCCACAATTGTTAGAATGTCCTTGTATATTCATGATAGTGCTAGAGCTCCTGTCAACCTGCAACCTTCCTTGGTGGTCTGCATCTCTGACTACCCACCATGCTCTCTAGCCACACCAAAGGCTCTACAACAAGCTAGCACCAACACCATCAAGTCCAATTTTGTTATTTCACTAAGCATGCCTCACACAAGCTCTCTAAGCAAAGAGCTCCAAGTATCCTCTAGGGTTTCTTTGTCACATGCCCTAGGATCTACGTCCATCTCACAAAAGGACTCAAACATTGACACTTCAATTATCCTCTAATTCCCCCCCCCAAAACCCTAGTTCCTTCCTTGCTTGCATAAATACAAGTACAAAGACTCAAGACAAATGCATCTTCGAGATACAAATGATGTAATGAACTCGCAAATGGATTAAGGAAAGATGAGGTTCAAAATCAAATAGGTAATGCAATCGAGACATGGAATACTTATGATAGTTTCAGCAAGGGTAAAATCAAATGAAATTAAGCATCAACAACAAATAAATAAGCAAGCAATTCTTAAATAGCAATATTGTAAGATAAAAGACATTGAAATCAAGTTCCACAATCCTATTTATAGGCATACTTGAACAAGAATATCACTAATTAATTCAATGTTTAACAATAAACCATGGGCATGTAGCTATGGATGAAAAAATATAAGACTGATAAGAGAATTTTATCAATGTACATTGAATCAACACAATAGTAGGTCAATAAACTCTAGGGTTGCAGCTAGGACATAAACCCTAGTTGTGGGCATTAACCAATAGAGAAATGAGTAAGGAATTACCACACTCTCTTGTATACCATGTTGAGGTTCGTAAGAGACCGCAAGGATGAAATTGAACCAACCAACAAACCCTATTTCCTGTAATAAACAAGGAGAAAAACAATGTTAGGGTAGCACAACATTACAACCTGAGAAGTTTATTAGAGATGATTTATGGGTGCACTAGAGGGAGTTTCCATAATTATGATAGAGAGAAGATGCAAACCAATAACACGAGAGTTTAGGGAGCTAAGAGTATAAATCACTTGTATCCAAGAGATTAGCAAGTTCACATGAGGCATGGGTCCTTGCCCAATTTATGCCAAATGTAAAATTGTGTAATTCTAGGATTTGGGAGTGTCTTAGTTCTAGTTATGGTACATTTTTGGGTTTTAGTTCTAGTTATGGTACATTTATGGAAAATTCATTGAGTGAACACATTACTATACTTGTCGTATTACAATGCTAGAATGTAATCTTTGCATTTCTTATTTATAATGGAACTAGGATGAACAAAAAATATTACATTTGTTATATTTCATCTAATTTTTTCTACAAGCTAAGGCAATAAATGAATTGGTGATGTTTTTTAATTCATGAGTTTGTTAGCAAAATAATGTAGTCTTTATAGTTTTGGAATATCTAGTCTATCTCTTATCATCAATTTTCATGGTACTAATAATATTTGTAATATGATGTAGTTGTGAGGGACCCTGCATGAGGTCTTTACATCCAAATAGAGATTCTGGAGAGAATTCCAACTATAAATATCTAGGTTTAACAAAAGTGCAAGTAAGGGTAAGTTCAAGATGACACCACTTCTTGTAAACGAGATGCTAGTTTTTGAGCTTTTCCAACTCTTGTTATTATTTTGATTTCCCATGATTACTTGTATTTGGTGCAGGATATACAAAACTTATATTGCCTAAGCTCTAAGCATAAGAAGCATCAGTACAACTTGGTAAAATGGTATGATATTTAAAGTAACACGTTGTCTTATGGACATGAGTATATTCATGTGAACATATATAATATATATTGACATGATGGTGTATGGTAGGTCCCATATATAGATTCATCCTTGGCGGGTTTCAAGCTTGGCACAAATGGTCATAAAGACCTGTTTGACTGGGTCACTATACAACTTACAAAACTTAATGATCAACGTGATGTTGTACAACTTTTGAAACCGACATCCCTTGCTCTATAGGTGCGACATATTGTAGTTGTCCATATTTTTTTGTAATCATTGTCTTTGAAATATTTCATTAAAAATGCTATATGGATATTAGGACAATTCATACTAGTGATTACATTCCATTGGCTAATAAATTTCTATATTGTTATGTTCCAGTTTAAAGTTATTTGTATGTGCATTCTACAAATATTTATTTGAAATCGTGACTGACTAATTGTAATTGGCTTTCTAGAAAAACATTCTCAAAGGGGTACTTGTTAGTTTGTACTTTTATTTTTTCCGCGTCAATTATAAAATACCACACTTTTTAGATCTAGCAATATATTGGTCTTAGTTAGAAACTTGATGATGGAGGTATAACCTTTGTACCCATTGCATCTGCAAAGAGCAGCAAATGGGGAGCTTCCATCTAATGTTGGTGTTATTCCAAGGGTTGTTAAGCAAATATTTCACATATTAGAGATCCAAATTTTAGAATACAGGGGTTAGTGTGTTGATCATTGGGTCTCATGTTATAGTTTATTCTCTTCAAAGTGGCAACTGAGGTTAGTCTAGTCCATCTGTTTCACTTACAACATTTACAGAAATGCACAGAATCGAAGAAAAGTACACTAAACCATCAAAAGATGCCAAATGTCACCCTACTCTTCGACTACATGCCACTTGCGAAATATAGATATGCTAAAAAGTAGGAATGACAAAGGATGGTCCTGTAGCCCATGTGGAGGATCCCATTTCCAACAGTGGTGTTATATTTTCATGATTGATCATTATGATCAATGATATGTAGTAGGCATGTCATGTTTTAGATTCTAGAGGCCATTTAGAGCCATGTTGATTATGTATTTTGTTTCACATATGTTTTTCACTCTAACATCTTGATATATTCACCCTTACATGATATACATATGAGAAGACTTTGAATATTTTGTCTCTAATGATCTGGATATTTAAAATACATTATTTTCATTAGCAATTTAATATTTTCGGTATATTTTAGTGAACTGAGTCATAAAAATCAAATTGGTCTAAGTCATAGCTAAGTCCAAGTTGACCCTTGGCCTAGTCCGAGTTTTACAACATTGATCTATCTCCTTTTATGAAACAACATATACGTATGCATATTCAAAAGGAGTACGCTCTATCCACTCCATCTTGTTGCAATCATCTTTGATTACTGGAGGAAACTTGTCTTTGGCTTTGTCTATTGTAAAATTAGCAGACTCTTGATTCAGCCAGCTTCACTCATTGACATAAAAAATTTCAATAAATTGTTGGCTTCTACTGACCCAGAGGTTTCCAATTAGACCCAGGTTCTTTGTGGTTCTCCCTTTTGACCAACAAAACCCCTTTGCACTGGCCCTTTCGGCAACAACCTGCGAGCAGGTTGAGGTCTCACCCGAGGTGTATCTTATGGGGTACTGCGGAATCAGGTTTCCATAGTAAATGATGAGTTGTTTATATGAACAAGCTGCGCAGCGCAGGACAGAAGGAGTGTGCTACGATTCAAAGCAATGCGGTATGCAGCAGGATCTATACTGTGAGCGACTACGGTGCGGTGATGGCAATGTTGTGGGCCTAACTAAGGGATTCTTACTGCTACGAATCTTCTACTGGAAATGCGAATCAACCACACTTGTCCTCTACTTGGAAGATCTTGAAAAGGTTAAGGCACTGAGATGAATATCACCCATCCATCCATTCAGGCACTTACTAGTTATCTTTCTAGCATTCATTCAAGGACTTAGATTATTACAACGTGAACTGAATTGATAGACGCGACTAACCGTGCTGCGTTCCTTCATTGTGTTTAAGAAAACATTAACCTAAATGATTGATTCACGATCTTAACATATAATTGAAATGTTCACCGTTCATCTGTTCTCGTGGAACCTAGCATATCATCCCCAAACTTCTCCTATTGGTAAATGCATATCAAAGTTCTCCTATTACAGCATGCAAGGAAACATTCAAACGTTCATTCTATAGACAATACAGATAGTCATTCTTTCATAAAACATAATCGCATAACACAGGATTTAACGTGGTTCACTTCCTCGGATGGAAAGCTACATCCACAAGAATGGTTGGTAATATATTTCTTTCAAAAGGGATGGGGAAACCATTCTTAGTCTGCGCACTCAGCTGCAGAATCTCATTTCTCTCAGCTAGGTCTCTGCGCACACAACTGCAGATCCTTTACAATATTCTCATCTTGGAGAGATTTCTCAATACAAAAAGTTATATCATGATTACTCTAGCAACTAGCATCTATCCCCAAAAAATAGAGCAACCCCATCCCATACAAAATTGTCTTCTTAAATAGATCATGCCCGAAAGTCATGTCTGTACAATGTCGAAGACCTAAAACCAAAAACCCTAAGGGTTTCCAAAACTGCGCCAATTTTCCAAACTGGCTTGTTGGCTCCTGGTAGCATCTGCTTGATCATGGTGGATCTCCACGTCCTCATCCTGTCGCTATCGGCCTTCCTGTCGCACGCGTGCCTACAAGCTGCTTCTGCTGAACCGTTTCTCTCTAACGGTTTCGCCTTCCAAGCATGCCAAACGTCGCTTTCCTTAACAACCCATGTGTGGCCGCCTTCCTGATTTGCTTATGTCCACCACTCGGCAATCCTGGAATATCTTTCCAAAAATGGCTGTTACCGGTCCAATCGGTACCTGCACCTGATACTTGTCCAGCACTCCGCTTTGCTGGCTCCACGTGGCCTCCTAACTCCGCAGCACTGCTTCTGCGCAGTATTGGTCTTCGCATCACTGCCAAAACTTCGATGTTGCACGCAACTCCACAGTCGGGTCAAAATTTGGATGCTGCGTGCAACTTCGTAGCATCCTCAATACTTAGGAAAAATTGTATTTCTAAGCTACGCTCAGCTCAACTTTCCCTGCTTATCTCAAAAAGGTGTTTCCAAAACTTTTGTCTCAACCTATGCCCAACATGCCCCTAACACTTACATGTGGCTCGTCCATGAGCCACTTGCTGCTTCAGTTGTCTCACTCTGCTCCGCGACCGGTGGGACTAGTTTGGCCGCGAACTCATTATATACACCGAGCAACTGCTCCATTGCTTGTCTGGTATCCTGCTCAACTTGCTGAACTGTTTCAAGCAACATTGGAGTTATCTCTTCTCCAATCTGGTCCTGTACCTGCTCCTGGTTTTCGCGCAGTTCCTTTAGCTTATATTCTATCTGTTGCGATATTGCTGTAGCATCCTCCAGGAGTTGCTGTGACTGATTGTCCATCTCAGTCTCCTTCTCTCTTAATACTTGGACTTGCTTCTTTAAGATTGATACTTCCTTGTACCTGGATAGCCTCTCCTTGGGTGGCAAAGCCTTGAGCTCTGCGTCCAACTTTTCTAACGCGGTCTGTTTTTCTTTTACCGCTGTCTTTACCTGCAGCAGCCCCTGATCCTCTTCAAGGGCGGTGAATGCCTTGGAAACTTGTTCCAACATATCTTGGCATTGAGCCATGCCACTTGTTATGTTCTGCGTGGCGGTCTTGACGGCTTGCTCTCTCAACTGCTGCTCAGTTAATGGCGCCTGCTTATTCAGCTTATCCTTCAATGTGGCAATATCGGCCTCATAATAAATCTTTTTATCCTGCATCTCCGACTGCAAGGATCTCACCTTATCTACGATCCTCAGAATTGTGTCTGCAGGATCATCTTGGATTTCTATGCCTTCAATATCCTTCGCAACATTGGATATGGTAGTCCCCAAATTTTGTCGGTGGTCCAGTTCGTTCCGTAGCTGCATTTCTGCGTGTAGCTGAATTTGCTGCAGTGAGCTCTGCTTGTGACTTCATCGAATCCACCATCCGATCATGCATCTCCTCAACAATCTACGTGTGGATGAAGTGCAATCCTGGTAAGGGGATTTTGGCTAGGTCGAGCTCTACCCTCTCGACTCCCTTTGTGCCCAACACAACTTATTCTACCATTGGCAATGCAACAGCCAATGGGTCCACATGGACAATTCTAGTCTTCGATGGCAACATTATTGCTAATTGCGGCAGTTCTTGCTGCGAGGTCCCTACCGTCCTCCCTTCAGCTCCTGCTTTCCACGGCAAGGTAAGGCTTTTCTGGACATTGTCCATTTTCTTCATCAGACCTTGCATTGCGAGCTGCGTATTCTGTAGGTCATCCTGGATGACCATGTCCTTTTTTTCTTTAACCGCCATGAGCTCCTTCATCTGCTCTGAGACTGTTTCAGCTATCATCTCGTATTCATCATCATTGAGGACTGCCTCCGATTGAATCTTTGTGGCCTTCACCTTCTTCCTCGACTTTGGATTTTGCGAAGTCTCAGGCTCTTTTGTCTTCCTTGTTTCTTCAATGACTAGGCATGAGAGCGGGATTGGCTCATCTTCTGCTGAATCTATCTCCACGTCCATAACTTCTACGTGGAACTCTGGTGGCCAATCTTTCATGAGGTCTTCAACGTCCTGCTCATACATGATGTAGTTCCCTGGGAACCACTCCGGTTTCTTCGTTTGTGCTTTCGGCGATATGAAGATACATTTCATATCCGCCTCAAAGTTGATGACGTGGATATACTTTGTCGTGACCTTCTTTGTAATGCGGCCTGTCTTCGTGATTTCATCGCGCAACTGGATATAGTACTGGTAAAATACTTCTGCTATCGCATGCTGGCGCTCTGCATTTGTGTTTTCCCAGAGGTTGACGAACTTAAACCCTCTAGGATCATTGGTGTCCATAATGATGCCCACATAATCTCGCGGCTCCTTCCATCCACAAAAAGCAATCAGGACGATGACCCAGGTGAAATGGTACTGGCCGCCATTCACCTATGTGTCGTTGAGTTCTTCAAGGAACTCATTCAACAGAAACTGACACCAATTAAAGTTGGTGCCTTCAGCCGCTGCGGCACCAAGGAGTATTGCGCTCGCAGGCACCTTCGAAGGCCTAGCTGTTTTGAGTATCTTTCCTGCGAGCAACTATGTTACAAATTTTTTTTCTCTGTCCTCTATGTCATCTGTCGGGAAGCCTCTTTTTGCCTTCACCACCGGATGGGTTTTCTTCATCTTCTCCACAACCTCTTTTTCTTTGCTCTTCCCCTGGAAGAGTTGCTTAGGATCCTTACCGCGATTGCTTAGTCCGGTGATGCGGTGGATCAAATCGATGTTAATATCAATGTTCCTATCCAGCCATAGATAACCTTGGTGGATTCATGCCATGAGTGTGCGAACGATGATATTAAGTTCTGGGGAACGGTCAAAATGTGGCAATCTGAGCAAGTTTAGTAGCCCCGACTAAACGACAGGTGTTAGCCAGCTCTCGGCAACTAGGTTAAGAGTTCCCTTGGCATCCTTTTTCCAGCACATATACTGGTTTGGTTGAAAATCTGGGTACTTGGGAACATCTGGCTCGTCCTTCTTCATTCCCAAGAGGTCATAATCCTCCCATTTACATTCTGCTATCTTTCCCAGCAGATTCTTAGAAATCTTTCCATGATTTGAGATAGGTGACAGCGGGATGTCATATCTCACATTCTTGGACAATTTAAACACTGGGGAATTCAGTGCCCGTGGGGAGATATATTTGGGTGTCATCTTCAAGGGTTCTTTTTGAAAGACTGGCGATTTTTGTGTCGAGTAGCCCATCTTTATGACCTTGGATCGAGGTGCAGTTACGTCTTTTCCTTTCTCTTTCGCTTTTTCCTGCATTGTCGGATTAATTCTTGGTGATCTACGGGATCCTTCACCTTGTTCTACAATGACCTTCTTAACTGGCGTTTTCATTAACTGCTGAATCCCTCCGTGCTTCTTCAAGGGTCAGTTCTTCTTCTCTATAGGAAGGTTTGGACATTCACTAATGAGGTAGCGGCTAAGGCAGACATAATACATATGGCTATTAGCTCGGAGAGGTTAATCACAAGAAAATTCTAAGTTCTTGGTAACAGTCGCGAGTCTCCCAACGGTGTTATTTATAGGCGCAGCAGACCCCCTCCCATGCCCTTCAATGGCTAGATAGGCATTTAATGTGGTGTCTGTTGGCGAATTTGAGTGGATCCTTCGGTCTTTTCCGTCGTCAGCGTGCTTAGAATGGTTATTTTCTCTTTAAATGCTAAAGCGGTTTTTGCAATGGTCATCTAACGGCTATTTTTCTGAAAAGCCATGCAACGGCTATTTTTCTCTGAGTGCTGCGCCAAAATGCGCTGCAATCCATTTGCAACCCTGCGCAGATACTTCACAGTGGCAAAAATTTCCAACTTTTTTTTTTCCCTCGCGCAGCTTCGACAATGCTGCGTAGTGCATAGATCATTCTTCTTATCATACCTTCTTCCTTTTATCATACATGTACAGACTCCTTTACATTTCTAGTGTCCAATTTCAACTGTACTTGACACTTAGAACTTCCTTCGTTTGCTCGTTATTCAAGGTTCTGCGAAGCAGTGCTATCATGGTATAGCTTTAGCCTGCTTCCATTTATCAAGGTTGGCAAAGTATCACCATCTAAATTGGCTAACTGGACTGCACCAGTGTTAGTAACATGTATCACAGTATATGGGCCAAGCCAATGCATCTTAAATTTACCAGGGAATTTCATGAATTTGCTATCATACAGGAGGACTAGGTCACCTACCTGAAAACACTTGTTCTTTATATGGCGATCATGCCATGCTTTCTTGTGGTCCTTCTGAGTTTGCTGGTGGAAGCCTGCGATGAAGCGATATTCCTCCAAGCCCAGTAAGTATAGAAATCTCTCTTCTAGAGCTTCGCAATCTGCCATCCCTGTGAATGCAACGATTCTTAAACTAGGGACAATATATTCCATAGGCATTATAGCCTCCTGCCCATAAACCAACCGAAAGGGTGTCTGTCCTGTCAATTTCTTGCATGTGGTCCTGTATGCCCATAACACAGATGAGACACGCAGGTCCCAATCATCTCTATTTACATTGCATACCTTAGTGAGTGCGTTCTCCAATATTTTATTGAAAGCCTCTACAGTACCATTCGCCTGTGGATGATATGGAGTACTGCGCTGATGATGAATGTGGAATTCTTCCGTAAGTGCCTCAATAGTCTTGTTCAAAAAGTGAGTACCTTGGTCACTCATCAAAATATTCGGACAGCCAAATATGGTGAGTATTTCTTCAAAAATAAACTGCGCAGCAGTACTAGCGCTACAGTCCTTGACTGGTTTTGCTTCTGCCCATCTGGTGAGGTAATCAGTAGCGGTAATAATATACCTTGCACCTGTTCTTTTTCCTTGTGGGTTTATAGGACCCACAAAGTCTATTGCCCATTTTTCAAATGGTTGCAGTGTCAACTGTGGATTCAATGGCATCTCATCTCGGTGTGATGGTTTTCCTGTCCTCTGACAGACATCACAGGTTCTGCAATGTTCTTTGGCATCTTTATGGAGCGTAGGCCACCATAGCCTTGCGTGCAATATCTTCTGTGCAGTAGCCCTTCCTACATAGTGACCTCCCGCGATTCCTGAGTGTGCATCCGCTAAAATAAATGGCTTCTCATGATCGAGTACGCACCTGCGTAGGACTTCATCCGGCCCAAGTTTGTATAACCGACTTGCAATTATAGTGAATTCCGTGACGCGCACCACTAACTGTTTTTTCTGCTGGACAGAGAATTCCTACGGTGCCAACCCTGTGGTTAGGAAATCAATAATATCCTTGTAATAATCATCGGCAACCTGTATAGCAAATAGCTGCGCATCAAGTAGACTGTCCTCAATGTTCGTTGGTTCCTCTCTTGGCTCAATCCTTGACAAATGATCAGGTCCCAAGTTCAGTCTACCTGGCTTGACAATAATCTCAAAGTCATATTCCTGGAACAACAATAGCCATCTGCATATGCGTCCCCCTAAAACTGACTTGTTGACCAAGTATTTCAACGTAGAATGGTCAGTAAACATAAGGAAGTGCGATCCCAACAAGTAGTGTCTAAATTTCTGTAGAGCATATACCATTGCAAGGCCTTCCCTCTCAGTAGTAATATAGTTCTTCTCTGCTGTTGAATGCTTCCTGCTATAAAATGCAATAGGGTGGTCAATACCTCCCTCTCCTGGATGAGCTAACACGATCCCCAGGGCAATACACGATGCGTCAACATGGACATGGAATGGCTTTGTCTAGTCTGGAAAGACTAGAATCGACGCATTGACCATCTTTTCTTTCAATGTATCAAAACCCTGTTCACATTCTACGTTCCAAATGAACGGTGTGTCCTTCTTCAACAGCTTTTCCATTTCCGCGGTTATCTGCGCATAACCGTTTATGAATTTCCTATAGTATCCAGTATGGCCTAAGGTAGAGCGCAACATATTGATTAAATTTGGTGTCGGTAAGTTTGCGATGACTGCAATCTTCGTAGGGTCTACCATCAATCCTTGCTTACAGACAATGTGGCCAAGTAAAATTCCATAGGGCACACAGAAAATACACTTCTTCAAATTCAAGGATATTTGATGTTGTCGGCACTTTTCTAGCATCATACAGAGATTCGCGCAATGATTTTTCAATAGACCAAACACAGTCCAATCATCAAAGTATGCTTCTAGAAACTTGTGCATAAAATCTTTAAATGCTGCGACAACGACTCTGGAGAATATGGCAGGTGCGTTCTTTAGACCAAAAGGCATGACGGTGTACTGGAATGACCCCCATTCTGTAGCAAATGTCATCTTATGCCTATCCACAGGATCAATCCTGATCTGATGGTAACCAGAGAAACCATCAGTGAAAGAATATGCCTCATTTCCTCCAACGTTATCAAGCACTTCGTTTGTGAATGGAGTAGGAAATGGGTCGTGCATGGAAGCATCATTTAGTTTTCTGAGATCCACACAAATCTTGATCTCGCCTTTTGCTTTCTTGTCTTGAACAACCATGGGGCTAATCCATTCGGATTCTTCGACTGGTTTAATGATTCCTACCTCTAGCATCTTATCTAGCACTGTGCGGACTTTTTCCTTGTAGCGCGGATTTAATCTGTATGGCCTCTGCTTGACAGGCTTAGCACTTGGCTTTAAAGGTATTTTCATGACCCCCAGGTCTCCCAAAATTCCTTTCATCTCTATAAATTTTGTCGGAAACAGTTCCAGATACTCATGTAAGGTATCTGCGATCTCTGCAACAGTCTGATCGTCCCAATAATCTCCCATTGATGCGAACTTTGGCTCTTTGTCTGTGCCAATGTTCACTTTTTGTGTTTTTACTGGTCCAGTCATATCTGGGATTTCCAACGAGGGTCCTTCCACCTCGCGTGTACCTTCTGACTCTGGTATATCTATGTTGCGCAGGTCCTCCTCATTGTCTTCATTTGTATCATTGGTATCTTCAGCTAAGTTGTAACACTCGATAAAGTGCTCCTCATGTTCCTTCCATTATGATTGTAAGTGCACAGGAACGCAATCTGTCCCAAAAAATTCCTGCAATGTTATGTTTTGATGAGGACAGTCGTCCTGGAATATGCGCTTTTTGATTAGCTGTAATGCTTCATGGATTAATGGATTCTCATCTTCAAAACTGAAGTCCTTTTGGAAGTTCACAGTGAGTAGCTTCCAATCAGTGAGTTCGCTGCACAACCCCACGTCTAGGTACCATTTTTCTGGGATACCCGCATCCAATGTATGTACAAATAAATGTACCCATTATGTAGGTGGTCTTCCCACCCATGCCTTTGAACAGACTTCAATATGCTGACTAGGGTCTGTTTGTCCATTATACTTTTCGAAGGGTAAAGTAACCCTTTCGGCGAACCGGATCTGCATCTTAGTTCTGCATTGATCCCAAGTGGTCAATGTCTTCTTATGTGCATTCCACCATCTGGAAGGTGTATCATGCAATGCTATATCTAAGGCTGGTAGTCTATGCTCATCTGGTATAGCTGCAGTATATTCCCTTATGAAACTGTAAACATTAGCAGAACCATCATATGTGGGAATAGGACTCACCTCTTTTCCGATCCAGTGCAGTGATTTCGTAACTTGCGCACATCTTCTTGCTGATACTTCATGCATGCGGCTTTGACAATTCTCCAGTCCTGTATCCGAGTCAGAGATACAAGAAGTGTCACATCACCAGCTAAGCGTACCGTCCGTAGTAGGATTAATGTAGTCTTCCTTGTTCGCAGTCAGTTGGTATAGTCGGTCTAAATCTTGATCTTGGGATTCCTCCTGAATCGGCTCACTGTATCTATCACCATCTTTAGGATCCAATGGTGCGATGACCCTAAGATGATTCCCTTCAAAGATCATCTTCTTTGTCTTCAAGTTTATGATAGCTAAGTTATCCATAGCCCAATCAATTCCCAATATTGCTGGAAAAGGCTGACTATCATCCACAATTTCAATAACTTCAAAGTCTGCATGACTCTGTACTCCGTCGATGTCAACTACTACATTAGCTAAGTGGCCAAAAGGTATGACCTTCTCTTGATTAGCCATTCTTAACTGGATAGGTGACCAGGGAAAATTTGGTCGAGCCATCTGCTGCCATGTCTTCTTAGTCAAGACATTCACTTCTGATCCCAGATAAAGGATGACTTCATCCATTTCAAAATCTCCTATCTGCGTAGTGAGCCTCATCTCTCGGCCTGTTCTTTTATGCTTCCTTATATGATGTATCATGCTATCTAGAGTCACTGTTGCAATCTGAGGTTCATACTGGCTGATGAGCTTCTGGAGCTCTACTATGGCTTTCTCGCTTTTTAGTAACTTCATGTAGCTTCACAAGAAATGCACAACAGAAGTACGGACATCTGTCGCAGTGCTTGTTTTATCATAAGGAGCCGGCATGTCTTCAACATGCGGTGTTTCACTGCGTAGCGGGATCCTTGATGACTTATCTGCTGGTTCTCTAAAGGTATCCCACGCGTCAATGAAGATCTCCTTGTTCTTCTGTAAGTTAAGAGGGGGTGCTTTTCCTGGAGCTTTCCTTATCCATATTGTTTCAAGGGGATCCTTCTTCGTATGTGCCTCCCCTGATGTTGAAGCTTCCGCTCCTCTGTCGCGGCCTGTCTCAGTGCCACTGTGCATGACCACATTGATACTCAGATTCATTGGTCTATTCTCTACTACGATCCACTGGACATTTGGATTTGGGGCCTCCGTTCGTCTTCTCTTCTGCATTTCCACCTCTAATACTGGGAAATATTCAATAATATGGTCAAATGATTTACAATAATTGCACGTGGTGCATGGGTTAACACAATCTCTAGATACGTGACCGGGTTGGCCACAATTATAACAAATGACTTGGCCGCGACCTCTTCCTTGTGCCGGACCAGCATTTCTTCCTCTGCCGTGGTATCCACCACCACGACCTCTGTATCCTACTTGGTCATATTGTGTGTTATCTTGCTTAGGATGATTTTCTTCTTGTACGTGGTATACGCCAGTGCCTCTCATTGCGTCCATATCTCATTTTCTTTCATTCATTAATTCATATGCGCGACAGTTGGATTCACCATGTCCCATTGATTTACAAAAATTGCAGTATAAATTCTTAGGAGTTTTCACATATTTCTGAATGAGGTAACAGTATTCAGGTCTATGTCTTGTGGTTCTACAAATTTCACACCATGGGGCCTGATTCTGATTTAATGGGTTAGGCGCACCACTGTTAAGATAGTCGCGGAATAGAGGGAAATGCCCGTGGTCATGACCTTCTCCTTTACAACTTGTACACCAGACCTCATGTCTAGGTTCATATCTTTGTTCTTTACCATTTTTCATACTTTGTAGTTCAAGTGTTAGGGTGGTCAGCTGGTTCTGGATCTGAGACATCCCAGAACTAGTATCATCAATCGGCGAAGCTTCCAGCTTCATTGCGATTTCCAAGGTCTCTGCCTATGATAGAACTTTTTGTTGCATCAATGGTAATATGATATGTGGTAACATCGCAGCAATGAACCATTCTTTATGTTGTTCTAGCAGTATAACAAAACTTACTTGGTCTAGCAGGGTCTTAAAATTTTGATCAAATTCCCAGATCGTTTCAGTTGGTCTCTGCTTTATTTCCTTTAACTCAGTTATACACTGAGATTCAGACTTTGGTTTCTTTAACTTAGCCACTAGCGCAGCTTTAATTTCTGCGAGGGTTCTGGGCTGTATCTGAGAATATTTCATAAACCAGTGTAAAGCTCTGTATCTAAAGGTGGTGATGAGCTGTGCTTGATTCATGGCATCATCCTGGATTTGTCTTACACTCCATATAGCTTCACAAAGGAACCAATGTTGATCAGGGTATTCTAGGCCAGTTCCTTTGAATATTGGCAGTTTCATATCCGTGTTTTCCATTGTCGGGTTAGTTTGTGGGGCACTCTGGTTAGTGCGCGGCTGCTGTAAAGGGATCTGTGCAGTGAACACAAATGGGACTATTGGGAGGGACGGACTAGGCTGACTAATCTACGGGGTGGGATGCGTAGCGGGTGGGTTCTGTGATAAGGATGGCACGGTTTGTGCAGCCAGCGGATTCTCAGGGGTAAATGGTTGTGCAACTTCATTATCAAGGTCACCAGGGATCTCAGTATCTATATGAAGTTTACGACCAGTAGGATTCTTATTA
Source organism: Larix kaempferi (assembly GCA_027924585.1). Lineage (NCBI taxonomy): Eukaryota > Viridiplantae > Streptophyta > Pinopsida > Pinales > Pinaceae > Larix > Larix kaempferi. The sequence goes on along the minus strand of BSBM01000535.1, from coordinate 5,596,184 downwards.
AATTTATATCTCTTTCCACTTCTAAGGGTATGTGTCTCTTCGTCAGAATCAATATATGTACTGTTTATCATGACAAGATTTGACAAAATTACTGCATTCTTAGAACACCTTTCTCAGCTAATAACATCTTAATGTATAGACTGAGATTGTTCAGAAACTTACCTTGGAATCCTCCAAAAAAGTTTGCTTCTGCTTGGCTGTAGGATTTGAGTGTGTCTACAGCAAATTCTGTTACAAATCCTTCTAGCATATGATCGACCCAATAATCAACTACACATGACAACGGGCTGTCTAATGCTTTGAGCTGTACTGTGAGATTAGGGTTCCACTATGTGGGTACTCCTCCCTGGAAACAAGTTTTCTTCTCTGCGAGCCGCGAGATCCACGCATGCAGTTCGTTTGGAAACAATGCCCAAAAAATCTCATGAATGTCGTCCAACAGATATCTATCCGACCACTGTGTGTCGCTTAGACATGGATGTCCGTTCTCTTGTCTGTTAAAATCTCTTGTGGTCTTATCCCACCAAGCCTGGATTTCTGTCTTTTCAGGATGCCAATAGTCAGATCCTTCGGGGAACTGATATTCTTCTTCACACATCGTGATTGCAACTCATCATGGATTCTAGCGCGGCAACATAACCATTTGTTGGCTTCTACTGACCCAGAGGTTTCCAATTAGACCCAGGTTCTTTGCGGTTCTCCCTTTTGACCAACAAAACCCCTTCGCACCGGCCCTTTTGGCAATAACCTGCGAGCAGGCTGAGGTCTCACCCAAGGTGTATCTTATGGGGTATTGCGGAATCAGGTTTCCACAGTAAATGATGAGTTGTTTATATGAACAAGCTGCGCATCGCAGGACAGAAGGAGTGTGCTACGGGTCAAAGCGATGTGGTACGCAACAGGATCTATATTGAGAGAGACTACGGTGCGGTGATGGCAATGCTGCGGGCCTCACTAAGGGCTTCTTACTGCTGCGAATCTTCTACTGGAATTGCAAATCAACCACACTTGTCCTCTAGTTGGAAGATCTTGAAAAGGTTAAGGCACTAAGATGAATATCACCCATCCATCCATTCGGACACTTACTAGTTATCTTTCTAGCATTCATTCAAGGACTTAGATTATTACAACATGAACTGAATTGATAGATGCGACTAACCGTGCTGTGTTCCTTCACTGTGTTTAAGAAAACATTAACCTAAATGATTGATTCACGATCTTAACATATAATTGAAATGTTCGCCATTCATCTGTTCTTGTGGAACCTAGCATATCATTCCCAAAATTCTCCTATTGGTAAATGCATATCAAAGTTCTCCTATTACAGCATGCAAGGAAACATTCAAACGTTCATTCCACAGACAATACAGACATTCATTCTTTCATAAAACATAATCGCATAACACAGGATTTAACGTGGTTCACTTCCTCAGATGGAAAGCTACGTCCACAAGAATGGTTGGTAATATATTTCTTTCAAAAGGGATGGGGTAACCGTTCTTAGTCTGCGCACTCAGCTGTAGACTCTCCTTTTGCTCAGCTAGGTCTCTGCGTACATAGCTACAGAGCCTTTACAATATTCTCAGCTTGGAGAGATTTCTCAATACAAAAGGTTATATCATGATTACTCTAGCAACTAGCATCTAGCCCCCAAAAATAAAGCAACCCCATGACATTCAAAACTGTCTTCTTAAATAGATCATGCCCGAAGGTCATGTCTGTACAATGTCGAAGACCTAAAACCCAAAACCCTAAGGGTTTTCAAAACTACGTTGGTTTTCAAAATCGTCTTGCTGGCTATTGGTAGCGTCTGCTTGATCATGGTGGATCTCCACGTCCTCATCCTATCGCTATCGGCCTTCCTGTCGCACACGTGCCTATAGGCTGCTTCTGCTGAATTGTTTCTCTCTAACGGTTTCGCCTTCCAAGCGTGCCAAACGTCGCTTTCCTTAACAACCCACTCGTGGTCACCTTCCTGATTTGCTAATGTCCGCCACTCGGCAATCCTGGAATATCTTTCCGAAAATGGCTGCTACCGGTCCAACCGGTACCTGCACCTGATACTTGTCCAGCACTCCACTTTGCTGGCTCCACGTGGCCTCCTAACTCCACAGCACTGCTTCTGCATAGTACTGGTCTTCGCATCACAGCCAAAACTTCGATGTTGTGTGCAAATCCGCAGTCTGGTCAAAAGTTGGATGCTGCGCGCAACTTCGTAGCATCCTCAATACTAAGGAAAAATTGTATTTCTGAGCTGCGCTCAGCTTAGCTTTCCCTGCTTATCTCAAAAAGGTGTTTCCAAAACTTTTGTCTCAACCTGGGCCCAACATAAACCCACACCAAGGGATATCTAGTATCTTGATTAGAGCTCCAAATAAAGATCAACCAAGTCCTTCTAGGATAATTATGGAGCTCTGCCATGTTTTCTTGAGCAGAGTGAACAACCAGACCTCCAGAACCAGGAGTTTCCCAACTAAAGCAAACAAATCTTCCTTGTCAAGAAACCAATGCTGCATTAAAACTTTGATTTCTGAAGTGAGTCCTGCTAGAGTAGTTCTTCATCCTATAAACTTCAAACATCATTCCTTTTTATGTCCTTTCAATTATCATGAATCTGCAATGTGCTACCATCACGGTATATCATAGGATAATTGGTGTTTCCTTTCCTTTCCTCACCATCATAGTTATCTTTTGTTTAGGTTTCTACTTTGGACACATATCGCATCTCACACGTAGCTTATGGCCAAGATCATAGTATTGCTGTCACCGGTACTATATATATATATATATATATATATATATATTAAAAATTATTTATATTTTCTTTGAAGTGTGGTGTTCATTGCAAATATTTATCCTTTTCTGTAAAAAGATCTCTGGTATGAAACTTGGGTTGATCTTGTTTAAAAAAATAATAATATTTAAGTGGAATATTGAATTGAAATTAACACCCATGGATACCCATTTCATAGGTTGTAGATAATCTTGAGCAATATAAAATTAATCAAACATAAGCCATGCTATAGGTGGTAGAATTTGGAGATTTTTCCTACACTAGGAAGGGTTGATTAGGCAATCTGATGTGAAGTTCTATATACAAGTTCTAGTTAATAAATATAATGTGAATTTCCATATCACTGGTTGTAGTATTTGGAGGAGTTGATAAAGGATGACCATAACCTATTTCTTTCAATTTTTGTTGTATTTTGATCATAAGATTGATCTAATAAAGTTTGGTGTTTCATATGCTGGAGCACTGGTGTCATGGGGTGCAACAGACCTTGGTCAACTGGGACACACATATGTTGGTGGTATTGTTGATGTTATTCAGCCTCGCATTATTAAAGGGACGTGTGAACTTCACTTTGTTTGTGTTGCTTGTGGGGATGCACATACTCTTGCAATGACTAATATTGATTTTGTGCTTTGTATGCTTCTTCTGCTTGATTGGTTTTGTGCTTTGTCTTCTTCATGTGTGTTGTATGCATGATTGGATGATATTAACTATATAGCCTTGTATGCATTGCACTAGGGAAAATATCCAGTCCCTAGTTCCTAAATTGGGATGAGAAGTAAGGAAGAAAGAAATATTGCATTTTGCTTTTGAGTCTCGATTTGAACCAAAGTATCTATTTTTTGGGAAAATAAAAACTACATAAGATTGGGACTCACCTACTTGCAATTGTTTCTTCATTCATAGAGGAAATGGATATCTCTTCAATCTTCATCCATCAATGGAATATCTTCCTCTCTTTCCCAATGGAATTAGTACAAGTTACAACATAAATGTATAAATCCACTCTAGATGTCGAATGTGTGGCTCCTACATCTTGAATCCTAAGTAACTGATATCCTTCTTGAAAGGTGTCTAACCAAAATCCTACATCTCCTAATAGAGTATAATCATAACTAAATATGTTTATAGGATCATGTATAGTGAACGACATGACATACTACAAAATTTCTTTGGCCTTGGAACACTACCAAATTATATGCCATGATACTTTTCATCTTCTCATCCATGAAAGTGAGCAGTAGAGGAATTAAGTTTAGCAAGTATTTCCATGGTAGCGATCACATGGTGGACAATAATAATAATCTAATATAAAACTCACAGTCTAGTCAGATTCCAAATTGACTATCTGCCACTTCTTCTCATGTACTGGCAAAAAATGTAACTACTTTTATTATGGAAGTTGAGCCATTCTAATCCAGTCTCTCCACTAGTTGATAAGTTGCTTGACACATGGCTTGTGTTGCAAAGTTTCTGATGTCAAATATTGCATTTTCTCCATAGTATTTTATCAACATTTTCCGCTTGATTTGGTTTTAAACTCATGCCAACCTAATTATTTCCTATGATTAGTTATGGATAGATCAACAATGGTGTATGCTCTTTTTGTCATATATTTTTGCATTATACAAGGTATTTTACCCACCACTTGTTTTTTATGATTAAATGCTCCATGGTACCACAAAGTCTGCATATTAATAGAATATCATTTACTAAGTTCGTGGCTTTCCCACCTAAGAAAAGGTTTACAAGCTTCCTAATATTTTTATATGCTTTATAAGGTCGATTTGTAACTTGGAAGGATGAGAATCAAGGTTTGCATGGATGAGTTTGTACAGCCTTGTTTACCTTATGGATTTCCATTGATGATATTAGTACTAATATGATCTCCACTAAGGGAATTTGAAATATTTTTTCTAGGGGAGATGCATTTTCAAGTTTGAAATTGCATTTAGTATGGATATGGTAGCTACATTATATCATTGCATAAGGAGTTACAACTAGACCAACATTTGTTACTATTGAGTAGACCAAAATTAATTGTTGTGGTCGTGATAAGTAGGATAGGATGTCGTGCTTAGAGGGGTTGATTGTCTTTGAGAAAGATATTTTACAAATTGCAATTAAGAATAGCTTGGCAAAAGAATCCAAGGCACTTCCAACATAGAAGTTGTGTACTTTTTCTTATAACAGTTAAGCTATAGTTTCATGTGTATCTTGCTCCATGACTTGATTATCTTAATTTTATGGTGTATTTTGCTAAGGATTGTTGTGATTCCAAGAAACTTTTTCCTTAATTACAACATGCAAAATTAAATACCAAAATGAACGAAGATAGTGCATTCATCACTGTTAATCACCATGTTGATCATGTTGGGAAGGAATTACAATACAACACAAGATAAAATAGTTCACAAAGGAATTGACAAGATGAATGTGTATTTTGCTAAGGATTGTTGTGATTCCAAGAAACTTTTTCCTTAATTACAACATGCAAAATGAAATACAAAAATGAACTAAGATAGTGCATTCATCACTGTTAATCACCATGCTGATCATGTTGGGAAGGAATTACAATACAACACAAGATAAAATAGTTCACAAAGGATTTGACAATATTTATTTGCTTAACTTATGCATACCAAATATTCATGAAAGGGATAGAATTTGTATGTTGATCTGGCTATGTTGAAATGTATAGCTTGGTGAGTTCTTATACTAGCTATTCCTATTAGAATCAATGCTATGGATGATGGGCATCGAATATCTCTGTATTATTTTTTTAAATTCCTCATAGTCGTCGGATATCTGACGTTCCCTTCCAAAGAATCTGATGACGTCGCCATACCACCGACGGAAAGAGGCCTCAGATATTAGACTTCTTATAATGTAATTTCGGTCAGATATCCGACGCCCCCTTCAAAAGAATACGAAGAGCTCGACAAACCACTGACGCGAAACGCCACCGGTATTTCTAGGTATCCACGTCGGATATCCTACAATATTTGATGTAATGTGTGTCGGATATTCGACGACCCTTTTTTCAGATATCCGACCACCCTTAAATTATTGTGTGCCGGATATCCGACCCCCTATAAAGTAATGGGTGTCGGATATTCAACGGGTATATTAAAAGAGTTGTGGTTGGATATCCGACAGGACTGTGTCGAATATCCAGTGCAAACATTTTGTTGTCGGATATCCGCCAAAGTGAAATCAACATTTAAAAAGGAAGAATCTTGTCGTATGGTCGACAACGTGATGTCGAGAATCGAACATATATGCCGTCGGATTTTGGGTTAAAAAATGCTAGTGTGTCATCACCCTTTAATTTCTAGCCACAAAGTTATTTTCAACCTTAAAGTTGCCTCTTTCTCATTCAATAAATGTACCTTACTTTTTTCAAGGTCATTATTTATAGTCTTGTGATCCTCACTAGGGAAGACTGCTAAGTTATGCAAGAATAGATCCTCCAACTAAGTTCAATCTCTATTAATTCCTTTTCACTTTTGCTTATTTTTTCATGATCCCACTTCCTAAAAAATTGTTATACCCTCCTAATATTTACAAATAATTCAATGGATACATATTATCTGCTCTCCCCATCAAATGGATCCCAATTATCCTTCACCAACTTGATAAAGTCCTCATCCTCTATCCATCGAGCATTGAACTTGAAAGGATTAGGTGGGTTTTTAACCCCCATAATCGTAAATAAAAAGTGAGGGAATTGATTTGATTAGCCCCAGTCCCAACCCAATTCTTAATTCTTATATGCTCATCCCAAACACCTTATGTCACCAAAAACTTGTCTAATATTTTCAATATTCTTTCAAACCCTGACACTCTTTTTCCTTTAAGTGGGCGTTTTTACAGGCATAACATCAAATAATCCCATCCCTTTCAAATACCATACAAAAAAAATCAAATAGATTCCACTTGACTTGCCTCACCCCATATCTAAACATTCCCTATAGAAAAATTCATGTCTCACTCCACAATTGTATTACTATGGTTTAATTGTTTGGATTCGAAAAACCTTTCCCAATACAAAACCAATTATGCATATGGACAAAAAATGTTCAAGGCTGAAATTTCCATTACCAACCCTTGAGAATACAATATTAGGCCTAGACTTCAGTCAAAGGCCCAAGTAATAGTACATAAAAAATACCTAAGCTTACAACCCAAAGCTAAACCATCAGATTTTCCCTGCGAGTTAGAAAATAAAATCCCATATATTTAGGATCTTCTTTAATTTATAACATATTGTATCACTCTCTCCCATGCACTCCTGTAGTAATAAAATATCATGATTATGGGCCTCTACAAACCTTTTTAGGGCTTTTTTTTAGGGATGATCCACACCCCTACAATTTAGTGACAAAATAATCATTGATTAACAACCACTCTCTATATTTGGCTTGCTTTAAAATCCCCCACAATGAATACTTATTTTCTAGCTTGTACTTCAAACTATGCTTTCACTTGAGTCTAAGATAGATTGGATTTCCTTGCTCGAAGACCCCCTTTCTTCCCTTTACTTTGGATATGGCCAATTTTTCTACCATGTTAGAATATTGAGAACATGCATAAACATACAACAATACATTTACACGAGCATGTAAATAAATAGCGAATATATAACAGTCTAGCCTTCTATCCATACAAAAAACAAATAATCATTGTAAGATTTATAAGGGACAAGAGAATAAACAAGATACACCGGATATACATGGTAAAAATCCAAATGGGGAAACATCCATGGGAAGGGTTTGGTCTTTTTATTCATCATAAATATCCATCTTACAATACATGGCATCCTCACATTCGCATGACACTCCATATTCACATCATGTCATTGATGTTTTCTCGACATACCCAAAAGGGCCTCCTTCACCTCTATTGTATAGCTAGAGGTATGGAACATTTACATCCCATAACACATGTGGGATAAATAGTTTCCACCTCTCTTATATAAAGAATGGTAATAAGAGAATTTATTACATGATGCATGCAAGATAACTCTATTTTATAATATTAGAGCTATTTTATGCCTTTTATGATATTTTACCAACAATATTACACAAGTCATCATTACATATTCCAACACTCCCCCTTAATGATGACTAGGAGAAGTATACAGATGGAGGAAGGTGGCATCACACTGACACCCCCCTTGATGATAACTTCCAAGATTCCCTATAAGATGCAAACAAGTACACACTTTTCCTCATGTATTTGATGACGATAATAGCCGTTTCTCATTGAATAATGAAATTGCATTTGAACCAAGTTGTACAATGAAATCTTGCAGAACACCACAACAATGTACATAAACATCAAATGGCCAATACAATAGAGACTATGGATAGAATACAATCATCACAACCATAACTCAACTGTCAGCCGAAAGAACTATGCAATAGACCTCATCATGAATACAAGAACAATAGATCTATCCATCGAAATGTTTCCGGTAGATAGTTTACAGAACCAAAGAACTCTACTAAAGACTACCATCGAAAATACAAGACCCGATTGGTCTATCCATAAAAAATGTGCCAAGCAGTCAGTCTCCAGAACTAAGTTGAAAGATGCAATAATTCTATAGTAGACCTCATCACGAATACAAGAACCATATATCTATCCATCGAAATGTTTCCAGTAGACAATATCCTCAACCAAAGAACTCTACTAAAGATTACATTACAAATACAAGACCTCAATGGTCTATCCATTGAAATTTTTGGCCACAATCATGATCATGAATTTCACTAGAAGATGGATGCCTTCATTTCATTACATTATTACTAGAATATGGTGATATAATATGGAATTTGATTGCATTACATTCCTTCTTAACATCAACCATCCCAGAAAACAAAAGGTTTCAACTTTGTTGCTGTCAAGGATAAGATGGAAATATGAACAATGTTGAAGAACCATAGATTACAACAAACAATAGGATTAATATAGGAAGGAATGACAGAAACAAGCTGTCCCTCAAATCTTCACAAAAAACCTTATGGATAAAGTGAAGTAAACAGAGAGATAATTTGCACAAAATAAATTCCAAGTGTAGAGCATATAATGAACATGATATCTCATAAGAATAAATACGTGACATGATATATGAAAGAGAGGAGCATATGAAATAATTGATGGGCCCCTAAAATTGCTCGTTTCCCGATTATGTTACACTATCTTGGCATCACATTTCCCCACAATTTGATACATTTACCATTAAAAATATTCTCTTTTTCTTTAATTTAATAATTAAAATCAATAAAAGTAAAATATGATTAATTCATCATTTTTAATGTATTAAATACGATTTTGACAATGATAAATTGATTTCCACTCTAGCAAGTCTTGTGTCATGTATTTTGCAAGAATGAAATGAAACAGGAGAAACTACTTTAACATTCCAGCACCCAGTGCTGTACTAATTTTAATGCTAGTATCAAAAGTCTTACATATCCTCAAAGCAAATATTCTCCATTTAGCAATAATCCCTACAAAACAAAACACATAAATTATAAATAATATAAATAAATAAAGTATTCATATATATATATATATATATTACAATCCCCTTTCAAAATATACTATTTGAAATAGTTTTTGCAAACATATAAATATATTATTTAAAAAACAGCATACAAGAGACTTTATATTTAAGTTTAAACTAGGAAGGATATAATATCTATGGTTTAGAAGGTAATTGGATATATATAACTATCTTTACAATCTTTTTAATCTCCATATAACTATTTTTTTTTGTCATCCACTAAAAACAATATTTTAGTGGCCCACTTCTTTAGATCCTTTATTTAAAAGCTCTAAGTTGCTTTTTGATCATGTTTTAAGCCTGGTCACTTTAATAACATTTTAAATTTGTTTTAGTTAGTTGTAAAAATTTGTAAGCTTTGTAAAGTTCTGTCATATGCATAACTTATTTTTCACAAAAATGTTTTCAGAGACATAACATTATAAACCTGTCTTTTAAAAAAAATTGTAATTGTTTTTTCAGGAATATTAGGCTAAAGAGACATCTGCCACCAAATGATGAACATAATATCATATCATGGAAGATTGAATTGAGGGTAAATATCGCTGGATATAAAGTAACACTATACACTTAAATAATATCTATAATGTAAATGTTGAAGAAGGGTTTGTACTTCAGAGAGATTTGATTCTTCTCCGCGCTTAGTAAATCTCCAGTAAATCTCCAGTCTTTAGATGGATCTATACTGATTTATAAACAAATCTGACTTAATTGAGTAATATTCGCCACCATCTTCATTGAGTAACATCTATACTATTCCAGCTCTCAAGTCAATATATATTCGTTATATAAATTGTCCATCAGTATTAATCATCCTCTTGTGATTTATAATTTGTTTGTTAGTTTTGTTCCTGGTTACTTATGTTCTTTTCGAAATGCCTCCTCAAGAATAACTGTACTCTATACAACCTCCACTACAACTCACTGCGCTGCCATTTCTCTTCTTTAAAAAAATTCGTTTGGCATTTTATTAACAAACACAGAAACATCTTCAATGGTAATTTTACGAATGGTTACTTAGCAAATCAGTTCTCATGAACAAAGGTTACCATTCTCAAAATAAACGTTTCATATTTTCAATGCCATTCTCACCTTAATAAATATTTCTTCCTTAGAATCGTTTATGTCCAATAATCTGTATATATTATTAAATGTTTAAGTTGTTGAATCGTTAATGTTGTTTCCTTAGATTTAAAAAAAACATTTCATATCCTTGTAAATATTTAATTGGTTTTGTGTATTTTGAAAATCCTAAATATGTCTTGTAATATATTTGGTATTTTGTATGTATATTGAGGATTTTGTTAAGTTAGAATTGTTCTGGATTTAAAAACATTTAATTTATTTTAGATTATTTAATTAACTCAATTTATTCTTACCTTGGTTTTATTTAGTTTAGTTCATTCCTGTATTTTGAATTTCTCATTAGTTTAGTTTAATTTATTTTTAGCTTTAGCTTAGTCTTATTTTTTATACTTTAATGTATGGTAGTTTCAGTCACAAAGATTTAACTTGTGAGATATGATCTCCCTATAACAAGATTCTTCCTAAGGTGTTGGTGTATTCTTGTACGCTTGTTTTATTTCCAAGTGTGTTTGCAGGCATTAGGTTAGACTGAGTTTAGGATTCAATCCCATACATATTGTGCTTGCACCTCTAAGTCTACGACTCATTGGTTGACAATTTAATGTCCAATTAATAGCATATAATTTTACCGATAATAGATTTTACATAACAAGGCTTAGCAACAACATATAACCAGTGAGAAAAATATGATACTAAGATAGAATATTGAGAAAAATATGATAAAATGAAACAAGATATCACTTAAATATATGAAAATATAGTCATCAAGCAACTAAGTCCTAACCATAGGTCCATTTCTTGAAGTAACCATGGAAATGCTAGAGATCCATGCCCATGAAAATGTCAAAACATATTCAACACAATAAGTTTAGAGACAAGTAAAAGAGGAACAAGAAAACCTCTACAAACACGACAATTAAACTATGAACATAAACCCTAATGCAAAAGAGAAAGAAGTTAGTACCAAAAAAATCAAGATAAGAGTGAATAAACCAAACATTTCTCACTAATGTTGAAACCTTACTATACCTAACCAACATATCTACAACTCTACAACACAAAACAACAAAACAAAATCACTTAACAATGAAACTTTTACTGAAAACATGACATACGCTCCTTACCTGAAGGTAGGGTGCATATGGAGCTGATGTATACATGCCTTTGCTGAAGGTAAGGTCCAGTGTATATGTCTGTCAAGACCCTAAACTACAGAGAACGTTGAAGCTGAATCCGTTTGGATGAAAACCTGCAAAAACCTGAACCAAAAATAGACAAACCGATAGATCTACAAACCAAGAGATACATCGTTGATGCTATATTAATATCAAATAGATTTCAATTCAGATCTACAAATAAAAATCAATAAAAACTTGATTTTTTTTTTAAAATTAATGGTGAGGGTTAAGTTTTGAAGAAAAAAATTCTTGAACATGTAGCAAATATCTATATCTAGAGAATAACCACAAGAGTTTTTTTAGATCAAATGAAAAATCTACAAAATATGAAGTTCCCAATAAATTTTGAAAAAAATGTTGCTTGTAAAAAAATTCAAAGAAATTACCGAAGAAGGTAGAGCATAGCAATCGACTCCGATAGCATGTTAGAATATTGATAATATGCATAAACATACAACAATACATTCACGCTAGCATGTAAATTAATAGAGAATGTCTACTAGTCTAGCCTTCTATCTATACAAACAACAAATAATCAATGTAAGAAATAAGAGACAAGAGAATAGACAAGATACATTGGATATATGTGGTAAAACCCAAAATGGGAAAACATCCATGGGAAGGATTTGGTCTTCATAAATATCCATGTTACAATAAATGAAATCCTCACATTTGCATCGCACTCCATATTCACATCATGTCAATGATGTTTCCTCAACATATCCTAAAGGGTCTCCCTCACCTCTATTATATAGCTAGAGGAAACATTTACATCCCATAACAAATGTACGATAAATAATTTTCCACCTCTCTTATATAAATAATGGTAATAAGAGAATTTATTACATGATGCATGTGGGATAACTCTATTGTATAATATTAGAGTTATTTTAAGGTTTTATGATATCATACCAGCAATACCACACAAGTCAACATTACATGATATTCCAACATACCACACCCCCCTCTCAATCTCAAACACCTTTCCTAGGCCTAAGGGAATATCTAGTCATCTCATCTTTTCCATACTCCACCCCCATGGAAATTTTTTTATGCAGGGAACAATGAAAGTTATATAGCATCCATAAAGAAAGATTTAAAGAAAGGATTTGAAATGAGTGATTTGGGACATCTTCTCTATTACTTAGGAATTGAAGTGACTCAACATCCTAAGTACATATTCATTTCTCAGAAGAAGTATATTGGAGAATTGCTAAATAGATTTAGCATGACAAACTACAATCTTCTTTCAACTTCAATGGAACAAAAGCTAAAGATCACTTCAAGTGAAGGACAATAATTTGAGGATGCGACCAAGTACCGATAGCTTGTAGGAATCCTTATCTACCTTACCACCACCAGACTAGACATTTCTTATGTTGTTAGCATTCTTTCACGATTCATGCACAAACCTTGTGAAGGACACTGGTCTGCTGCAAAAAGAGTACTAATATACTTGAAAGGGACTCAAGACTTTGGAATCAAGTACTCTAAGGTGGAAGACTTCAAACTAATTGGGTACTCTGATTCAAACTTCGATGGCGACAAAGAAACATGAGTGTCCACTTCTAGATACATGACAAGTCTTGGATCAACAACTATCTCCTGGAGATCATGCAAACAATCAGCTCCAACATATTCGACAACAAAGACATTATATGTAGCTACTATAGAAGCAACAAAAGAGATTGTGTGGCTCAGGAAGATACTTGAATATTTGCAAGAGAAACAAGAAAACTCCACTCCACTTTTGATTGAAAACACTTCTGCAATCAAGTTGGATAAGAATCCCAGATTCCATGATTGAACTAAACACATCAACACAAAGTATCATCTGATTCAATTCCATTTAGAGGCCAAGACAATTCATTTACGCGATTGTTCCATGAATGAGAAAATTGTAGACATATTCACCAAAGCACTTGGACGAGAAAAGTTTGAAAGATTTAGGACCATGCTCAGACTTACAAACACCTCTTCAGATTAAGGGGGGGAATGTTCATAAATCTAATCCTCCTGGATTATGATTTCAACAGTATTGTACATAATGTAAATAGTTTCATTTATGGAAGATGAGGATTCTTGGAGACTCCAATGGATCTGTTGGAATCCGAAGTCCAAGAGTCTCCTAGCTAATGTAAAAATAAAGGTTTTGGTTGATGAATTAATTGAATTCGAGAGTTATTAATCCTGTCAAAATGATTAGGCATTCAATAGCCCCATATTTTTACCTTGAAGTCTCTTCATGAGAGGGAGCATTCACATGAAGAACTAATTGTTTATGGACCTCCATTTGGACTAAAAAAAAAACCATGATCATACATTTCATAAGGATAAATCAAGAGAAAAGTTATGCTGGAAGAATAATATTGAGGTAATCATCTTTCGACCTCATTCTTATCATCAATGGCATTCCAAGCTCACTTATCTTCTTCCTCAAGAAGCAATTGTTTTCCTTCATCATCCTAAGTTAATTGCAAGCAATTAGATAAATATCAAAGGATGCTGCTAAAGGGAGTATTGGTTACTATTTGCAAGCAACATTCTTCTAGGTGACACCATTATATTCAATCTTTTCCATTGGACAAAAACATTTGGTTGAATCCCATCTCTTTGTTGTGTGTTTATGTCATTTGTACATGTTTTTTCTTTCAAGTAATCATTATATGTGTTGTTATTCCTTTAATAAATTCAACATTGTTTATTGGACTTACTAACCATCAAATCACACCATTGTCTTGCTTGCAATATGCAAGGGAAGGGAAGATTTCCCACACCTGGGTCGTTTTTTCCACAACATGCCTATAAATGTGTAATAAGAAGGAATCCTAGGCCTTTTAGTTTAGGTCGTTGGGAATAATTGAGTCAAGATATTTTAGGGATCAAGATCTTCCCTCAAAATGGAATCCACCCATTCGTAGGTGTATTTTTTGTCCAACCTTTCTATTAATGGTCAAGATTCATGATCTTAGGGGTTGGTCTGCTTTCTCCCCTTTTCAACTCCCAATAGCAGATGGGGATCATATATTTAGGAATGATGCTGTGCAAAACTGTATTGTTTGAGGATTTAAATGGCCTCCTTTGTGTCTATTCTATCATTTATGGAATAATCCCCCATTGCTATGGGGAAGGCCATCTTTCTCTTCTTCCTAGACTTCAAGAAATGGATATGATTGATATCTACCATTTTATCAATGTATTCTAATACAAAAATACTTGGGGTGAGGATTTTGGGAAACCTATAGGGAACTGATTGTGTTCCATATAGTCTAATTACAATGAAGACGAGCCCTAAGAACTAATCCCCCTTCGTATGAGTATCTCCTAGCTATATATATGACCCCATATCTAAATGAATTATATTAGACTCCCCTTTCATGATTATGGAGAATACAAGATACATGAATTCAATAAAAAATTGGAATATGATGATCTCGACTCTCCTTTTCTAACCCAAGGAAACTAGTCACTACAACTTATGGCCTTGTTGTTTCATTTCTTTTGCAGGTTTGAAAATGATAGGTGGTGGTTCTAGTCATAAGTGAACATGTACATTAGGTATGATGGATACTTGAACACACCAATAATTCGGAAATTGACTAGTTATTGTCTCATTTCCACTTCTAGTACCTCAACATACCTCAATGCATGGATGGATAATGCATTTTAGGAATCCACTGTAACTACCATTCCTTCATTAACATATGCATCAGTTCCCCTTCATAAGATCAAGGTGAAAATTTCTAAACACTCTTGTGCCCATGAGGAAAATATTTTTATCTTCTAGGGTGTAGGGGGAACCTCATTTCAACCATGGTTATCGGATTGTCTTCAGAAGATGGCCCACTTATGATCTTATTTTATGCCTATGAAATCTGGGTTAGGATTTCATGAGAGAGGACAATAGGTCCTACGGAAGTATCAAGCATCCAAGATACAATTTGGGCATTGATTATGGAAATAACCTCTTGTCCATCTATAAAAATCACAATGGAAGTAACAATGATGTCAATTCTTGCATAGAGGTCCACAAATTTAGGGAAAGGATACATGTCAAGGATAATATGTTGTGCCAACGCAAAGACCCATTTAGTGTATCCCTTTATTCCTCATGCAAAACACCCTAGGAAACACTAATTAATTGTTGAGAAGTAGTGGTTATGTGATGGGTTTCCACATGGGTGAAATCATCTATAAAATGGGGCGCTTGGATGAAAAGATGTCACTAGTATCAAACTTGGTGCTTGCAGAGTAGGAGGTAGAGATTCTAGAGGTAACTTTCATCATGTTGATTGAATTAAAACAAACATGAGAATGATGGAGAGGGGCTTTTGGATAAGAAAAGAAAGAATGGAAGGCTCAAAGGTTTCTGTGAATAATAACATGGGTAATTTTAATGAGATTGAGTTTGAAAAATCACTTACCCAACATCCCGAGGAGGACTAGTATGATCTAAACAAATTGATGGCAAGGTGGTGGTACTATGTAGTTAATAATGGAGATCTATAGGTCATTTGAAATTGTCGGGATATTTTTCTAAAGGTTTGAAGGCTTGATCGATCATAAACGAGTGAGAAGGAAGCTATTTAGGGCACTTAAGCAGGGGGATTAGTCACCGCATATGAATTTCTTGTCATAAATTCAAATTTAAGTTTGGATTTTGACCACGTTGGTGTTTATTACTTTGATATGGCTAGATATGTGTCAAGTTCTCATTTAATGGATCATGCTTATTTGGATGGGCCTCTCTCACAGGTTCGTTGAATTAATGGATACCTTCCTTAGTATCTATGTTGATATGGAGTGCGGTGTCGTCAAATTTACCATTGGAAATATAATCCCATGAGTGAATGTAGACGGTATATATTTGAGTTTGATGAGATCTATATTTTTAGTGCATTTCCTCTTTTTGCGTATTCCAACAAGACCCCTTTAACGTGAATATACACGTATCATTATCATTGATTTATTGGACATGATCAAGTCATTACCATTCATACTAGCTTTACAATTGCAGGACCCCTTCAACATTTTCTACTCTGAAGAGATATGGACTATAGATATTTTGAATGTTATGAAACCTAGACCATTTGCATTGTCGATTTATTTTGAATGTTATGAAACCTTGCTGAAAACACCCAGTGTCAAGATATATGTGTTTTCAATATACTAGGCATGATGGAATCTTGATCATTCACTTCATCGATTCCTAGTTTTTGGCACCCTGATGAGATGCACCATGGATATAAGAGGTGGAAAATTAATATGGTAGGCCTAATAAAATCCTAGGCCTAATGGAAACCTCTTAGCATGAATGTATTATGGCTATTTGTTGTGTGTGGATTTCCATGATTTTTCACCATTTTTTCTGAAGTGGAATACACATTACAAACTTGAGGTCTCCACCATAAATCAAGTGATTTTTTAAAGATATTTTCATCTAGGAGCCCATCCCAATACTCCTTCCTTTTATGACTATATTAAGATTATATTTATCATTTTTTTTTGTTGGGAAAAAATAAATCATATTTTCACTCCATAAGGTCAAAATCACATTTTATAGAATTCTCAAGGCATTCCTGTTCATACTTCTAAAAACCTCCTAGTTACAACAAAAAATACAACTATTGTTCTCAATATATTTCCATAAAACTCAATAAATATATCTAACATAGTATCTCTCATTTAGTGTAACACATAACCTACACCAATTATCTAAATTTATACACAAATAATTCAAAGTTAATCACCAAAATAGATAAGGCATTAATAACTAGTACACAGTCCACTAGTTTTTTCCAAGCTATAATTAAAAAAAAGGTCAAGGGTCATATTTATCTATATAACCATGTTTGTTTTCCCATACATGACATGAGTAAGTCCCATACACAACCCTTCTTCTTTTCTCATTCTAATCCCCTTTCATTTTGTATTAATACCGCCTCACAATCTTTTATTTTTTGATCACTTGCCTTGTTTACTTTTTTAGTTATTATTTCATTGCTATTTTAATTTTCTTATCCTCCTTTACTCATTTTTATTTGCTTAAATTATTTTTTAACTTAAATTCATAACATATTTTTGCCAAGTCAATTGTTTAATTCACCACTCCCCCTCTTCTTTCCTAACTTTTAGATTATTAAACTTAATTCCCCTTTAATTTAATTTATGTTCCCTCAATTCTTAATTTTTATATTTTCCCTTTCCTTTATTCTTGGGTGCTTCCCCATTGGTTTCACATTATTCTATTCCAATTCCTTTATATACTCAGCTACATTATTTTCTCACCATACACAACTTCTTTCATTCTCATTCCAGGAATATGGGTGGAGTGTCCACTCAAAATGTCGGATTCCAAAACTTCAATGTAGTGCAAATCCAAAATCTTTGACATAATGTCTATTCACTGTGAAAGAATCCATACTAAACTCCTCATATATTGTCTAGAGAAAAAATATATTATGCTTATATTAATCCATTTATCTAATTGATTGTAAGCATTGAATCACCCATAATGTGTATCTTATCAATTCTTTTCTCAACAATTAGTTTTAAAGCTATGAAATTCTAAGTCACAACAGATCTAAAGAGCCAAGGATACCTCACAAAGAAAGAATGAGCATAAAATTTGAATAAGAGTGAAAACTGCAGTAAAAAAGAGCAGGAGAATAATAATGCAACATAACTCAAATAGGAGCAGAATAATTGTCACATGTTCCAATTATCAATATAATAAACAATGATGTTACAATGGACATAATTCGAATCATGCAAGAGAATTCGAACCTCAGTTGGTCTAGCATAGGGATTATCACCAGTGGAGTGCTCCAAAAGACTCAAAGTCAACTGAACTGAACCTAAACTTAGCTAACTGAAGTGACAATCAGTTAACTGACTAAGGAAGGTGCAATAGTGTGTCTGTCATACATTTCAGTCAGAAAAGGGTGCATGAGGCCACAATTAGTGGCATCCAGAGCTCTAACCCCCCACAAGAGTCAGATAACTTAGGTGGACTGCACTGGAACACTCAGTAGGTTCCTATAAAATAGGGAACTGAATGAAGTGGTCCTAAAATGATGCATGCATGGCTCAGAAGGTGGTAGATGGATCCTGGATGACATCTGCATGCCACTAAGGGGGAAATGACACCATCAACAATTAGGAAAAATAAATAATGCTAGGTAGGACAAGGATGGAGTATAGAAATATCCTAACACCCCCCCTTAATCCATACTTTGCATCCTGGGCCCTGGTTACTATGACCAAAGGTCACCCATACAATCAAATAAATGATAAAAAATAAAGAACTGTCCATGAACTAAGGAAATGGGGAAAAACCTCATGGGAAAAAATACCCACTCTAAAAAAGAACAACATTATAGAACTCAAAGAGCATTCATGCTAAGCAGAGAAGGAAAACACTTTCCTCAATGAAAGCCTTTGCAAAAATATTGGCAAGTTGATCCTCTGTAGGATAGCAATGCAGGTGCTAGATCTGGATCTGCTCCTCTGATGTGCCTCCCACTATGTAGACGTTGTATTTTCCAAAACAAGTCTTTCAGGAACCCTTCTTGCTACTGGAGTGAATGGATCATTGTGGTCCAAATCATGAACCTTTGAGTACCTTTTGTCAAAAAAATGAGATTTGTACTTGGTTGTAGATCCCCCATGGAAAGTATCCTCAAGATATTGTGGATCAAACCCCACCATCATGCAACACCTCTCTTAGAGAAGTGGATATGCATGACATAGTGCAAGTTTTGCATGA
This sequence comes from Larix kaempferi, assembly GCA_027924585.1. Classification (NCBI taxonomy): domain Eukaryota; kingdom Viridiplantae; phylum Streptophyta; class Pinopsida; order Pinales; family Pinaceae; genus Larix; species Larix kaempferi. The sequence goes on along the minus strand of BSBM01000535.1, from coordinate 5,576,784 downwards.
TACTGAGATTTGGTGGTTCTATGGTCAGATGGATCCCCAACTATGTTCCCAACAACTACAAGAAATTTGCGAGCCCATATTGGCCTTGGCCATGGATTGGGAGCATGTATTGGATCTGGATCTGAATCTGAATATCCTTGAACTTTATTCTCAACATCAAGATCTTGATCCTCATCTTCCTTAGAATAGGTATCACTCTGATATTCATCAGATTCCGATGGGGTAGGTAGAGAGTATGGAAAAAAATGTGAGAATTCATATGCCTTAGAGGCATGGTTTGCAAACCCTTTCGCTATAATCTTCTCAGTGTAGATCTCTGCAATCTCAACTGTGTTGGGACTGTCACATCCCCATTTTGACCCCCTTTTTCATTAAATCGTAAATGATGTAAATATTGATATTTGATCATGGTGAGGAGCTCAAGGCCAAGGCCCCACCATTGATTTAGTGTTTTATGTATAGGCAATTAAAAATAGATGCCTATGGTTCTTGTGCTAGATAGGCACAATATAAATTAAGACATCATGTAAATACGAATTTTAATGAAAAACCCACAACTAGCTATGCAATGCAACAAAGAGATGGGGGCATGATTCTACAAGGAATAGGGAGGAAAATTATTCAAACCCTTGAGCCAATGGTGTTAATCCATGTGTCAATGAGAAAACCCATAAACCACCAACTACCCATTTTGGGTTATGGACCCAATCATTTAGTTCTTCCAGAAATTGGTTGAGGCAGTTAATGCCTTGGGAATGAAGAGGTATGGCAGCCAATTTCGTGTATGGGCAAGCCATCAACCTGGGAAATCGTATTTTGTCTCCTTGGGCAAGAAAACACCCACGAAATGGTGCCCAAAGCCATTCTAAACCCATAGTATTTCCTCTCTCACGCAGTCTGAACTACTGGGTCTTTCCCCATCACGTTTTTCACCATTTTTCCTGCATTTTCCATGCCTGGGAGCTCGTTTTTGCATTGTACAGCAGCTGGGAGAGAAGGGCCACGATTTGGGACTGTGATGGAGGTCGTTTTTGCCCCAAAATTCCCATGGACGTTTTTCTGAAAACGATTTCTGCTCTCCAGGGTTGTTCCCCAATTGCCATTTCGTTTTTGGGCTTTCCCACGTTTTTCTGAATTGGTAGAAACCCCCACTTTGGACATCCCACTGAAGAAACGTTTTTCCTCATGCCCAGCAATTGTGGTTTTGCTGTTAGGTGCATCCCTGTTTTGGTTTGAATCTATGAGCAAGAGATTTGGAGTGGTAGTGGATAGAATTGGCTTGATAAACCTAGTGGGGAGAATAACCTCTCAAGAAGATCAAGAGAGCTTTGGCTACTTTTCTATGCACACCCTGAGAGCACTAGAAAGGAAGGTATGGCTTGAGGGACTGTGTGGCAGTGAAGAGAATACTTCCTTGTGTTGGGTGTGTAGGCATTGTGAGTGCCAAGCTGAATAGATCTGGGAGGGGTACCCATGGCTCTGTGCTTGAGCTCACTAGCCTAGCAATTCTTCCTTTCCATTTCCTAGCAGCCTGATAAACCCAATTGTAGATTGGTTTGGCTCATCTTGGTGTATGCTTGGCTATGTGTGAGTCTGCTGTTCCCTGGTTCCTTGTAGAAATCATGCCCAGCTCGGGGGTGGCAGTTGCATCAAGAGGTTGATAAGCACAACTGGCCTATGGTTCGGTGGAACGTTGCAGTTGCATAGCCAGTTGCTTGGGACTACTTTGTTATAAGATAAGTACTCTCTTGTGTTAACTTTGCATTTATTTATTTGATGAATATCTTGAATGTATGATGGATGTGTTACCGAAATTATTTCTGCTGTGTTTTTCTTATAATTATACATTTCATATGTTCTTTTATATTATGTGAATGCTTATTTAAAAGCTCATGGGGCTAGATGCCCGGTTTTAGCATCACGATCCTCTCCATCGCACTAGTATGATGGGAGGGGACGTGACAGGGACCAAAGACCACTTTCTTCAGTGAACATGTGTGAGTCATCTGATATAAAGACAACAAATTTTCTGAAAAAGAAGGTACAAATAGAACATTCTTGAACTTTCCATGCTCCATATGTATTGTGCCCTTCCATTTAGCAGAGATCAGAGAGTTGTCTCCCATGTGAATAATTAGACCATCTTTGAGATCTAGAGAAGAAAATGATTCTATGGAGGAAAACATGTGGTTGGAGGCTCTTGAATCTATGAGGAGTGCTTCTGATTTTGAAAATCTAGCCTTCAGTGCATGTCTACTCTCATGACCATTAGACTCACTTATAGAATCAGTCTCTCTTGCACCTTTTGGGAGGGCAATGTTGTGCTTTTTAAGAAGCTTGGTCAACTGATCTATCTCCTTCTGCATGCAAGATCTCTCTGGGTGGTTTCCTTTCTTGCAATAGGAACACTTGGATTTATCAAATCCCTTATGTTTTTCCTTCTTAGAGCTGGAGGCTCCTTTAGATGGAATTGACTTGGAATTCTGCTTGGGTTCAGATTGCCTCTTATCCTTGCCTTTGTGCTTCCCCTTCCCATTTTCACTTTTTGGTTCTCCAGCCATAAGAGCTTGATATTTCGAGGCCTTCAAGGCACCCATCTGGATCAACTTATCTTGTTCTTGGATGAGAGATTCAATGAAAACATCTAAGGAGGGAATCTTCCAACCAAGGATTGACATTCACCCATAATGGAAGGTAGAGACAAAGATAGAGAATTCATGACCTAGATTGCTCAAAATGGATAGCACTAGGTACTCATCCTTCTTCTCAATGCCACACTTCTTGCATTGCATAACCCAAGATTTGAATTTTGAAAAGAACCGCTGAATGGTCTCAAAACTGCTCGGTTGAAGAGAAATCAATTCATTTCCCGAATATGGCCTCTTAGCTCATCTTGTTTGCCGAAGAGGGTATCTAAATTCAACATAACTCTCTTGGAGTCTTCAATCCTTCGATGTGGAAGAGTAGATCTTTGGAAATATGAATACACATTAAACCAAATGATTCATCCAATCTATTCATATACTTGGTTTTCTCCACAACTGATGTTGGTTCGAGATTCTTCCCCATTGTCACCCTATATAATGATTTGTTTCACAATACCATCTGCATATCATCCCTCTAATAAAGATAATTGAAGGGTTTCAGGATCCTGGGAGAGAGAGGAGAGTTCGAATTGACCATTACAATTGCTGGAGCGAATACAAGGTAAAACTGCTGCTACTGTAGAAAAACTCTTGAAACTGCAGAAAATTGCTGCAACTGCCATAACTCTAGAAAACTGTTGTAACTGATGCCGCACTCAAAAAATTGACTAACCTGCAATAAGATCTCAATAAGGAGGTAGACTACTACTGAGCACTGCTTTAGGACAGTAGGCACTTTTATCCGGATCCTTCACACTTGGATAGACCTCATTGGATTTCTCCAATGTTCAATGCAATGGCACCAGGATTTGTTGTGGAAATCTAGAGGCTTCTGGTGCACTACCGAAAGAAGCTTATCAACCTATTTTCTCTAGGGCTCTGATACCATGTGAAATTCTAAGTCACAACAGATCGAAAGAGTTGATGATACCTCACAAAGAAAGAATGAGCATAAAATTTGAATAATAGTGAAAACTATCGTACAAAAGAGTAGAAGAATAATAAACTCAGATAGGAGCAGAATAATTGTCACATGTTCCAATTATGAGTATAATAAATAATGATGTTACAATGGAGAGAATTCGAATCATGCAATATAATTTGAACCTCAGTTGGTCTAGCATAGGGATTGTCACTGTTGGAGTGCTCCAGAAGACTCAAAGTGAACTGAGTTGAACCTAAACTCAGCTAACTGAAGTCATAATCAGTTAACTAACTAAGGAGGGTGCAATAGTGAGTCTGTCATTCATTTCAGTCAAAAAAGGGCGCATGAGGCCACAATCAGTGGCATCCGGAGCTCTAACCCCCCACAAGAGTAAGATAACTCAGGTGGACTGCACTGGAACACTCAGTAGGTTCCTATAAAATAGGGAATTGACTAAAGTGGTATAAAATGATGCATGCAGGGCTCAGAAGGTGGTAGATGGATCCTCGATGAAATCTGCACACCACTAGAGGGAAAATGACATCATCAACAACTAGAAAAAATAAATAATTCTAGGTAGGACAAGGATGGAGTATTGAAATATCCTAACAAAATCCAACAATTATTCCTTGTTAGTTTTACTCTCCCATATCCCTACTTTGAAATTTATGAAATGAGTTTCCAAAAAAACGAATCCCACCTACACTCTCCACAAGGAACTCACCTTGTGATGCCCAATCAAAATAAGATGATGCGAAAGATTTCTCAATGATCTACGGAACCACCATCCTAGGACCTTTCATTGTTTCTTCATGTTTGAAACTTACAAGTATACTCAAACTTTGTTCTTAAACAAATTGGGGATTTTTTACTCTTTCCTTCAAATAGTCCCTCATTCCTTGTGATACACACCCCCAAGCATAGACAAAAGGTAATGCTATAGAAATTTTCAAGTTTGAGTTCTCACACTAATTTTTTAGGAAACCATTAATAGAATCCCCAACCAAAAATGCCCTTTGTCCAATAGTTCTTTTTATCTCTTTGCACAGAGTAGAAAAAAGTTACACTCAATAAGCAAATGACATATGGTTTCATCACTTACTTTGCATAATGTACATCTGCTAGTACCCTGCAATTTCTTGTCTACATATAGTCCCAAGTGGTGACCCTATTTCTAAGCAATAACCACATAAAAAATCCAATGTTCATTGAGTACTTGAATTTCCATATTTTTGTGTACCACTAGCCAAATTCTCGTTTAGTGTTTGATTCCCTTAAAAATTTCTAACCCAATTTGAAGTGTATTTTCCTCCCATCAGGTTTCAAGACCACACTAGCTCATCCTCCTAAATAGTTATCTCAATGTGTTTTATCCTAAGACTATCTAAATAACCATTGCATAGTTATGTCTTCCCCTTCCAAACCTATACTTTCAATAAGCAACCATTCCTCTCTCTGATATTTGATGTTTCCCTCCACTGCAATTGATTTAGGTAATAAAACCCATTTTTCCTTAGTTTGTTAATTGATTCCCCTGGTGGTTTGTGATTTACACCACTACTAGTCCAAGGATCTTCTCCTAACTTGACTCTTTTTCCATATCCTACCTTCCATACTAACCATATCCCTATAACTAAAAAATGCATTACCTTGGGATTCCAAATTATAGATGAATTTTAAAGTTGATCTTCCCTAGTTGTTTCAACATGCCTTTTGGAAAAAAATATAGATATACCCATAAGACTAGAATTGCCTCAATAACCAATTATATGTATGTATGTATGTATGTATGTATGTATGTATATGTATATGTATATGTATATGTATATATGTATGTATGTATGCATGCATGTATGTATGCATGCATGCATGTATGTATGTATAACACACACACACACATGTCGGGTGTGTGTGTGTGTGTATTCATATATATTCTCCCACCCTAGAAAGCAACTTATTACACCAACATAATAATATTTTCTCCACCTTCTCTATCATCCACCCCCAAGGGCCTTTTTTTTTATGGTCATTTTCCTTAATGTGAAAACCCAAGTACTTTACTCCATCCTCCATTTTTATGTGTTCAAAGGGTAACATATTGAAAATTGTTTCCTCTCTTCATCACTTAAGCTAACCAAAGTCACATAATACTTTCCTTCATTTACCTACATTCATATTGTCAAGAAATACTAATCAAGTAGCTCTTTAAGCTTCCTCATGTTCCTTAGAGAACCATTATAGAAGAGGATATCATCTACAAAATGCAGATGAGATATGAACAAAGCATTCTCCATTTTAATGCCTTTAAAATCCTTAGTTGTTTTAGCTTCCAATAGAGATATAATAAGACCCTTTGCTACTAAAAGAAAGAGAAAGGGACAACAAACACACTTGTATTAATGTCAAGTCTCAAGAAGCTAGATGCAATACCATTAACAAATACTACAAATTACTACTCTAACGTAATGCATGCCATCACCCAATTTACCACTTACAAATGAATGGATCAACAATAATCTAATATAAATATAGCTTACTCTTTCATAATCCTTGGACAAATATACCTTATAACCTTTTCTTTCAATTTTTTACTTTTATGGAATGGAATGTTTCTTGAGAAACCCCCACGAATTCATTCATGTGTCTTCTAGCTAGAAGACCAAATTGTTCTTGTGAGATACATCTATAAAGTAATACCTTCACTCTTCTAGCAATAGTATTTGCTATGATTTTTCATATGCGATTGCATAAGGATATAGGCTTGCAATCCTCAAAATTGCTTGAGTCATCCTTTTGGTATCACATAAATGAAGGTAGTATTGAAAGTAGCCATACCTTTCCCCAATCTCCTATATTTCTCCACTATCCTCAACATATCCTCCTCTAGTGTTTCATAAATACCCATAAAAAAATCAATTTTCTGGTAGTTGGTCCCAAGGCTTTCATGTTTCTTGAAAGATTGGGGTACTACCTTCAATTCCCACCTTAGTCACCACTGCCCCTAAAATATCATTATCCTCCTCAGAAACAAACCTAGGAAAAATTGTAGCCATTTTACCACCTTTGCAATTGAATTTCTTGAGTCCTTCTTGAATATTTCCTTGAAATAGTAAAACTAGCTTTTGTGACATCCTTAAAGTTGTTCACTTCCTCACCTTCTTGATTTTGGACTTTCCAAACAGTATTTACACTTCTCCTATGAGTTGCATAATGGTGAAAGGATTTCATGTTCTCATCCCCCTTTTCCAGCCATATGGCTACGCTTTTTTGTCTTTACATAGCTTCCATTTCATTAACATAATACTAATCTTTTTTTATATCTCAAGGGTCCTATATTTATGGTCATAAGAAATATAACTAGCCAAATTTTTATAGTAAAATTCCTCCTACAACCTCTCAGTCTCCTTCAAAGCCTCTTCATCCTTGAATCTCCTATCATTTTCCCACTTAAATGTAACTCATTTTAAGTTGTCAAGTTGTCCTCAAAATATAAATTTGTAGAATCTATACTTCCATTATAAAAGGGAACCAAAATACTCTTAACCATATTGATAAAATATTCATTATCCAACCAAGTAGAGATAAATTTGAAAGGACTTGAAGGACTCACTCCAAGTCCATTCACTTCCAATAAAATAGGAAAATCATCAGATTCCCCTCTTATTCTCATCCATATCTCACCCTAAGATCCCCCCCCAACAATATTTTGTAAACAAGAAACCTATCAAGTCTTTTTGCTATGCAATCTAGCCTGTAATGTCCCTTGTTAGGAATTTTATTAAAATGGCAATTTTTCACTTTTTTCCCTAATTTGACCTTTGACTAGTTTTGAGCTCTAGGTCCCTAAATTGCTCCAATTGCTCCCAAATCTTCTGAGAAGGTATATGGATTATGTTAGAACATAAATATGAATTTTAGGGATGCTTTTGGACCTTTAAAATACTTCTGCAAATCCTCTTTCAATTCTGGCCAATGTAGGGAACTTTACTAGTAATTTCCCTTTGACTAGTATTGGTCTCTAGGTCTCAAATTGACTCCAAATTCCTTCAAATATTCAAGGAAGGTGTATGAATGATATTAGGACTTGAATATGATGTTCAAGGATGATATATGGCCACCAAAATACCTCTACAAACTCTCTTAAGATTCTGGACCAAGTATGCAATTTTACTAGTAATTTGAGGTTCAAATCCCCCTGGGGTAAGTACTGAAAATGGCTTCCCAAATGCCTCCAAACCCACTCAAATTTATGAACAGAGGTAGGGAATGTATTAAGGATTTTATTAAGGTCTCATGTGCACCATTAATTTATTTTTACATATGTTCCAACCCTCTCCCATTCAACTGCAAAAATCACCAATTCGACCCTTGGGGAAATGGCACTATTTCTTCTCCCAATGCAATTAAACTGAGTAAAAATACTTCAAATGCTCAAGTACAATACATTAAAATTGTAAAATACATCCATGGCAGTCCATTTATCATAAATGCATCATATAATCATCCATTCATTTGAAATCATCAGCATTACATTGATTCACAACAAGGTAGTGGGGAAATGGCACTGTTCTTTCATTAAAATTGAGATTTATACATTTCTACTTGGAATTTCGACCTGAAACTTTCTGGAGATGAAGAAAAGAGTATTTATTCATATTATAAAATAAATGGGGCATTAGAAGCTCCCCCAAAGAGTACAATATCTCACCAAAAACGCCCTCCCTCAAGGATCAAGAATATGCCATCAAAGCTGGAAATGGTTAAAGGAGTGAGATGCAATAGAAGAAACCATGAGCTGCCCTGTAACTTACACCTACAAATAAATACTCCATTAAATCTCCAAATGAAATGTCTGAATGGCCTTTCCAATTGCCAACTTGGATGGGAATCTTTCACCCTCGAAATTGGCTAAGGCAAGCAACTAGTCATCCACTAGCTCTCCCTCTTCACAAATGCAATTGAAAATTCTACAAATGATCAAAAGCTGGTTTAATTCTTTGTTATTGAAATTTATAAAGTTCTAATGTCCTCCATGGGTCGAATTCCTTCCAAGAGACTCATGCCAACTCAAGTTGGGAAGAGATTCCAAAGAACGCCACTTGTACAACAATTCCTAGTTTCCCCCTTCCACCAAATCACATGTGGAAGCATCTTAGCTGCCCTAACACCCTTGAGCGCCCTCTTGGAGTCTATTTTTAGCCCTGACATGTCATATATGTCATATGTCAGCCTTCAGGTCTGATATGTGTCATAGGTGTCATAACATCTTCATCATTGTTGTCATAGAGCTAGGGAATCTAGCCCAAGTGTCTCACTAGCTCCAAATTGCCTCTTCCTCTTCTATGGGAGTTACTCTTCCTCTATATTTCGACCTTGTATGATTCATGCCATGAATAATACATTTTGGACTCCCCCAAGTATGTTACCATTCACCTTGAATTCGAATTGGTGAGAGAATGATGCCAAGTGTAGTGGGAAAATCTAGCCATATGTGGGTCCCACTTCCTCCATGTGTCTTCATGATCAAATGCCACTTTTATTTTCACTTGTATATATTTATTTAGCTCCTTTATTAAATATTTATGCCACTCTAATGTTCAAACATCATTTATTATCCCCGTTATTCCAAATCCCAAAGCTTCCACCCCAAACCTAGGAAACTAGTAATTTTCCTCCTTGGCAATTATTTGACCTTTAACATCAATTTTACAAACTCTAATGAATATGGCCATTGTGACCCAATTCCAAATTTGGGACATGAAAAACCCTCCCTTCCCAATATTGCTTGTCCTCAAGCAATTTCAAACATGGGTGTTGAAGAACCTGCTTCCTGCATAATTCTTTGAAGTTGCCGTTGAATTGCCCAACCTTGAGTCTTTGAGTTTCCTTGAATATTTTAGAGAGGAACCACCATGCTTGCTGCTGCACTAATTTGATAAAATTCACTTTATTAAGTGGGAAATCCATCTCCCATACTTCTTGTTTCCCCAAATAAAATTCAAACCAATGAGACAAAAATTATTCCAGGGTCCCATTGCTTGTATTGCACCCCAACAATTAAAAGTGCTCTCCAACCCATACCATCAGATAAGAGGATTCTTGGATCCCATTTTCTTGTATGCATTCTTCCAAACATCATGAGTACAAAATATATATCATCAAATTACATAACAACATAATGAAAATGTACATCAAGAAGATGCTTCATCAAAGAATCATGAAAGTGCTTATACCTCCAAGTAAGTAGACCACCATTTGCTAGGTGCATACAATCTTCAAGTGACAAATCAAATCTGCTCCAATGACATAGGTGAGGATCCCATGTCCAATAGTGCTGCTCCAAAATAACGTGATATGCATCAAAATATTCATCCATGCATTCTTTCATCCAAGAAGTGAATGAAGAATCTCCACTAAAATCTGAACCAAATAATGAGCAGGAAAAACAACGAGACTTCAAAGGAATCAAAGAAGTCTCATCCATACATCCATGAGGATATGTATCATCATAAGGTAAAGCAATATGCTATTGCAATTCTAAATAATGAGGTGCTCTATTCATGTCATCATCAAAAGGAGAGGTAGGAGTTTCATACCCCTCATGTGGCACCACTAGAAAAAAACCTTTCACCCAATTTTCATCCCAAAGTGATGTGGCTGGAAAAGAAGTGTGGGGTGAGGAATTATGAACCAACTTTAATTCTTTACAACTCTTACCCATTGAAATATTTAATTCATCTTCTCCATAATTGGCTGGTCCAACTATTGTGATATCATGTACCTCTTCCAAGGCTTTGCAACTCTCTCCATGAGGCAACTCATAATCCCTTTGAACAAGGACAAGTGCTTGTCGTTCTTCTTGTTTTAGTGTAGCATCTTCAAGAACATGCATATCAACATGTACCTCATGTTCCACAATTACATTAGGTTCCTCTTTTGTGACATAAATTATTTCATCCTTTTCCTTGAAAAGAGAACCATTGCTCATTATTTTTTCCGAGTTGCTTCCAAGTTCACTAAGCAACAATTTGAACTCTTGAAAGTATTGCCTCCACTTGTCTTCAAAGGATGGTTTAAGTAATTTTCTAAACTCCTCATTCTCCTCTAAGGTTCTTTTCTCATCCTTACTCATGGTGACCAATGAATGCACTTCTTCTCCTACTTCTTCCCTTTCACCAAAGTACATTCAGTTTCAGTTTCTAAGGGTGGTGGATTATTTCTTTGACTACTAGTCTTCATTAATGTTCTACCACATCAGGTGCCAAGACCATGCTCTGATTCCACTATAATGTCCCTTGTTAGGAATTTTATTAAAATGACAAATTTTCACTTTTTTCCCTAGTTTGACCTTTGACTAGTTTTGAGCTCTAGGTCCCCAAATTGCTCCAATTGCTCCCAAATATTCTGAGACGGTATATGGATGATGTTAGAACATAAATATGTATTTCAAGGATGCTTTTGGACCTTTAAAATACTTCTGCAAATCCTTTTTCAATTCTGGCCAATGTAGGGAACTTTACTAGTAATTTCCCTTTGACTAGTATTGGTCTCTAGGTCTCGAATTGACTCCAAATTCCTTCAAATATTCAAGGAAGGTGTATGAATGATACTAGGACTTGAATATGATGTTTAGGGATGATATATGGCCACCAAAATACCTCTGCAAACTCTCTTAAGATTCTGGACCAAGTATGCAATTTTACTAGTAATTTGGGGTCCAAATCCCCCTGGGGTAAGTACTGAAAATGGCTTCCCAAATGCCTCCAAACCCACTCAAATTTCTTAACATAGGTAGGTAATGTATTAAGGATTTTATTAAGGTCTCATGTGCACCATTAATTTATTTCTACATTTTTTCCAACCCTCTCCCATTCAACTGCAAAAATCACCAATTCGACCCTTGGGGAAATGCACTATTTCTTCTCCCAATGCAATTAAACTGAGTAAAAATACTTCAAATGCTCAATTAAAGTACATGAAACTTTCAAAATACATCCATGGAAGTCCATTTATCACAAATTCATCATAGAATCATCCATTTATTCGAAATCATCAGCATTACATTGCACAACAAGGTAGTGGGGAAATGGCACTGTTCTTTCATTAAAATTGAGATTTATACATTTCTACTTGGAATTTAGACCTGAAACTTTCTAGAGATGAAGAAAAGAGTATTTAATTCATATTACAAAATAAATGGTGCATTAGAAGCTCCCCCAAAGAGTACAATATCTCACCAAAAATGCCCTCCCTCAATGATCAAGAATATGCCATCAAAATTGGAAATGGTTAAAGGAGTGAGCTGCAATAGAAGAAACCATGAGCTGCCCTGTAGCTTACACCTGCAAATAAAGACTCCATTAAAGCTCCAAATGAAAGGTCTGAATGGCCTTTCTAATTGCCAACTTGTATGGGAATATTTCACCCTCAAAATTGGCTAAGGCAAGCAACTAGTCATCCACTAGCTCTCCCTCTTCACAAATGCAATTGCAAATTCTACAAATGATCAAAAGCTGGTTTCATTATTTTTTATTGACATTTATAAATTTCTAATGTCCTCCATGGTTCGAATTCCTTCCAAGAGACTCATGCCAACTCAAGTTGGGAAGAGATTCCAAAGAATGCCACTTGTACAACAATTCTTAGTTTCCCACTTCCACCAAATCACATGTGGAAGCATCTTAGCTGCCCTAACACTCTTGAGCACCCTCTTGGAGTCTATTTTTAGCCCTGACATGTCATATATGTCATATGTCAGCCTTCAGGTCTGATTTGTGTCATAGGTGTCATAGCATCTTCATCATTGTTGTCATAGAGCTAGGGAATCTAGCCCAAGTGTCTCACTAGCTCCAAATTGCCTCTTCCTCTTCAATGGGAGTTAATCTTCCTCTATATTTCGACCTTGGATGAGTCATGCCATGAATAATACATTTTGGACTCCCCCAAGTATGTTACCATTCACCTTGAATTCGAATTGGTGAGAGAATGATGCCAAGTGTAGTGGGGAAATCTAGCCATATGTGGGTTCCATTTCCTCCATGTGTCTTCATGATCAAATGCCACTTTGATTTTCAATTGTATATATTTATTTAGCTCCTTTATTAAATACTTATGCCACTCTAATGTTCAAACATCATTTATTATCCCCATTATTCCAAATCCCAAAGCTTCCACCCCAAACCTAGGAAACTAGTAATTTTCCTCCTTGGCAATTATTTGACCTTTAACATCAATTTTACAAACTCTAATGAATATGCCCAATGTGATTAGGCCATTGTGACCCAATTCCAAATTTGGTACATGACATAGCCCCACTATGTAGTTCCTCAAGTGGGGACTATTCATTATAGGATTAATTCCTATCAGCCCACTTCTGTCCAATTTGTTTAGAAACTATTTTGAAAGTGAATCAACATGAGCCTTCTCTCTCCAAATATATAATATTCATATAATAAAATTTAAATATCCTCCCTCTATAACTTGTGGATGATTCAAAATGTTTAGATTGAAGAACCTATCCTAGAATGCCACCCTTTCATTATATGGACCATACACATTGAGTGCTATTATCTCCTTGCTAAAACCCAAAGTGAATAGGGTCAAACCAAGACCTAAATCAAAATCCCAAGAATTTGTACAATTCAGTACCTTAGTCTTCCACCTTAAAATCATCACACTTGGCCTACATTTTTAATTAAGGTAAACAAAATCCTACCCACACACGATTTTTTTTAATTCTTTAACTATCTTTAAACATTCATCCATTTATTATTTTAGAAAAATTAAATTAGGTTTGTGAGACTCAACTTGTCTCTTAAGGGCCTATTTTTTTTTCCGAAGGATACCCAACCCCCTATAGTTTATTTATATGCAAAGCATCATGAAATTGTAGAAGCGGTTTGGCTCGCTCTAAGTACCCCTTGAATGGTTAAATATTTCCTAGACTATATCTCAAGAAAATACTTTTCTTGAGCAATACTAATATGACATTTTCTTCCATGATCCCCTCCTTTAAACAATTTATGCCTAGACCTTTCTAAGCCCTCATCTATTCCTTCATCACCTATTATGGATTTTCCTTTTCTATACATCGTAAAATACATAACATCCAAACATTTCAGCTCCACTCTCTCAGATCAAGAACTAAAGTATTACCTACTTATTCCATAACATCTATAGTGATGGCCCGAGGACCCACATAAATCCCCAAACCCTTCATTCAAAATTTCCACATAACAATTTGGCGAAACCATCCACATAACAATTTGGCGAAACCATCCACATAACAATTTGGCATAAGTTCCACATTCACTGAAGAAGAAACTAAAGTAGGAGTAAATCATGTAAAGTTAGGAGAAAAACCTCTTAAAGGAGCTAATTTATGTATAGTCATACCTTCTTTTTCTTCATTCAATGAAGCCGAATCCTATTGGGTTCCATTGATTCCCTCCAATCTCTTTTCTTGACCAGGTTCTAGGGGAGATTGGTTTCTCATAGAATTTGAAACCACTGTTGATACATCGAAACCCCTTAGCTTCATAATCTTCAACTTTGTCAAAGACCCCCTACTTTATTATATCCTTAGTTATTTTATTTTCATTGTTCCTCCCTACTTTTGGTGCTTTAATATCCAAATCCCCTTCTTGTTCTTGTTCTCCATTGAACCTGATATAAGGATTTGGTCCCTTATCCCATTCGTCTTTTTCTTTCCCTAAACATCTCTTCAAAATACTATCCAGGGTCATATTACAAGCCTCAAGTAGATTTCCATATTAATGGCATCTCACACACTTGAAGGGCACCCCAACATTGTCCAACCCTTGAGAAATCCTGAAATTTCCTTTCTTTAGGTGAATATTTGTAGCTAACCCTTCCTTAAAATATAGACCTAGAAACCTTCCATTCATTTTAGGATCAAGGGAACCCATTAATCACTAAGCACTTTCCATCCCGAAATTATCATCAATAATAGAACATGGATGATACATCACCATCTGATATTTTAGAAGCAAGGGAACCCCTTAACCATCGAACGATTTCCATCCTAACATGATATTTCACCTTTGATCTAGGCTGTTTCTCCACCATTAGATCAATTTGGTGATCACTTTTGGAAATCACTTACTAGCTTTTGAAATTGCTTACCTCCTTAATGAAACCACCCTGCTTAACTTCTTGTGCAATGGGGTCCACGAGACACATGGAAACTTTTGGTTCATTTCAAAAGAGAGAATCCATTATCTATTGAGCAGTTTGCAACCCGAAATGAATGTGGATCCTAGATCATGAGTGATCCACCACCATTAGATATTCCAGGAGTAAGGGAATCTGTTAAACCCCAATTACTTTTTCTTTTAAAATCGCTCCCAACCATATATTTGCAGCCTTCCTCAATCATAATATTTGGACGACAACCATTTTGGAACTCTCCTTCCTGGTTTCAAATACCACCAGATGGAATTTTCAAACCACCAAACCACTCTTGAAAACTGCCTTCTGAAATTTACCATCCTGTCAAAATTTTTCTGTTGCACATTATCTTGAAAAAATTTCCTAGGTCAATTTTTTTGAGCATTCTCCACCTATACACCATGTAAATCTTGTATTTTAATAAATTTGGGTGCAAAATTTATGATCCCACCCCTACTGGTGGTAATTTCAATCACAAAATTGGCCATGCAACCTAGTTATTACAACTATACCTCCATTTTCACAAATTTGACTTTTTTAAACACCATAAGTTGACAACCAAATTCAAATTCCATTGTTGTTATAAATTTCTAGCTAATACACTTGTATTGCATGAAATTAACAAACAAATGACCTGTGCATTGCACTTTTCTCCAAAGTTTTCCCATTGATTCATTTCATCAAACATATAGTTTGCAAGCTCTATTTTTGTCAAGTGTTGGACATGTAACTACTTTTCCTATGCATACCTTCTTTTTTTTTTTTTTTTTTTTTTTTTTTTTTTTTTTTTTTGAATAGCCCATTGTTGCAATCTGGAGCTCTAATAGCACTCTGTAACATACCCATCCACCTCTATAACATTGTTGAGGTAATGGGCTACTTGAGTTTTCTTTTAAAACTCTAAATTATGAATCATTATTCCAAATTCCATGGATTTTCTATGCAATTGTTTACAACATAAGTAATTCAATATCCATAATTCATCTAGATTACATATTCTACAATAAGCACACATTCCTATTATGAATTCATACATAAAATGACCAATTAATCCATTCACACATACATTTCCATAAGCAACAAAGTAAATAAATTCATAACAAAACTATGACCATGTAATTCAAATCACATTTGGTACTTATCTTATGCACACGAAGCAAGTTCCTCTCACCTGTAGGCACTCTGTCAAGCCTACTCTTTCTTTCACAGAATCAACTCCTAGTTGGGGCTATTAGTCCACAAGGGGTTAATTCCCAATTCCTTTACTCAAACACACTCACACTACCCAAATGTGAATAAACCCCCTCCATAGTTTTTCCCAACTCATTCCCCATCAATGTACACAACACAAGGGATGGGATCCGCTTCTTTGCTCTGTAGTTCCTCAGGCTATCCTCATCCCCTTCAAGTGATCGAACATAGCTCGGCTAGGAAGTCTCCGTGTTAAGGTCCTTGGTAGTCCAACTATAGGTTAGGTATGTCTCACATGGGAACCGATCCTATTTGCACCAATTTATCGGGGTACTTCATGTTAGAAAGTATATAAAAACATACTCACACTACCCAAATGTGTATAACCCCCCTCCATAGTTTTTCCCAACCCTGTACTCATTCCCCATCAATGTACACAACACAAGGGATGGGATCCCCTTCTTTTCTCTGTAGTCCCTCAGGCTATCCCCATCCTCTTCAAGTGATCCAACATAGCTCGGCTAGGAAGTCTCTGTGTTAAGGTCCTAGGTAGTCCAACTATAGGTTAGGTATGTATCACATGGGAATCGATCCTATTCGCACCAACTTATCAAGGTACTTCATGTTAGAAAGTATATAACTATGGTTTTCCTCTCCATAACAGTCAACACTCAAATTTTCTAATGGAGAGAATCCCCAAATTGATTGAATGATGATTCAATCCTTGAATGAATGATTACTAATAATATATATGCACGATTTTGCCTTGACAATTGTCTTCCCCAAAAGTAGATACTTTTCCTCTCTTAATCCTATATTAATATAATTAATCCAATGCTTCATTAAAGTGAAATTTAACCTATGGTTAAGGAACTTTGGGTTAAAAAGGTTAATGAAGGCTAAGGCATCAGTTGAATTTAACCAAGGTCATCATCCTTTAACCCGAGCCTCTCACTTCACCTACTTGTGGAATCATAGTCCACCATATCATCTTCATCCTTCTTCACTTGTATTTGCTACGAATTGTATATTAGAAAATATGTACAAAATTTATAATATCCATGGTCTATTAGACGATATAAATCTAGCATCTAGCCTTTGTTTCATTACATACATATTCGAATCATGGGGCAACAAATGAGGTGTTATAGGAGGAATGATATGAAACTTGACTGCAATATCTCGCGACATCCCAACACTGATCCTCTCTATATCCCCTCTACACTAATAACCTCAAAACTCTGTCTTGGGAATTCAAGCAAAAAAAATCCCTAGGCCTTGGATGTCTATAAAATAATTTCTTCAATTAGCATAACATATGGCTTATGAACATGGATCAATCTCTTTAGGGAGTTTCTATTATGGGTACTCCCCAAACCCCTAATGTTGTAAAAAAAATATCATTTGAAATCCTTGGAGTGGGTTTTCCCCACTCTACATACCCCTTGGATGAACATCTTCTTACTTACATGGGATTGTTTTCCCTATTGGTTCACGGCCTGAATGAGCAAGGATTTCCTTCCAAGTTTGTTCTGGTATTCATGCATATCTAGACCAAGGCCTCCTTTCACATAATTTTCTTCAAGGACTATAAATTTTTTATTGGATGACATCAGGGTATATTTTGTACTTTGAAATAGAGTGAATTCCTCATGAAATGAGAAAACAATGATGATATCGTTTGTGATTTCGTTAGTATTTTTCCAAGCTACCTTCTTATTGCCTCCCAAAGTTTTTCCAAGTGGACTACTAGGCTCATAGTCCTTTTATAACTAGTCTCCTCCATGGCAATGGTAAAAATGGCCCATAAGTTGGTAATAGAATCAAGGTGGATACATTTAAACATCAAACCTTCCTCAAAACCCTCTTCTTAACCATATTGACCCCTTAGGTACATAAGTACTTTGTCTACATTGACACTCAAATCAATTGTATAATTATAACATGCTGGAAGCAAATATTCATCTACGGGTGATGATTGATCATAATATCATTTTTTCTTTACTATGCGCACAATTTGTGCCAAAGAAGAATCCATTAGTTGCAAAACAGTAGCAAGAAATAAAGTACCTAAAACATTTCGTTGTGCACAACATGAAGTATCACTTTTTCTTACTCCAGAGAAGGCATGAAATATATTCTGAATTGTTTTATTAAATTGTTAGTGAAATTGTCTAATTATTGTTGTGTACTATATATTTTGCATACACTGGCACGTTCGATGGGGAGGTTCCGACACCTGTTTAGGATGATGAGGATATGCATGATATTGAGGTTCCTGCATTACTTACACCCATCGTACGATGTAGTCCAGATGATAGGTTTCGATAGGATGTGGCAGATAGGCTATCCACATTGTTGGCTCGACAGGGAGTCCAGCTTGCATGGGAACTGGAGATCATCTGAGACCCCGAGCTTACAGAGTTATGGAGGATTCTTCCTCATGATCTAAGGTATTTAATGCATTATGTCATTGGTGCATCCATCCTTTTAGATGCTTGGAGGCCAATGGATGATTCTACTTCTTCTGATGAGAGTGGTGATCCTCCTCCTCCTCCTCACCATGACGAGGGAGTGTTGAAATATCATGAACCACCTACTCCTCCTTCTCCTCACCATGACGACCGACCATTAGTTACTCCTCCACACCTAGTCGGCCCACCACCATCTTTGATCCATCCACATGTTGACCTACCAACCCCTCCACCATCTCCTACTCCACTCAACTCAACTCTAGATAAGATGGTTGTAGTGGGTGAGATTCATATTCATGGAGATATTTTTGCTTCTCTCTAGTCTAATTTTTTTCTTAGCAGAGGTACTGATGCCTTTGTTGGTGGAGGTGCTAATGCCTCTGGTTCGGTTGGCAGAGATAATGATGCCTCTGGTTTCGGAGGTGGACTATATATCTTATAGGAGTTATTCAATTGGAGACATATATTTGGCATGTATAATGAGTTTGATATTATTGTTCATATATATATATATATATATATATTGTATTTTCATGTTGATGTTTATTTATATGTTGATGGTGATGTTTATGTTAGGTCGAGTTAGATATGTTTGTTAGGTGTGCTTGATAGATGTGTATGTTAGATGGTGTTTGTTAAATGTGTGCATCATGGTTATGTTAGATAATTTGACTTGTGTTTTGTTAGATGTTATTATTAGATTTGTGTGTTAGATGATGGTAGGTAATGTTTACATGTGTATGTTAGGTGATGTTTGATGTGTATGTTAGATTATGTTAACTATTTTTTTATGTGTTTGTAATATGGTGCTTAACTTTGAGAGGTGATGATATATGTGTATGTTAGATGATGGTTGTCATACATGTGTGATGGTTATGCTAGATGATTTTTATGTTTAGTAGGTGGTCTCTTCCTTCTCATGCAAATAATTGAATGTATCATGACCCATCATATCATGAGAATCCTCCATAGAATAATGAACACAATCAGAAATAAAATGTGTATGAAACTTGACTGCAATATCTCGTGACATACCAACACTGATCCTCTCTATATCCCCTCTACACTAATAACCTCAAAAATCTGTCTTGGGAATACAAGCATAAAAAATCCCTAGGCCTTGGATGTCTATAAAATAATTTCTTCAATTAGCATAACATATGGCTTATGAACATGGATCAATCTCTTTAGGGAGTTTCTATTATGGGTACTCCCTAAACCCCTAATGTTGTAAAAAAAATATCATTTGAAATCCTTGGAGTGGGTTTTCCCCACTCTACATACCCCTTGGATGAACATCTTCTTACTTACATGGGATTGTGTTCCCTATTGGTTCACGGCCTGAATGAGCAAGGATTTCCTTCCAAGTTTGTTTTGGTATTCATGCATAT
Source organism: Larix kaempferi (assembly GCA_027924585.1). NCBI lineage: Eukaryota > Viridiplantae > Streptophyta > Pinopsida > Pinales > Pinaceae > Larix > Larix kaempferi. The sequence continues at coordinate 5,556,968 of BSBM01000535.1, read as the reverse complement.
CTAGACCAAGGCCTCCTTTCACATAATTTTCTTCAAGGACTATAATTTTTTTATTGGATGACATCAGGGTATATTTTGTACTTTGAAATAAATTGAATTCCTCATGAAATGAGAAAACAATGATGATATCGTTTGTGATTTCGTTAGTATTTTTCCAAGCTACCTTCTTATTGCCTCCCAAAGTTTTTCCAAGTGGACTACTAGGCTCATAGTCCTTTTATAACTAGTCTCCTCCATGGCAATGGTAAAAATGGCCCATAAGTTGGTAATAGAATCAAGATGGATACATTTAAACATCAAACCTTCCTCAAAACCCTCTTCTTAACCATATTGACCCCTTAGGTACATAAGTACTTTGTCTACATTGACACTCAAATCAATTGTATAATTATAACATGCTAGAAGCAAATATTCATCTAAGGGTGATGATTGATCATAATATCCTTTTTTCTTTACTATACGCACAATTTGCGCCAAAGAAGAACCCATTAGTTGCAAAACAGTAGCAAGAAATAAAGTACCTAAAACATTTCGCTGTGCACAACATGAAGTATCACTTTTTCTCACTCCAGAGAAGGCATTCATTACTAGGGAACACAAGATATTATTGATTTCAGTCCCGAATAAATCATCTAGAGATGCTTCACATCCTTCTATGTACGTACATAATGATTTAAGTAGCCTCTATGAATGTCCTCCAAAAGGTATACTGGAAGAGTTTTGGTGGGAACCACAACAGTTATATTCATGTATGAAGTCATTTTCATTCCACATCAGACTGATCATAGAGTTTGAAATTGCATTCAATTCATTTTGTAGAGACTTATGTTTGATCAAACAAGATTCTAATGCACGTTGCTCTAGTCCTTCATTATTTTTATCAACATATGTAAGGGAATAATGCTTTATGTAAATCTTTACAATGAACTCAAATATTTATATATGCTTGTTTATTCCCAACTCCATTGGAAACTTATCACAAGTAGGTATATAATCAAAGGAAACAAATTCAAAAAACAAAGTTAAAATGTGTGCTTGGAATATCTTTGGAGATTTTATCAAAAGTAGTGTGTCAAGCAAGGCAATAGCTGTAGGAAGGAGCCTTATTCGTATGTCTTGTATATTTCTAGTATGAATATCAAAGAGCCTACAAGTGAAAATGTTTGAAAGCTTTCCTTGAGACGATAAAAGAAGACAATGAACAAATATTCCCTCTAACGAACACTCAATATGCTCCCCACACATTAGTGGAGTTTTTAGTTTTGGAAATATCCCCTTGGGTTCCATGTACTCATTCAAAAAGCTTTTGCCTAAATTTGGATGGATGATAAATTCATCCAAAAAATACCGATGCACAAAAAATGAAATGTTAAGATAGTATGCAAATGAAATGTGAGGTTCAACTACATCATTACCAATGATGAACCAACCCAAGAGTAAAACAAGCAACATTTACAATGTTTAGATAGACATATATTTTTCATACAATTTCTTCTTCATTAAGGACTTTTCAAAATTTCAAGTGACATGTAGAAATCAAAAGTAGTGGCTTCTTAGTAGAACCCACTACTATGGACATATAGTCCTAGCAAGATAAATCAATAGCTCTTCCGAGCCCAACCCTTGCAATTTTTAGCGACACAAATTCCTCATATGTTATTTCCATACATATATGTCTAGGATTTGGGATTCTATAAAATGCTAGACAAATTCATTATGACATTCATAATACTAATTCTAGACAAATTTACAATAATAATAATCACAATCAGGTGAATAAATGATGGATATGCTCAATATTGGCTCGTGCAAGGTGTAAAAATTCCAACCTTGCAACATGTTAAGGTATTCATTAAGTGAATTTGTCATGCTTCTACGACTTTTCAAGCCAGATCTGTACAAATATTAAATGGTGATATAGAACCATAGAAGTATATTGATACAAAAATATAATTCAATAATGATGCATTTGGCGAAGTATATTAGATATGGACAGCTTCTGTATTTACTTATTTCCATCAAGGAAAATCTCAAAGAACTCAGATTCAACCTCAAAAGGCTAGAGTTTGTTATGTGAATCATGTGAGAACTCACTTGTATTTCTAGACCTATGTTTTTATTGAAGTTGTAAAATGGAGGCATATAATACTTTTGAAAAGATCTTGCATGCTGATTTTTAAAGAGGGATTCTCATACTCCCTCCACAAGTATTTTATGTAAAGAGGCCCTTTATGGACATGAAAAATGTGGTTTGTTAATGATAATGAAATATGATACATTTTCCATAAAAAAAAAAGAAACACAAATACAAGGTAGTAAAAATAAATAAATAAAATCAAAGATACATATGATTAATTTTAAGGGTTAAGTTTAGAAAATAGGAAAGGGGATACTATAGGTTTTCTAAAGGCTATTAGAGAGCATCAAAATTTGGGTCCTTATTAGTGATATTGGGAAAGATAATTATTTTCAACTAGAATTATGAAGACCATAAATCAAGTTAAAAATATAAGTGAAGTATTAAAATATATTAAGGAAGTCTTGGAAAAATCATTAAAGTACATGGAAACATTGTATTGGAATTTGGAAGTCATTAAAGTACATCATTTTTATGAGATCATTGTATTAGTATATCAACTAACTATCAAGAGTTAACATAAAAAGTTATCTTGGGATTTTTTTTTGTTTGTAAATGATGAATTCTATAAAAAAAACTAACATTTTGGACTAAATTTCCTTGTTGTAAAGGGGAGTTTAAATATCTCTCAATCTTTAAAAATAAAATTTCAGTTGCCACAATTGTAAAAAATTATATGTTGCACATGAATATATATTCAATGCACATACACATGAATCTATGTTGCAAAGTAAGAAACTAGGGGATGAGTGAGTAAAACAACAACAAAATGAGAAAATAATAGAACAAGAAATTCAAGATCTCAAGAATAAATTTGATAAGGTTGTTGCTAATAAAGATGAATAAATTTCTTACTTAGAAGCTTATATTAAAAAAAAATTGGGGCAATTCAAAAATTCAAAAGATAAGAAGCAATGTGATTAAAAATTAGAACAATTAAGTCAAGATCTTAAGAAGAAATTATGAGAGAAAGACAACGTAAATTCTTGTCTGAGAAACCTTAATCAAAGGTTGCTTGAAGAGATTAAAAGATTAAAGGATAAAAACATAATGAATATAGAGCCAAAAAAAAGTTGACAAGTTAGAATATAATAAAAAAAATTTACATTTAAGAAGGCATAATGAAGATCTACTTACACAAATTAAAATGCAAAAGCAATATAAAAAGTCATTACAAGAGAAGCTAAATCACCATGTCTACAAGGTATCATCAATCGACAAGGAAACAATGACTAATATAGTTAAAATAATTGAATTATTAAATGTGAACGAGAAGACACTAAAGAAATGAACCATCATATATCCAATCAACGTTTGTAATTAACACGATGCTTATATTAAAAACTTATCAGAATATAAACAAACATAGAAATAGCAAAAGCTGAAAGTTCCACTAACAAAACACAAGAGACTAGAACACCGTATGGACATCCTAATCACCAAATTCACTAGCTCAACCATTTGGTACATCAATATCATTCTAAATAAAAATAAATGGTTAGTATTTTGAAGAATATGAATACAAAAACAGTTACACCATGTCAAAGCCAAGTTGACAAAAAAAAAAGAGCCATAACGATTTAGGGTTGGACAGCGTCACCTCCCGGAAGAGAGAACGTCAGCCGTTAAATAGCAAGCACCAATATAAAATAAGATTATATAGCGGTCCATTCTTTCTTCTCACTGGGTTTTCTGCACACCAATCTGATCAGGCGCGCGTGGGCGGGGGTTAATCCTATTGTTTTCATTTCAGCTCAATTCAATAATGGCAGACCCGGCCCCGGAACCAGACCAAGCCACAGGCCCAGCTGGAGCTACAACAATGGCAGCCCCGGAGCCAGACCAAGCAACAGGCCCACCTCGACCTACGATAATGGCAGTCTCGGCCCGGGAACCAGACCAAGCCACAAGCCCAGCCCGAGCTACGATAATGGCAAGCCCGCCGCCTGACCCGGACCGAGCAACAGGCCCACCTCGACCTACGATAATGGCAGCCCCGGCCCCGGAACCACACCAAGCGAGAGGCCCAGCTGGAGCTACGATAATGGCAGCCCCGCCCCCTGACCGGAACCGAGCAACAGGCCCACCTCGACCCAGGATAATGGCAGCCCCGGTCCCGGAACCAGACCAAGCGACAGGCCCAGCTGGAGCTACGATAATGGCAGCCCCGCCCCTTGACCTGAACCGAGCACCAGGCCCAGCTGGAGCTACGATAATGGCAGCCCCGCCACAGACCACCAGGCCCAGCCGGCCCAGCTGGAGATACGATCTGAACCAAGCACCAGGCCCAGCTCGATCAGCTACGATAACGGCAGCCCCGCCACAGACCACCATGCCCAGCTGGCCCAGCTGGCCCAGCTACGATCTGAACCGAGCACCAGGCCCAGCTGGAGCTACGATAATGGCAGCCCCGCCACAGACCACCAGGCCCAGCTGGCCCAGCTGGAGCTACGATCTGAACCGAGCACCAGGCCCAGCTCGATCAGCTACGATAACGGCAGCCCCGCCACAGACCACCAGGCCCAGATGGCCCAGCTGGAGCTACGATCTGAACCGAGCACCAGGCCCAGCTCGATCAGGTACGATAACGGCAGTCCCGGCCACAGACCATGCTCCAGCAAGGATAATGGCATTTCCGGCCCTGGTCCCAGGCCCACCTCAACCTACGATAATGGCTGGCCCGATCCCAGCCCAAGCTCCCCCACGTTTTTATTATACATGGGTATGGTATGGGGTGCTTGATCACACTGTAATTGATATAGTAGTGCTTATATACTATTTGCTTAGGATGGTATGGGATATTGGAGCTTTCGTTTTGTAGTTTTTAAGCACTGATCTGCTTCCCCGTTCTCTAGGTTCTGACGCAGGTGCTGAGTTCGCACACTCCCACACTAGGGCAATCCAATGAATATTTATTATGGTAACAACGCATACTTTGTCACTGTTTTTCATATATATATATATATATGATTTGTAGTCTGTTCTTGTTCTTGTTCGGTAGATGATAGGATTGAATTGTAACGTGCAGGGTGGTGTCAAATATCTTAATTCCTGAGCCGGGTCCTCTACTCACGGATGAACTGGGCCCGGAAGGTGAGTGGCTATAGATCTATATTCCTCTAATATGTATATATGTTTGTTTTGGGCCCGGAAGGTGAGTGGCTATAGATCTATATTCATCTAATATGTATATATAATATGTATATATGTTTGTTTTGCGAAAGAAGTGCATATATTTATATTAACTGTGTATGTACTCTGTGAATTATCATGAACCATATATATATATATATAACAGCGAGGCAAATCGTGGGATATCAACTTCCAATTCCAATTACCGAGCTACGTCAAGGGTTCGGTTTTTCTTGCCTGACGAGAATGTTCCTTCAACAAAGAGGGCGAAACGTTGTTACCCATGTTCCCGGCCCGCGTGAAATGTTCGGAGCCCAAATCCAACTCTTTCAAGCTCAGAACAGTCTTTTATGCGTATTAACGCATAATTTTCCAGTGGCATAAATCATAAGGTGAAGCTGAAAGAGCTGCATGGTTTTAGATTTTGTGTGAAGAACCCAATCTAACTCAACAATTGCCATCACATGAATGAATGATTATTACCATTCTGAAAAATCAGTTTGGATTGATGAATGAATGAATCACATATTAACCATATTCTCCAATAATATCACAAATTAACTAATATTTAAAGTGTATTTTATAGGATCTTCCAATATTATCACCATTAAGATAGATCGTCTTGTTACTAAAAAAAATAAAGGTGTTTGATATACAATCCTTCCTTTGATAACAAATGTGCAATTAAATTTTTAATAATCATGATCCAACTTCAACCATTATCATTATTGAGGGCTAATTATATTTATCATGTTTGAAATGTTTAAGAATAGATAATCCGCCTAAGTTACATATTTGTGTTAGAGTAATTTTTCCTTCAAAAGGACCAAAATTCCTAGCAAGCCATACTCCTCCTTTTAAAATCCTTGTGAGGCACATATCAAGCTTAAACTTCACTTAAAAGCCCAAAAAAATTATGTTGGAATTAGTTCCCACACAATACTTTTTTTTAAAATCCTTGGAAGGCACATATCAAGCTTAGACTTCACTTAAAGGCCCAAGCAAATTATCTTGGAATTAGTTCCCACACAAAGAAATACCAATAAACAAATTTGCAACAGTATAAGCTTTGGATCAAAACTGAAGACTAATCATGAGCCATATCTGCAATGAAATTCCCAACTTTAAAAATAGAAAAAGAATGGATCATAAAATTCATGACAATGCAACAATATAGTATCACTCACAAGGAATCAGATTTGAAACAGTTGTGATAAATCACTACCAACATCAATAAAAGGAAACAAATAAAGTTTCACAGCAAATAACATGGAACAAAGTGTCATCACACCATTAAATAAATAAATCATAAATACTCACTAGTAATTAAAGATGACTAGGGATGCAACCTTCGATGAACAATCACCAAGGTGCATTTAGGATATGTGTGTGTGGCACTATAATAGAGTATAAACTTGATAGGTTTATAAAAATCACATAAACAGTGACCCTACATTACCCATTGGCCTATAGGAAAAGGCCACATCGGTAGGGGAAAATCTTGGTAACGGAAAATCTTCTGCATCACCGCTAATTAAACTATAACATTATAGTTGAAGATCATACATTTTATGGCATAAAATCGAACGATGTTATTATTTTTTCATAAAGAAATCATAATTTTATTTATGTATAAAAGTTGCATTTTTCAAAAAGAAAAAACATGGTTTCAGAATTCAGTTTCATATTTAGATTGAGTAAATGTTCATTAGAACATAAAAAACATTACAAACCCTTAGATAGACTCAAAATCAGAATGTTCAGAAATAAAACTTATTTTCTAATAGCAAGACGATCATATATTCTGTATTTTGATAAAAAAAACCCTATATAAAAATAGTCTTTAAATTTCTTTCGATAAGACAATCAAAATCTTTCTGAGCACTTTGTTGATACTTGAAGGTTCAGTCCGGATCCTAGAAAAAAGATTGTAACTTCTTAGTTAAAATGCCTTGCTTCTCCTGGAAAATGTGCCATTCCCCTCTTCTCAGGCCTAATTCACTTTTGATAGTAAATCTGTTTCAACATTTCTTTCCATATAGATGTGAGTAAAGGAAACTTCATCCAAACCTGCAATCAGTCTTTTTATCTTTTCCAAGATGGGATTTAGGTAAGTATGAGTAAATGAAACATCATTAAACCTGCAATCAGTCTTTTTATCTTTTTCAAGATGGGATTTAGGTAAGTATTGTGACATTATAATTCTTCTTTTTCCTAACCAATAATAATTTTCACATCTCCATATATCTGTAGATTTTTTATTCCATTCATTAAACCCATCTTCATCTGTAGATTTTTTATTCCATTCATTAAACCCATCTTCAGAAGTAGCACGAAAACACTTAATTCAGCGAAGTTGTTGGTCCCATGCCTAGACTTAACTTATTTTGAAGGAAATTTTAATCATCTCTGATAAATATATCACTCCTCCTACTCCTGCTAATCTCGGGTTGATTTTGGCCACCTCGTCAAAATAGGACCACGACTTTTCCTTATTTATGAGTTATTCCAAGGTAGCCACTACTATGTTATTTAATAAACTTGCGTTATTATTAAAAGATTTTCTGAAGCATTTTTTTGATAGAGTTAATTAAACAAAGGGGTTAAGTATCAAGCATTGTAGCGTACTATAGGTTAGAAGATTAAGGTTACAAAGATACAAGGTTATATATATATATATATATATATATATATATTTATTTATATTAAGGCTTAAGTTTAAAAAAAAAGGGAAAAGAGAATATTATAGTTTAAAGTTTTAAAAGGTTATTAGAGAACATTAAAAGTTGGGTCCTTATTAAAATCAAGGGAAAGAGAACTATTTTCAACCAGAATTATCAATACTATAAATCAAGTTAAAATATGAGTGAAGTATTAGAATATATCAAGGAAGTCATTGGAAAAGTTACTAAAATACATCATTTCATTTTTATGTGAATATTGTATTAGGAGTCACTAAAGTACAACATTATCTAGGATCATTGTATTAATATATCAACTAATTATGGATAGTTATTGGAAGAAGTTACCTTGGGATTAAAAACGTTTAGTAAATGATGAATTACATAAAGAACTGACCTTTTGGATTAAATGTCCATATTGTAGAGGGGAGTTTAAGTATTTCTCAATTTTTAAAAACAAAATTTTCAATTGCCCTAATTGTAAAATATTGTATGTTGTAAAGGAATATGTATTCAATGAGTATGCACATGAATTTATATTGCAAATTAAGAAAATTTCTCACTTTCAAAAATTCAAAAAATAAGAAACAATGCTATTGGAAATTAGAACAATAAAATCAAAATCTTAGATTAATATAGTTAAAATAAATGAATTATTAAATGTGGAATAAAACACATTAGAGAAATGAACCATTATATATCCAATTAAAGTTTTTAATCAACATGATACTTATATTAAAAATTTATCCGAATATAAACATACATAAGTAGCAAAAATGAAAGTTCTAATAACAAAACACAAGAAAGTAGAACACCATATCGACATCCTAATCACAGAATTCACTACCTCATCCATTCGGTATAGCAATATCATTCTAAACAAAAATAAATAATATTTTGAAGAATATGAATACAAGCTCAGAACAGTCTTTTACGCATAATATAGCATAACAGAATGAAATAGGATGACGGACATAAGCAGTATCTTTTTTAGCTTAACCTGGAAATTGAAAACTGGACCGTTTTGGTTTATAGATATATTATATTCCAATTTTTATTTAAAAAAATAAAACCTAGGTTTAGTAATTTCTATTTCTATCTATATACGTTATATATATATATATATAGAGTTCCTCAGACTTGGAATTATTCCATTAATGTGGTTCTAGTTCTGGACAACCATCTCTTACCGTTGATAAATATTTACAAAATATAGAGATCTTATGTATTTGTCCAACCATGTTCATATCATATAACAAATATAACTATACCAGTTTTTGACAATACTATATTTTAAGGAAAGCTTACCAATTATTATAAATTTGCATATTTATAATTTTTTTTTATTTTTCCGGATTTTTCAGCCATAACCATAGTGTAAGGTAAGGTTGAATATATATATATAAACAATGTATTTTCAACAACAAATAACTTAACTTTGAATATATATATATATATAATATGAAATATCTTTCCTTTCTAAATTAAAATCAAGAGAAAGTAAATTATTTATACCTGGTTAAATAGTAAAATATTTGATAAAAAAAAATCCTTATTCATAAATAATTATAAATTATACATCAATTAAATATTTAGTGTAGCAATAATCTTATAGAAATACTTATTATTATTTAAATATTTAACTTTTAAAATTACATTGTTAACTCAAAATTTATTTATTATATTTTTGAAACACTTATATATAAAAATTTATTATATTTATGAAAGTTTTTTAATTATATGAATAATTATGATAACGATGAGTTATCACAATAATTAAGAAAATTTATTATTATCTTTTTAATGATGAATTAAATTTGAATATTTAAATTTTTTTTCGTTAAAAAAGTTAACTATATTAATTTTGAAAATTGGAATTAATCTTTCTATATATAAAATTATAAAGTAATATATTTTACAAAATTTTTCATGTTAAGATATTTTTTTAGATGTATGGCTTTTTCACTTACAAAAATGACATTTTAATTTATATAAAATAGAATTAGAGTTTTTTTAATAGTTGGTAACTTTTTTTACAATCTCAAAGATAGCATAAGGATACCTTCATAAACCAAAAACATCAATAGGTGCTTTGATCTCATAACAAAATCCCACTAACATTCTACATTTTTAAAAGCTACTCCAAGATAAGTAAAAGAGCACAATTCAGTGACAAAACAATCATTGATTACCAACTACTCCTTGTGTTTGGCTTGCTTTAAGATCCCCCACAATGAATAGAGATTTTTTAGCTTGTACTTCAAATTGTGCTTTCACTTGAGCCTAAGGAAGATTGAATTTCCTTGCTCTAAGACCTTATTTCTACCCTTCACATTGGATGTGGCCAATCTCCTTGCCACACCCCCCTCACAATCTCAAACATCTCATTTCCTAGGCCTAAGGGAATATCTAGGCATCCCATCTTTTTTCTATACTCCTCCCCCATAGAAGCCATGTTCTTCCCTTCAAGACATTTAATTTGGTTGTTGGGATGGTCTACAAACAAATTGGGCCCTAGATCAAACCCTTATCTACAAAAATAATCAATGATATAAAAAAACCGCTCTTCTCATTTTTTATGTCCTCACAAATACCATTATTACCCATAGGACCATCAAAATTCATGAAGGAATAATTATATTTTCCCTAAACCCAATAACTATTGGAGATAAATTGCATAAGGGAGTAAAAGCACAAATGAAAATACCTTCAATAATTGCTTCAAGACGTGACATTGTCTTTGTTATCTCTTATGAAGATACATCTTTTACTCATCTTCACACAACATTGCTGGAGCATCCTTGAATTTCTTGTCCTTAGCGGTAGAATTATCCCTATTCAAAGCCACCTTATATACCTTTCAATCATCTTGATATGGGGGATTTCCCACCCACCATCATATTACCCACATACATGTTTTGATGCTCCATCATATTACCCACATATATTTTTTGATTCTCCAATCTTTTCATCGAGGCTTCCTTCTTCAACCATAAACCAAGGTGAAAAGACAAGTAGTAGTCCTTTACCACATGTACATACACATGATAACAAGTACATTCCAATGAAACCCCATAGTAATCCAAGACTATAGTACAAGATGCATTTACCCTTTGAAAAATTAGTTATGGGATTAATCCATCAATAATTTTTTTATACCCACAATAATATTACAAAGAAACACCATAATAATCCAAGACTATAGTACAAGATGTAAATTTACCCTTTGTAAAATTAGTTATGGGATTAGTCCATCAAGAATGTCAATACCCACAGGAATATTAGAAATTGTCATCATGCCAAATTCTCCGAACCCTAAAATGCCTAGTTCATTACCAATGGATTTAAAAACTTCATATATCCAATACTTAGGTGGAAGCTAATTATTTTATATATATATATTATCATTTAAACAAATATATCATTTAATTACACATTGATTCATTGCAATAGCGTACATCATCCATATATATGATCAACAACATTAATTAAGAATATCAACAACATTAAACAAGAAACTCAGTTTATTATATAAGAATAAGTAATCTTTCATTACACAAAATGGAACAACATAAAGGTCCAGGATAAACAAAATTTTAACAAATAAATGTTACAATTAGTGCACTGCAAAATAAATTTCTTTAAAAAAATTGTTATGGTAAACAATGTGATTTGTTAACATGTATGCACAACATATTTGGTGTGTTGTGTAATAGGTGCACCGTTATGGTGATAAAAAATAATTATAAAACTGAAAAATGCATGCTCTTGTTACGATGCACTTTAAAAATGTTTATGCCCCGTTGATAGTGAATCGGCGTGTCATCACTACACCAGTGATTCCTATTGATGGAAGCACCGTTCTTAATATTTACAAAATATAGTTGGTGCATCTCAAAACACACATGCACCCACATGTTGAATTTAAAAGTGCACCATCTTTGTTTCAAAAAAAGAATTGTCACACAATGCGCTAGGGTCAGTGTAGCGCACCATTGATTTTTCTTCTATTGTTGTAACATAACTGTTATCCATAGGAGTTAAATTTTAGTTTACTTTATTTTTGTACCCGGTGCATTCGGTTTATCGTACTGCACTAGTTGTGGTGCTCTTGTATTACAAGAGCACCAATGTCGGTGCATGACCGTAATTTAGGTGTACCACTTATCAAATTCATTTATTTTGAGAAAACAATTATTATTTGACGTCAATGAAATATTTACTGTTTTTTTATGTCTATTTATGAGATTGATCAATGTTATATGTGAATTAGATACGTCGGCAACAAAAACAACAGACACGAGTTGACTAGTACAACTTTGTGGGAAAGTGGGAGGCTAGAGAGATGCAGAGGAATTTGTACCCTCACCCCATTACTCATCATACACAAGAATTCTTGATTGTTGTCAACCTCTTGAAGTTCTATTAGGAGAATACATCCCTCGAGGGGAACTATTCTTTGCTAGCATAGTTGATCCGTCATTGGGATCATCGTAGGTAGGGATTTCACGTTGGTCCAAATTAGTGATTCTAATCCATTGAGGAGGACATTCAGGAGAGGGTAGGATTTTCCCCATTTACTTGATGTCCCAACTAGTGTTGCAATAGAGAATCAACTCACTTACTCTTAGAGATATATCATTGACCACGTTGTGCTCATCCTGCTAATTTTAAGGCTCATGGTGGAAAGCTATGGATTTCTGCTTTCAATGTGGAGGAGGTTAGGTGCATTTCATTATTGGTGATGACCATCGCTCACCTCACCAATGATGGGAAGCACTTATGTTTCTCTCTTTTATTTTATGTATATTATTTAGTATGGAGACCTATATGCACTAGGTGGTCCGCCATTTTTGTGGCAGTTCTGTTTTGATTTGGATCGATGTCATGCATAGAATATATATGGGAGTATTAATTCCCCTTTTGATTTAGATCTCTTTTGTTTATTTTTGAGAGGTTTCTGACCACGAGGCCTTCACTTGACTACCACCCTCCTAGGATGTTGATGGAGGTGCACATGCACATGCGGCGACAAATGATTCCCAAGAGGGGGAAGCCTAAGTTCCTAGCTAGGATCACACCAGAGGTGCTAAAGATGCTACCGAACGAGGAGGACCATGCCTTGGACCTTGTTCCATATCCCTATGTGGGGTTGGATTGGAGAGCATGCCCCAACATCTTTTTCACCTAGGCCGAGACACGAGATGATAAAGGAAATATTAGCATAATGTTTAAACTAATCTATTTTCATTTTATTGTGTTACTTAATGAAAATGAAATATATTCTAAATTGTTTTATTAAATTGTTAGTGAAATTGTCTAATTATTGTTGTGTACTATAAATTTTGCATACATTGGCACGTTCGATGGGGAGGTTCCGACACTTGTTTAGGATGATGAGGATATGCATGATATTGAGGTTCTTGAATTACTTACACCCATCCTACGCTATAGTCCAGATGATAGGTTTCGATAGGATGTGGCAGATAGGCTATCCACATTGTTGGCTTGACAGGGAGTCCAACTTGCATGGGAATTGGAGATCATCCGAGACCCCGAGCTTACAGAGTTATGGAGGATTCTTCCTCATGATCTAAGGTCTTTAATGCATTATGCCATTGGTGCATCCATCCTTTTAGATGCTTGGAGGCCAATGGATGATTCTACTTCTTCTGATGAGGGTGGTGATCCTCCTCCTCCTCCTCCTCCTCCTCACCATGACGAGGGAGTGTTGAAATATCATGAACCACCTACTCCTCCTTCTCCTCACCATGATGACCAACCATTAGTTACTCCTCCACACCTAGTCGACCCACCACCATCTTTGATCCATCCACATGTTGACCTACCAAGCCCTCCACCATCTCCTACTCCACTCAACTCAACTCTAGATAAGATGGTTGTAGTGGGTGAGATTCATATTCATGGAGATATTTTTGCTTCTCTCTAGTCTAATTTTTTTCTTAGCAGAGGTACTGATGCCTTTGTTGGTGGAGTTGCTAATGCCTCTGGTTCGGTTGGCAGAGATAGTGATGCCTCTGGTTTCGGAGGTGGACTAGATATCTTATAGGAGTTATTCAATTGGAGACATATATTTGGCATGTATAATGAGTTTGATATTATTGTTCATATATATATATATATATATATACTGCATTTTCATGTTGATGTTTATTTATATGTTGATGGTGATGTTTATGTTAGGTCGGGTTAGATATGTTTGTTAGGTGTGCTTGATAGATGTGTATGTTAGATGGTGTTTGTTAGATGTGTGCATCATGGTTATGTTAGATAATTTGACTTGTGTTTTGTTGGATGTTATTATTAGATTTGTGTGTTAGATGATGGTAGGTAATGTTTACATGTGTATGTTAGGTGATGTTTGATGTGTATGTTAGATTATGTTAACTATTTTTTTATGTGTTTGTAATATGGTGCTTAAGTTTGAGAGGTGATGATATATGTGTATGTTAGATGATGGTTGTCATACATGTGTGATGGTTATGCTAGATGATTTTTATGCTTAGTAGGTGGTCTCTTCCTTCTCATGAAAATAATTGAATGTATCATGACCCATCATATCATGAGAATCCTCCATAGAATAATGAACACAATCAGAAATATAAGGTGCTTGCAACTTCTCAAGGAGTTGCTCATTCTGGATCTTGGACTCTTGGAGTGCACATTGAGTCCTCTCCAATTCAAGAGTGAGCTTGCTAATATTCTCTTCATCCCTCAAGGATCCGCCATGATACAACTCTACAAGTTCAAGCAAATGATCTCTATCAGAAAGAAAATGTAAAAAGTCACCTTTGATGTCCACTATTTCCTTTTGTAACTTCTCCATGGTATCAAGTGAAGGATGCTCCTCTAATGAAGAAACTCTCCAACTGTAGTGCATAACAATGTGTGAGTGTCATGGAGAATGTGCAGGGCCTCTTGGATCTTCAATTCAGTCATATTCAAAGACCGTTCAAAATGGGAAGGCTCATGAAAATAAACCTTCTCTTCCTCCAACATAGGATCAACCTCATGAAGCTCTAGTGGTGATGATGAGGTTGAACATGGTTCATCTTTAGTTTCTATAATGTCTTCATGCACATGAGAAATTGTACTTGCAACATGATCTTCCAACTGGATTTCTATGTCACCCACATAGAAAGGTAGACTCCCATCAATAGAAGTCTCACTTAGGCACCCATCAGTAGGCACCTCCAAAGAAATTGAGTAACCTTCAGTAGTTACTCCTCTCGAGTATCCATCAGTAGATACTCTCTAATCAAGATATGAAATGTGATCTTCATCCACTTCATAGGTGGTGGCACAATCCTCTTCAGTAAGGATTGATTATTCTTCATCCAAGTCACTTTGGAGTGACTGAAACTCCTCGTCAAGAATTGTGTCTTCTTCTTCTTCCTTTTGGCTGATCTCTTCTTCAATGATTTTGGATGGATTTGGGTGCACATCCACATTCTTATCCTTCTCTTTTTCTCCTTCTTTTTCTATTGGAAGAGAAGGAATGAACATGGTTAACACTCTCCCATCAACATGCCTAACTATAGTCACAAAGGGGTGACCATGGCCACTTCCTCTACCAATCTTGGATGCTTGTTTCCCTTGGAGCCGAACCAAGTCTCGCAAAGATTGCGGAATTTCATCAAGCTTATTAAGCTTGTCAAGTATCTGTGGTATTCCCTCAATGTTGTCAAGCTTCTGTGACATTGATATGATATTTTTCCTTTCTTCATCACTCAAAGGACACATGCCTTGCAATCTTCTTCAACTATGCTTAACTTCCACAGGTGTAGAGGAAAGTGCTCTAATACCAATGTGATGTACCCAAAATATAAATGAGGCAAACCAAATAAAAAATCAGCCAAAGTAGCTAAGCTAAGCTCTGATACCACTGTAATGTACCAAATTCAATTACAACAAAGGAATAGGCACACTAACTCAATGGGTCAAGGGAGACACTAATATAATGAAGGAAAACGATGGGTACACTAGTTCAAGGATCCTTTGCAAAACGTACTAGGACCATTTATGTTTAGAAATAAACTACTTATGAAGTCTACTCCAAGTCTTCCTGGGTACACCATCATATGCAAACTAGATCCTTTCTACTAGATTAAAGAGAGAGAGACTAGAAATTGACTTCCGAGCCGGTAGGAGGCTCTGGAGCTTAGGTAAGGGTTATGGAACATGTCTTTGGTATTTTTTATGATAGGTACTACAATAAAAATGTATTCAAAAAATTACATAGCTCTATTTTTCAAATTGGATCCCTGGGAGTGAGATTTCCCAATTCGGGACTACACAGTTACCTTGTTTCCAACTTGACTCAAACACTAGTAGATCCTCCCAAAATTCCGATATGAAGGTGGGTTACGAAACAATTTTCTGTCTAGTTTCCAAATATGGATTCATATTTTCAAATGAAAAAGAAGAAGACACTTTTTAAATCAAATTAAAAAAACTGGTCAGAATTGGCACACATTGAGCATAGGTTCATAAACATAAAAATACAAGAATGAATTTCTGCAGAACAGAGTTGGGTTTTTTATTATAAGAGAAAATCAAAGAGTGTATTACATTAGGGATGGAATTCTATATCCATCTGATCCAAAAGAGTCCATAGATCAACTCACTAAACCCAAGGGCACACCAAAAACACACTATGAGTAATTGTAAACCAAAATGGGGGAGTATGCTTCTCTAACAAGCTACTTGATGATTATAAAAAACTGTAGAAAACCTGCAGTAAGATCTATGAATGGATTTTGGTGCTCCACTCCTCAATCAAAGTACATAGGGGCACATATCCCTATTATTTGCAAGGGGCACATCTGCCAAGCACCGGATTTTGCTCAAGCAAACTCTCAATACAAAACAATACAAATATTGGCCAACCTCAAGAAGTGTGCTTGCTGCTACTTATATAGATTCATAGAAACCCCAAAACCACTTGAAAATGCCATGTAATGGAGAAAATTAGAGACTTAACTAGCTTGCCCCCACTTAGCCAAAATTAGGGACAAATACCATGGTTCATCCAAAACCATGAAATGAGTTATTAATGGCCCATAATTGTTCCACTACCTCCATAAGTGCACCCTCTAACCTCCTTGACCATTTCCCTCCTTTTTCCAACCACTTTGACCACCTTATTTCCCTTAATTACACTCAGTTTCCCTGTTTTAAGGAAATGACCAAATATATAATAAGCATCCCATTTGGTCCAAAAACCATCATGGGAACCTATTTGACTTAGTAAATTCATTTATTGCATGGGATAAGCCTCCTTAGCGCCACCATGTCCATTTCACACATTGGACCAACTAAACTAGTGTTTTGTGGACAAAACTTTGCCTTTGACCCAATATTACTTGCCAGTTCAAACTAGATGTGCCAAATATTATTTTTGGGGCAAATACTTATTTTTGTGGCCCATGGCCACTTACTTAACTCATAATGAACCTGCAACATGAATATCCATTTTCACACTACTTAAGAACCATACTTAGGCGTTTTCCCCTTATTTGTCACCATTAATAATTTTTAATAATTTTTCTAAGACGACTTAGGCAATTTTAACCATGAAAAATATGGGGAAATGACATTATGGTGGTGGTGGCCATTGATTTGATGATCACATTGTAATATTTTTTATTGTTATATATATATATATATATATATATATATATATATATGGGTTATTTTTCTATGAACTCAATGGGTTGGCAAATTATTTTATGATATTTATCTTCAAGTTTATGATGAATTTTTATTTATGTCGATGAGTATGATTAATGTGTGCGATGTCTTGTATATAAGCAATTATTATAATTACAAATTGTGCACAATCACAGTTATAATTGCAAGTTACAATCTTAACTGTAATTACAATTTACAATGATTATTACAATTATACAACTACAAATTACAGTAAAAATTACAATAATAAGTTATTATTTAGATTTACAAATTACACATTACAAATTGGACATTTACAACTACAAATTTACAATAGCAAATTGCAGTTATAGCTATAATCAAAACTTGAAAATTACAATTACAAATTTGCAATTTTACAAATTAATTTACAAATTATAAAATAATTTACAAAATTGCAAAATAATTTATAAAATTGCAAAATTACAATTGAAAAATACAAACTTGCAAATTTACAAATTTCAGTTTTAATTACAAGTGTACGGTCACACAAAATTTTTACAATAACAAGATACATAGTGCAATAATAAATGGAAATACCAAGTTCATAGTGCTTTTGGTAAGGAGAAATAGGAATTAATATCTAAATCTAAGTAACATTTCCGATTACATTATTAAATATGGGCCATGTGAAAAGGAAATTATGTTCTTTCCTCAACTACTATCTATCACAAATTTTACAAAATGAATCATCCCAATCTATTGTTTTTGGTTAGATTATTGAGTAGTTTCATTATGGAGGTTGTGAGTCCCATTGGTTCTATTTTTGATAGTACTAAATTTTATTCTTTATGCACATAAAATTAAAAAAATAGTTTTGATCATTAAATTTAGGATTTATAAAATCTTTGTATTATCCATATTACCTTTTATTAATCATTTCAATATTGTCCTTCTATTTTAAATGACAATTTAAATTGAATATGCCTATGTAGGGTGTTACCACAATAAAAGATAAGATGATGTTTTTTTTTATCTTAGGTTCAATTGTCATAATCTTGATTTTATTCATCTTAATGCTAAGTTTATAAAAATTGTAAAATGATTGAGAAGGTTGAGTTTCTTATTCATGGAGGGATTTAAAAGTTTAAATATAAAAATGATAATGTATCTACGAAGGAAAGAACACTCACTTATATCTTTGTAATTGTTTCCCCCCCATAACTTCCACAATCATTACTAGTATCCATTGAAGTCACTTCTTTAAACATGGCCCCACAAATCCTCCTAAATATATCTTAGAAGTTCATGACTCTATGGAATCTCACAATTAGAATCTTGATATAGATATTGGACAATATTATGGGGTAAATGCATCGTTGAGCCATCTAGTTGAACCCTCAGTAGAGGACAACAATGCTAATTTTTTCACAACTACGATCAAGTATGTTCTTCCCGTATGAAAGAGTGATGTTGTGTCCTAGAGAAACAAACGCTCCCTAATGGGAAAAATTGATCAAACTCCATGCATGGTACAAAAATTGTCAATATCCATTTGTGCTTAGCCACTTTCATCTAGAGATATGGCTCTAGACACTAGACATAGTCCTATTTCTACATATTTACCATGTCGAAGCTCTAATACACTTCCATTTAAAATAACGTCTACACCTATAGAGGCAATTCTAGTACCATTATGAATATTTAAAATCGATTGGTTCATGAGTTGAAGATGAGAAAACATAGTTACATGGCATGTTAGGTTCAAGATCCAAATTAAAGAAACACTAATCTAATGGAAATTTGGATAATTTTGAGGAATGTTCTTATGATCAAATTGCGTTAAGGTGTTTTTTTATAAGTAAGATTTATATTATATTATCATTAAAAAAGATACATTTTCTGTTTTACATGTCCAGATCATGGATCCAAAAATACTTCCTTGACCTTATATCCATAATTGTTCAATTTTTTATACTCAAAATGTCCCCCTATTGACTTCAATTGGTGAAATAACCTCCTACCAAGCCCCATATAGACAATAATAAAGAGAAACATTATATGCATTTGATACATGAATTATTCTAAACAACTAAACTGACCTCCCAAGCCCCAAGATAAACAAACCGACAAAGGCAGGTGGACTTATGGGTCCTGAAAGAGATGAGCAACTGATCCCAGAGTTCGTCAAAGCTGCTATGAAGCAAAGCTCAGCTCATGTCCATCAACAATGCGATTCATCCCCAGTGAAGGATCCCCACTAATACTCCACTGATTGAGATGGGGGGGGGAAGGATATACACATATTACTAACCATAAAATCTATCTTTTGGTGCATTAAACGATAGTGATCCAAATTATGGTGTTTCCAGGCACGAATCAGCTCTAGGTCCTTAGCTTGCTTATTTTCTTTCTCCATCAGAATATGGACCATGAGGCCTTTCAAAACCCAATAAGTTGCAATGATTCAGTCATAAGCCACCAACTTTCTATGAGTCGATCCTGGATCTTGCACCCAGTCTGCAAGATCATCAAAATATGCGTCCATCTTCATCTCCCTCACTTGATCCCACATATCACATTCAATGCCTTCAATCTCCTCTTGAATCTCTATAGGAATTCTATTTTTATAGAAGCGGGCTACTTGATTAGCTCCTTTTCATTCCCTTGTGACCCTAGGAGTGGGAACCTTCCCCTCCCCCTTATCCTCCCTCCTCGCACGTTTCCCTCTTGTCACCATAGTCCTGAAACTCACAGACCTTGCTCCCAAAGCTGAATCTCTCTTCTCAGCCTTTCGTAGGGCATCTGAACTAGGTATATTGACATGGGAGTAGACTCTGCCACCCTTGCAAAATATAGCCCTGTCTCACCACACTTCCTCATAATTGCTGCAGTAATTATTTCGCATGTCCCTCTACACTTCGTATATGCTTCCAATCGTCCTATATTCTCCATTATCCTATTGTAGTACCTAATTTGTGTGCGACCAGAGTAGTTGTATGCCCTCCTCCTCAGGTTATGATGCGAGCCTCTTAAACACACAAACCTCTAATACATTATTATAGTAAATGTGTTGGGTTGAGTCAAGTTTTGTACACTTGGAAATCAATTTTGGTGTGAACAAGGTTAAAGCGAAGTGGTCCGAAGAAGAAGCGTCAACTCCAACATAGTGGTCGAGAACCAAGGAATATGTGTATTTTGAATATTTCAAGGGCAGAGTTGGTTATGTTAGTTAGTATTTTGTTTCCACATACATTTATGAGTGGAGTAGTGGAGTAGTGGGAGCGGGGAAGGTTATGTGTGCCCTATAAATATGTAACGGGTTGGGATTTTTGGGGTTGGTTATTTTTTGTTAGTCTTTTGGTCTTTACGTCGAGGATAACATGTACTATAAGGAGAGAGTCACATGATTTGCACGTTGTGTGCGCAGATCCATTGTAATGAGAAGGAAGAAATCTGTAAGTTATTGAAGCAGACATGAACTGCTTATTTACTGCGACTAATGGATAAAGAATCTGACTTATGAATAAAGAAACCGCTTCTGTTGTTTTATCCTATTTGGGTTTCCACGTTATATCTAGTGTTCAATGTGTGAGAATGATGTTATGATGTTTTATATTATTTTGTTACATTCTACATATTGATGAATAAATGTTGTTTAATATGGAGGTTATGAATGATATGGATACTGCTTAGTTAGTAAATATATGTCGCAGCTATTTAAGTAATATGTATGGAGTCTCCATGATCTATTGAATCCTAGTGTTTTGTCAAGGTCTAGAATGTTATGTTTGGTAAATTCTTATCACATCCCTTCGCTACTGCAGAAATCTAGTTCCTGCAGCTCCCATAGATACCTCGGGTGAGACTTCACCTACTTCGCAGGTGATGTCGAAAGGGACGGTGTCTTGGGGTTTGTTGGTGATTAGTTAAGTGAACCCTAGTTGAAGTAGAGTTGCGCCAACAAATGGTTTTGTTGCCAAGACCTGTGATCTATGTCGAAGGGGGATGTAGCATCCGACTAAGCTTGAAATTCAAGATTGGATCGATAGGAAGCTAATGGAGTTTGTTGAAGACCAGAACAAAGATCCACGCCTTGATGCAGAAACATGGTTAGGTAAGTATGTTTTCTCAGACATGTCCATGAAGTGTTCTTTGGAGAATTTACTGTTACATTAACTAAATGGTTGGCAAGATTAACTCTACAAAAGAAGTGTTTTCAAGGGGGTGAGCCTATGGTTTGAACACCTGAGCTAGTCTGGACCCTCAAATATGTTAATAATAAGATATCTCACATTGTTGATTATTGGTTGGATAGTATATTGGAATGATATATTACAAAACACAAGAGACTAGAATGTCATATCGACATCCTAATCACAAAATTTGCTACCTCAACCAGTCGGTATATCAATATCATTCTAAACAAAAATAAATGGTCAATTTTTGAAGAATCTGAATACAAAAACAATTACACCATGTCAAGGTAAAAGTCATTTTGAGAATCAAAGTACATTAGGTTATGTTCAGAAAACCAGGAGTACCTAGTGCCACAAAAGATTAAATTAGGGTGGCCCAATCCTTTTACTGTAAAACAATTTTATCTTATACTTCAAAATTCATATTGTCTAGTATCGTTAACTATCATAGCTACAAGAACAAAAGTTCATTAAAATACATTACAAGCAAGAACAAGGGATAAGTCTTCCAACAAGTTGTGCTTTGACAACAAAACATAAATAAAGAAAATGCAATGTAACAAACATAACATATTACAGAAATCACAAATATTCAACATTAATATATAAAAATAATTCATTAATAAACACTAGTAAATAAAGATACAAAGAGATGCAATCCTTCATAAAGAGACACCAAAGTGCCTTTAGGATATATATATATATATATATAAACTCTTATATATTTATACATACTTATCTTTTTATAGATTACTGTATTAAATTTTGTACATTTAAATTTAGTAAACTAATTTTGTTCGTTTCAATATGTACATAAACATACAAACTTGGTAACCTATTAGACTATATGTATAAGGCATTAAGATTAATCATGTAACCATATGATTTGGCTTTAATATATATTAAACAAATAAAAAATAGCATTATTTATGTTACCTCTTGATCTTCTAAGATGTAAAAATCAATTCTATATCAAGATTACAAAATTAGTCGTATATGGATTTGGATTTTCATGAAAATACTCATTCACACTTGTAAAACACTATGTATATGTATGAGGAAATTCAACTAGATTAAGTTGAATAAAAATTAATAAAATACTTTCATAAACCAATCGAACCCTATTGATGGTCTCTTGAAAATATTTATACAACCACGTTGAGTGTATGTTGGGATTATTTCTCCACCCAAAAAAAAACTCTTCTTCTATGATACTTTCATATGTAAGATCCTGGCCTTGTGTAAAAAAAATATATTATTAATATTTAAAATATGAATCAAACCGTACAATAATAAATCAATCATCACAATATCTTCACCTTCAAAAACATCACCTCTAACCACTACGAGTTGACACACAAAAAAAAGAAAAAATAGCCATAACGATTTAGCGTTGGACAGCGTCACCTCTCGGGAACGTCAGCCGTTAAATAGCAAGCAACAATATAAAATAAGATTATATAGCGGTACATTCTTTCTCCTCACTGGGTTATCTGCACACCAATCTGATCAGGCGCGTGTGAGGGGCAATTCATTTCACCTCAATTCAATAATGGCAGACCCGGCCCTGGAACCAGACCAAGCCACAGGCCCAGCTGGAGCCACGACAATGGCAGCCCTGCCCCCTGACCCGGACCGAGCAACAGGTTCACCTCGACCTAGGATAATGGCAGACCCGGCCCCGGAACCAGACCAAGCAACAGGCCCAGCTGGAGCTACGACAATGGCAGGCCCGCCCCCTGACCCGGACCGAGCATCAGGCCCACCTCGACATAGAATAATGGCAGACCCGGCCCCGGAACCAGACCAAGCCACAAACCCAGCTGGAACTACAATAATGGCAGCCCTGCAGCCGGACCGAGCAACAGGCCCACCTCGACCTAGGACAATGGCAGCACCGGCCCCGGAACCAGACCAAGCCGCAGGCCCAGCTGGAGCTACGATAATGACAGCCCCGCTCCCTGAGCCGGACCGAGCAACCGGTCCACCTCGACCTGGGATAATGGCAGACCCGGCCCCGGAACCAGACCAAGCCACAGTCCCAGCTGGAGCTACGGTAATGGCAGCCCCGCCCCTTGACCCGGACCGATCAGCAGGCCCACCTCGACCTAGGATGATGGCAGCCCCGATCCCGGCCACAGGTCCATCTCGAGCCGCGATAATGGCAGCCCTCATGGCAGACCCGGTCCCTGCCCCAGCCCGAGCCCCAGGCCCACCTCGACCTAGGATAATGGCAGCCCCGATCCCGGCCACAGGTCCATCTCGAGCCGAGATAATGGCAGCCCTCATGGCAGACTCGGTCCCTGTCCCAGCCCGAGCCCCAGGCCCACCTCGACCTACGATAATGGCACTCCGGACCTCAGCCCGAGCTCCCATGCGTTCATATTATACCATGGTATGGTATGGTCTGCTTTATTTCACTGTAATTTATATAGTAGTGCTTATATACTATTTGCTTAGGATGATGTTATGGGATATTGGAGCTTTCGTTTTGTAGTTTTTAAGCACTGATCTGCTTCCACGTTCTCTAGGTTGTGACGCAGGTGGTGAGTTCGTACAATCCCATACTAGGGCGAGCCAGTGAATATATAGCATGGTAACAACGTCACTGTTTTTCATATATATATATATGATTTGTAGTCTGTTCTTGTTCTTGTTCTTGTTCGGTAGATGATAGGATTGAATTGTAACGTGCATAATTCTGTTGTTGATCTTGGAAGATTGATAATAGGAATGAAGTGTAATACAATGATATATGGGTTGCTATTGTGCAGGATGGTGTCAAATATCTTAATTCCTGACACGGGTCCTCTACTCACGAATGATCTCGGCCCGGAAGGTGAGTGGCTATAGATCTATATTCCTTTATAATGTATATATGTTTGTTTTGAGAAAGAAGTGCATATATTAACTGTGTATGTACTCTGTGAATTATCATGAACAATATATATATTACAGCAACTTTAATCGTGGAATATCAACTTCAATTTCCAATCGCCCAACTACCACAAGGGTTCAGTTATCATTGCGTGCTGAGAATGTTCCTTCAACAAAGAGGGCGAAACGGCGTTACCCGTGTTCCCTTTATGTCGCGTGAATATTTCGTACCCGAAATCTTTGAAGCTCAGAACAGTCTTTTTCGCGTGATAACGAATCATTTTCAACTGCCATAAATGATAAGGTGAAGCTGAAAGAGCTGCATGATTTTAGATTTTGTGTGAAAACCCCAATCTAACTGAACAATTGCCATCACATGAATGAATGATTATTACCATTCTGATAAAAAATCGATTTGGATTGATGAATGCATTTACAAGTTTATGGATTCTATTTCTTGAGTTTATGGTGTTTTTACCAGAGAGAACCAGTTTGGATATTGAAAACTGAACCAGAATGTAAACTGGAAATATATATACAATGAATATAGTGTAACGTTGAATATATATATATAAACAACGAATATATAGTGTAACGGTGAATATATATATAATGCATCATTTAAACAAATATATCATTTAATTGGTTCATTGCAAAAATGTAAATCATCCATATATATATATGATAAACAACATTAATTAATCATCATAGTTCCAACTTGTAACATTTAATTAAATTAATCATCATTCATAGCTTGAGCTATTGTTGGTGCTTGAAATGTTTACACTTTTTTAATTTTGCATTACTTGTAGTGGATGTTGTACTTTGGTTTTTTGTAATGTTCTGTTGATTGACTTAATTTTATTTAGCCTAAATATCTATAAAATGTGATGGGTATATTTAAATTTATAGCATTATATACATTATTATAAGAATTGCTAAAATTACAAATTAGCAATGAGCCGTGTTTCATGAATAATGCATATTCTCTTGAATTCATACATCATATTGTCTTACAACGGTATTGGCTCTGGCTTCACCATAATTAATTACAAGTCTTATAATCCATTATATATATATATAATCCATTATCTATATATATAAACTTATATTCATTATTCCAAAAAGGAACCAAAATATACATTTGAAAATTGTGGTGCTCTGCACTAGTTCACTACTTTTTACAATCATATACAAACTTCCAAAAATATTCAAAGTTATGACTATTCCAAATGGTTTAAATCAACCACAATTCGGTCATACTTAAACTTATTCACGAAGCAAAATAAACCAAAATATTCTATAGTATCTGGATCCTTCCCATAATGTATTCAAATCGATTGGAAGAATGGAGTTAAATCAATACATTCATGAGAGACTAGAGTTCCTTCTTCCAGTGCAATGGCTTCCGTGGATAATAATTCTGCTTGTTTGTTGAATTCTTTGTAAACATGAGAGAACAAGACTTGCTAAAACTACTCTCTTCCTATTTTAATTCTATCCAAAAAGGATGCTACAGTGATGTTAGATATTGAGCACCTCATATTACATCAACTAGTTGATGAGTAATTTGGTGTACTCATAGATGTTGATTTCTGAAATATGATTGGACAAGGCATACCTTATGAAAATCCATAGAGATTTTGCTTCGGTCGTGTTGTTGGTTCCTTGGACCACTCCATATTTGAATACCAATGATCATTAAAATGAAGAATGAATCTTAATCCACAAGCTCAAGTTGGGGATTGGCTAGTCCCATCAAAGAATCCCCAAATACGGCCTTTATCAATTCTAGGCTCTTTAATGATTCTACCATTGGATTTTTAGAAATGATGACACATTCTTTGAATAAGTAGCATATTTTGTGAGCCACCTCAACAATGGTCCAAACCTTTTCCTTAAAGAGCATTTTGTTCCTAGACATACATACGCCCCAGAGAACGAAGCAAGTGAGTGCTAAGAAATAATTGTTCAATGATTTTGAAACCCATTTCTCAAAGCACTGATCAAGAGACCCACAGGGACATTGAACTAGAAAAGAAAGAGTTGTTATCACCTCCTACCAGACTCACCTTACATAGGAGAATTCCATGAAAAGATTATTAATAGTTTGAGCATCCCTTTGAATTTATATATCAAAAGATTTGTGGTGTTCCAATATTTAAAATAGTGGATGTAATTTTAATAAATTAACACTTGATAATCCAACATATACTCACAATCCATACTTAATCCAACATCAATCAATATTTTGATGGCTCTTCTTTGCACTTGACAACCTCATAGAAAACATCCATGGATGATTGTAAATTAATTAAAATATAAAATTCAAACAAATATGAAATGTTAAGTAAAGAAAAGGAAAGTATACATAGATTTTGTGTTCAATCATTTTATGCCTTGTTGTTCTATGCTATTTAATGAAGGGATTTCATTCTATTTTCTTTCTTGCGACATAAAACAACTAAAAATTAGTATTTAATGCAATAAAACTCATAAATTACACATAAAAAAATCGATGATTACATATGTCTAATGCATATTATTGTTAGGATAATTCTTCCCACAATTTAATTATTCTTAATATTTTGGCCATCTCCTTATACACATGATTGGACTTCCCTACCATAGTGTTTCAACTATCATCTTGTGCATCCTCTTTAATATTCTTAATATTTTTGAAAAACAAGAAGAATATTAAAATTATATTAATATCTCTATGAGGTAAATATATCAAGAAGGGTAATTTGTAATATTTTGGACTACTACATACAAATTACAGAGAAGCATGTTTAGCAATAATACCTTCTAAATTACTATATTTTGTCACTATATTTTTTTTCTATTACAAGTCTCATAGCTTAATAATACCTTCTAAATTATTATATTTTGTCACTATATTTTTTTCTATTACAAGTCTCATAGCTTATGTTGCACATTGCTTTGGAAATGCTTTTCCTTGAAAAAAATATAGTGACAAAATTTTATAACATCACAGGAATATGGATTGAATAGTAATGGAATAGTAAT
This sequence comes from Larix kaempferi, assembly GCA_027924585.1. Lineage (NCBI taxonomy): Eukaryota > Viridiplantae > Streptophyta > Pinopsida > Pinales > Pinaceae > Larix > Larix kaempferi. The sequence continues at coordinate 5,529,240 of BSBM01000535.1, read as the reverse complement.
GCTCAAAGCAAAATGAGCACATGATTGAAAAATAGAAAAATTGGTCGTGCACATTTGTACAAAATTTGGTCAACTAAGTATGGATGTGACAACCAACATGTGTGCCTAGGAAACCCTCAACCTGTTGACTAGCACCTTCTCCATAAGGAAAATATAGCCTCTTAGAATCTGGTGGATTGTAGTCACCCCCAGCATGCGAACTGCGATGGATTCCACTACACTCATTGTAATATCAACAATATGCAATAGAAGGAAACATCCTTATTTTCATTGGGGTTTTCCTCACAGTACTGGGAAACTAATTGATCCAAAGTCTACCACCCAATTACTAATGGATTGATCTCCTCTCAGATGCTTTGAATTGGTAGTTCCTAGTCAAGAAATATATGTCATATGGTCGATAGTAATACTCTCCTCATCCGCTATGAAATACCCCAATTGAGGGCTCCAAAAACCTATCAAATTCCGTAGGATATGAACACAAAACCTCATCATGGAATAATACTAATATTTCAGTGGCCCTTCCTCATGTAGACAATATTAGACCTAGGGATACCAGGCCACCAAATATCCCAAGGCATTGAAGTGGTGGACACACCACTCAATAGCCATATCATAGTAGGCCCTGTAAAAAAAACCAAGTGAAAATGTGATTTAGTCTTCGAAAAAATAATTCATAGTTCGGTAAAATAAAAGCAAAAAGAGAAACCACGTAAATTTTGGCAAGAAATTCGTGCGACCAAGTGACATATGAGACACACAAGCCACACACCAAAATAACGTGGGTGTTGCACTTTAAATTCACATGGTCTCATAACCAACAACGCAGATATTGTTAGAAAAAACAAGATCGTAGAGAAATAACATAAAATAAGATGCATAAATAAAACACACAAACACAATACAAGAGAGACACCAATATACATGGTTCACCCAATCTGGGATACATCCATGGATAAATTTCCAATCCTTTTATTATACCATCCAAGAAATGAAGGGATACAAACCTGAGCACATCTGCAGCAATTTGCTCTTCACTCTCTCATAGTCTCTCCTACACAATCATAGAGATCTTTTACAATATTACAATACATAGCCGTATTACTATGCCTTCCTTTTAAAGAGAGATTACCATGGGAAAATACCATGGGATACCCAATACCATGGGCCCGTAAAGCACCCATTTTTTACCAATTCACAAGTATGAAATTACAACATTTTACAAGGCATTTTTTTTCAAAAATTTTGCTATGGGGGTGCTACTCGTGAACCCCCACCAGGGAGGGCTACTAAAATGTAGTCGCCACCCCCCCTAGACCCCCCATTGCGACTATAGTGGTGGGAAAGCCCCCCCACACCCCCCACACCCCTCGTCATGAGTTGGGATCCAAACACGACCGAAACACTACCTCTAAGTAAGGAATATCAGGCTCCACAACCAAAAATATCCCACTTGGAGTCTGACCACAACAAATCCACCGCTACTTCTACTGCTAGACTATGCTCCAACCTTAGAACTACCAAATTTCTCATCTTCACCTTCGTTCTTGAAGGCCAACTGAAACTTAGTAGGAACTTAGTTTCTCTCTAGTTACCACCTTTGTCAACATGTATGTAGGATTCTGGCTAGTGTGTATCTTTTCCAACTTCAACAGTTCATCTTCCAAAACAGATCGTATGAAATGGTACTTGAAATGTATATGTTTAGTCTCAGAATGGAATGCTAAGTTATTTGAAAGATGAATGGCGCTCTGGCCTCCACTATACAACCTTCTATTCTCTTGCTTCTTACCCAATTCCTCCATGAACCTCTATAACCAAATCATCTCTTTACTAGCCTCTGTAGCAGCAACATACTATGCTTCCTTCGTTGCAAGTGAAATAACCTTTTGCAGTTTTGAAATCCAACTTACTGTTGTTCCACCTACAGTAAAATAATATCGTGTGGTGTTCCTCATGCTATATTTATCACCTGCCATATTTGCATCCATATATCCCTGTAGAATAGTGTATGAACCTCCAAAACATAATGCATGAGTGGTAGTACCTCTCAAATACCTGAGAATCCACTGTACTTCCTTCCAATGTTCTTTACCTGGATTGTTCATATACCTACTCACAAATCTCACTACATGTGCAATATTTGGTCTTGTGCACACCATGGCATACATCAAGTTGCCAACTGTTGATGAATAGGGAACCCTGGACATGTAGTCTATCTCTTCTCGTGTCTTGGGACACATATCCTTACTTAGTTTAAAATGGACGGCCAAAGGTGTACTAATTAGTTTTGCATTCTGCATTCTAAACCTCTCCAACACCTTTCTATGTACTCACCTTGAGACAATGTCAATTTGCGAGTTTTCCCGTCTCTTGTTATTCTCATACTAAGGATTTGCTTTGTAGCACCCAAATCCTTCATCGCAAATGAATTAGCTAACTTTCTTTTGAGCACATTTATATCTTGCATGTTAGACCCCGCAACAAGCATGCCATCCACATACAATAACAAGAGAATATATCTTTCATTATCTAGCCTTTTGAAATAAAAACAGTGGTTAGAATGACATCTACTATAACCTTGTTTTGTCATAAACCTGACAAATTTCAAATACCACTGCCTTGGAGCTTGCTTCAGGCCATATAAGCTCGTCTTCAACCTGCATACCAAATTATCCTTCCCTTTGGCCGCATACCCCTGTGGTTGTTGCATATAAATCTCTTCCTCCAAATCGCCATGGAGAAAGGTCGTTTTTACATCTAAGTGTTCAAGAATTAAATCTTTTACTACCACTAGACTTAAAATAGTTCTAATTGAAGTCATTTTAACAATGGGAGAGAATATTTCATCAAAATATATACCTTTCTTTTGTGCAAACCTTTTTACAACAAGTCTGGCCTTGTACCTCTTCTTGCCTCCATCTTCTTACTTCAACCTGTAAACCCATTTATTCTACAATTCTCTTTTACCTACAAGCAATTGAACCAAATCCCAAGTTTGTTTTCTTACCAATGAGTCCATCTCCTCGTTCATGTATTGCTCCCACTTCTTTCTAGTTTCAAACTGCATTTCTTCTTCATAACAGTCTGGTTCAAAAGAGTTAGTCATCAATAAATAATACATTGAAGGAGAGTATCGTTTAGGGGGTCTACTTGACCTGGTATATCTTCTAACACTTGTAGGAGTTTGAGGTGCCTATTGTTGTTCTTGAGTTTTTGACACCTTTGGAACTTCATTTTCTTTGATTTCATCAAACACTATGTACTATGTGTTTTCCTTTTCCTGTTTCTTTCCCTGCAACTGATATTTATACATGACTTTTTCATTGAATACCACATCTCCACTCCTGATGATTTTGTTATTTTCATAATCCCATAAGTGATAACCAAAATCATCAACCCCGTATCCAATAAAGGTACAATTCTTGGATTTAGCCTCAAGTTTTGTTCTACGTTCTTCATCAACATGGACAAATGATTCACAAACAAAAGTTCTCATAAATGAGTAGTTTACCTTTTTACCTGTCCATGCCTCCTCTGGAATACCACCATCCAAAGCACTTGAAGGCCCTATGTTTATTAATTAAATAGTAGTATCTATAGCATCTTCCCAAAATTGTAAAGGCAACCCTGCATGCAATCTCATACACCTTGCACGCTCCATTATTGTTTTGTTCATCATTTATGACACACCATTTTCTTATGGTGTTACTGGTACTTTTTTTTCTCTACGAATCCCATGGGACTGCATTCCAAAATTATAGCCTATGTTCCAAGTTCAACAGTTAAAGAAATCTTGGTACAACCTGACAACGAAGGAAAAAGAGGATGATGGATAGCAAAAATTATGGAGTATGATGTTGAGATTAAACCTACCAAGTTGATTAAAGGGCAGGGTTTAGATAAGCTTCTAGCATAATCAAATTGTTAGGTTTTGGATATTCATTTGATGGCTGAGCAGTCAATACAGGATTCATCAGCAGAGCATGATAAGGAACAAATTTATACCAGGTATTGTGATTCTCCATGGTATGGGAAAATTGTTTATTTTCTGTTGCATTTTCAATGTCCTCCTGATCTGAATAAAAGTCAGTATAGATCATTAAAAATTAAGGCTTTGAAATACATGTTTTAATTGATCAAGTTTTATATTGGAAAGATCTTGGAGGTATATTGATTAAATGTTTGGAAAGACCAGAGGCTGATGTTATTACTGGATAATTACATGGAGGTGCATGTGGGGGACATAAGTACTGGAAAGAAACAACATTCAAAATTTTAAGAGCTGGTTTTTATTGGCCCACTCTTTTTCCAGATGTGTATCTTCAAGTCAGAGCTTGCATTGAATGTCAGAAATTTGCAGGAAAACACAAGTTGTAGTCTTTACCCTTAAAACCTATTGTAGTAAATACTCCATTTCAACAGTGGGGTTTAGACTTTATAGGAGAAATTCATCCTGCCTCCAGTGGCCAACATAGGTGGATTCTAATAGCCACGGACTTTTTTACCAAATGGGTGGAAGAAATTCCCACAAGAAGAGCAACAAATAAAGTTATTATTAATTTCCTTCAAGAGAATATCTTAAGCAGATTTGGATGTCCTAGGAAATTAGTAACAGATAATGTTCCAGCCTTTAGATCTAAAAATATGGTAAATTTTTGTGAAGAGAATAACATCATATTAAAGCATTCCACACCTTATTACCCACAGGGAAATGGGTTAGCGGAATCTTCTAATAAGAGTATTGTGAACAACATAAAAAAGATGTTATTTCAAAACAAAAGGAGGGGACATTATGCTAAAATATGCTCTTTGGGAAGACAGGGTAACCATTAAGAGATGCATTGGAACCACACCTTTTCATCTTGTCTATGGAATGTATGCATTATTTCTTGTTCAATTAAGTTTTCCAGTAATCAAGTTTTTGTAGGATGTAGAAGAAGAAGCAGCTGATGTGAAGAGAAGAATGTTTCAAATAGTTAAGCTACAACAAGAAAGAGAAGCAATAATAGAAAAAGATGAATCTTACAAAGAGAAAGTAAAAGAAAGTTTTGATAAAAAAAATTAAAAAAGATTATTTCTCAGTTGGTAATGCAGTTCTCAGATGGGATGCAAGAAATGATGAAAAAGGTAAGCACGGGAAATTTGATAAACTATGGTTGGGACCTTTCACAGTAATAAAAAGTTTGGGAAATAACACTTTTGTATTACAAAATTTGAATGGTGATGATATTGCAGGCCCAGTTAATGGGTGGTTTTTAAAACATTTTCATACATATTGAAATGATGGGGAATTTATATTGTATATATCATTACAGTTTGTACATAAGACACCATCCCAATAAAATAGTTTGGTTTCAATATAAGAGGGTATGATTCTAGTAGAATTTTTGAAGGCACATGGTCAATATGTTCTTAAAGACTCACAAGGAGAGCTTTATCCCCAATCAGAGCCAGATGTTATCGCTAGATTTGTATCCTAGTTCTACTCTAGAATCTTTCCTAGAAATCTTTTTCTTTTCTTATTAAAGGCCTTAGATTAGTTTTTAAGTTCTTTAGGTCTTGTTTATCATTTAAATATTTGTTATGATAAATAGAATAAACATGGCTCATTTTCATTAATTATTCCAAACTTTAATATTTGATAAATGAGATATGATTTAAGTAATAGTATAAGCCTACCAAATTTCGATGAGTGATTTATGTTATATGGTGTAAATACTTATAGTACATTCCAACAACATTTTTCATCATGAGCTTACAATCTGGCGCTGTCGGATTGTTTTCATTTGAAATTGTTTTGACATATGGCATACGTTGGACATGTGTTTCGTGCAAGAGTTCCGTTCATTATGGCACTGACAGATACCTATACTTGATATGATCAAGTTCTCATACTCCTGCGTGTATGAATTATGGCATTGACCTACAACACAGTCTCTCTAATAATTTTGTTGGGCAAAGGTTATTTGTTTAACATGTTTTGAATCAGGAACAGTTTATGACCTAGCATGATCACGATGTCTACGACGAAGAAACCCAGTGGGACAATCTGCATATTAGAACCTGAGAATGTGAAGTGGGATGAAGAATTTCATAAATGTGCAGAAATGATGCGAAATGCAGGATGGTTTTCACTCTTTGAAAATTTAAGAGGTCACAATATGGAGGTAACTGACGCCTTCGTGAATAATTATAAGGATTCTTCTGTTAGTTTTCAAACCCTAAATTTCAAAGTAGATGACGCCACAATTGCAGAAGCAATGGGCATTCCTTTTGAAGGAGAAATATGGTTCAAGAAACATTTATTTGAGGTTGACCTAAGTATATTCTTGCTCCTGGTTTCGAGAAGCTACATTGGGGTAAAGGTATTCATTTTATCAATATAAAACCTGAATGGAGATACGTGCTAAACATTACCCAGTGCTATATAACCTGTGACGGTCGATATGCAACAGTATTCAGGTATCATTTGAGGTTTTTACTGCATTTAAATGGTGAGTCCAGGATTAATCTACCTTATTATCTGTTTAAAAGCATATAAAAGATGGTCACACAGGTAAAAACTCACCCTAACCATACTAGTCACTCTGTATTTCATCATGGCTTAATTAAACTCTTGATACTCACTGAGTTGAGGAAAATAGATAGATGTTGGGAGTATTTTCTTTTTTGGTCTGGTTTTGAGTCTGAAACACAGACACATGGCGATGAAAAAGGAGCAAGGAAAAATATAGAGATTCAAAAAAATAGAAAAGAATGGTGACAGAGCTTGAGAATGAACAATCAAAAGAGAAATTCGATGCTGTAAATAAGGAGGTATCAAAAATTTCTGCAACAAAGTTATAGAGGAAATTGATTGAAGAGCTTCAGAAAGAAGAGGTTACTGTTCCTGATACCCCCAGGGATGTTGGGGAAAACATTATGATCAAATATTTTTCACTTGATGATGAAACCCCTGTTGTAAAAAATTTGGGAAAAGATTGGAAGCAATGAACCAGATCAAAGAATAAATTGAGAATGAATATATAAGCTATTCTTGATGCAAATTTTTAAAAAGATGCTATAAACACCATAGAATATTCCTCCAGCGATGAGGAGTTATAGGTTGCAAGTGAAGAATATTGTACAACAGATCAAACCCTTGAAGAAATCCGGGGAGAATTAAGGCATACATCAGATTTTCCAGAAGAAGCCTTCAAGGACAAAGGTAAACATAAAGTTTGTGATTTTGAAATGGGTACTTGTTTGAAACACTCAGATATTGAAGAATTGAATAAACAAGAAGATCCTGCATATCAAAAGGCTATGGATTCATTGTCAGAAGTAGAAGTTTTAAAGAAATATTTACAATACTTTAAGAATCAAGATGGATATCTAAATGATTCCAATGAAAAGCTAATGATAGAAAACAGGAGGCTGAGCCGGAGGATCTGGAGGAGATCGATGCTAACTATCAGAAACTCATAAAAATTTATAAGGAAGTCCTAAGGAGAAAGAATATCATTCAACAATAGAGTGAAGAGTTCATACGCCAAAATAAGGAACTTCAAGCCAAGATTCAATTGATGGATGTAGAACACTCTCGGCTACAAAAAAGATCACAAGCACTTGATGGACTGATAATACTAGCTAAAGCAACTAAGAAGTTGTAACTGTTCATGATCGAATGTTAGAGTTTGAATGTAGCTCAAGTTTGTTGAAGAATATTCAGGCGGACTTCCAGGTCATATCCCCATGATCTTCGATGACAGTTTTGTTTTGTTATTAGCTATTAGTTTTAGGTGGCAAGATTTTATTATAAGTCATAAGTATAGAAAAAATGTAAAATTCTCCTTTCTATTTTTTATCATTTTGATCCATAAAATTTGGATCTCAAACTATTTTAGTTTTGGAAATATTTTGTATATATATATATATATGACAGTGAAGAATAGGGAGTTTTTTTTGGATTCGGAAAAGTGTTTTCGGAGATCAAATATTGTTGTCTATCAGGCATGTATATCATTTTTTAGTTTATATAAAGATAGTTATGGAATTATTATATTCGAGATGAGCCAATGTTTGTCTGTTATTATGATGAATATTTCATGTTTAGTTTAAACCAATTGATTTGTAATTCTGTTCTTTGATAGTAGTCTTTTGTCCTGGAATTCTTATGAATGAGTTGAAATGTTTATCGTTTGCCTGGATTCAAAATTTCTCACTCTTTATGTAATTCATTACTCATTATCTTGTTATACCTGATCATAATTCTGTTACATATTGTTAGGTTGTTATTGCTTCTCACCTGATCTCCTATTCACACCCACTTCAACTATTCATAAACCTAAAGTTTAGTCATTTATCAGTAAACTATAAGATTCCCTAGACTTTGAACCTTAGTAGTCTAGGTGCAGACTCCATTGATAACAGAAAGAAATCAGACAAAATCCAATGAAATCTTATCCATAATCTTCTCTAAGGATCCCTAGTGACTTAGGATGGCAAGTGGTCCAATAAAAGACAAAACTGGCCTATTTTACCTAGTCAAAACTCAGGAAATTAATCATAAATGATTAATTAATTTATCCTAAGTCTAGAATGGTATGGGTGGGTTTTTTAAATATTCCAAAACCCCCCTTAAGCCTGAATTTATGTTATGGGAATCAGAAAAAAATATCATAAATATAGGGCCCAAGCAACAAGGCTTATGGTCACCCCAATACAAAAATAACTAGTCCATGTAAACCGAGGAAACAGGGAAAACCTCATGGGAACAAAACCCTCCCTAAAAAATGGACATGCTTGATGTCTTCATACTGTCATGTTGCTCATTTAAATAAGCTAAATGAGCTGAATGGGTTGCTTCTGAGTAACAGACTTGATGAAGAGATTGTAGATGTCATGATCATGCATCAGTGCATCAATGTTGTGTAGGAAAGAACCATGTGTAGAGGCTCTATGAAGCTCATCTTATGATGATGGAGTAGCATCAAATGAATTTTTCTTGCCATTGTAACATATATAATCAGATCTTAAAACATAATAAATTATGGAAATAATATCTATGCATACTCCTTCCCAAGGAGAAACAATGAAGTCAACAGGATCAATTTCTTCTGTAGCTGCAATGTGGTGCACTAGTTCTTGTACCTTCTTCTCAAACTGATGTAGAACCTTTCTAATATTGAAAATGAGATAATGAAGCTCTGAAATATCAGAATTTGATTCATATGGAGAAGAAACTAGTAAATATGTGGAGTCTCCATGATCGAACAGAGTTTCAGTAGGAAAAGTGTGAGAAACTAGATCACCCTGACAGTTGAGCGAGCCTGGAGAGTGTGAGGAATTGAATTTTGAACCATGAGTGATGGGGTCAGCTCCATATGTGTGAAATATCAGTCAAAATATTTCCAAAATCATGTATTTCCAACCAATGAAGGATTTGAAATACAAAAGTGCAACAGAGCCAAGTGACACAGTGTAGGAAAACAGGGAAATGTGTAGTTTCTTAACTGGAGAACTTGGGGGTTGTAGGGTCTTGTGTGCATCCAATGGTTGGTAAAATGGTGTGGGAGATGTAATGAACTACATATCAGACTCTAAATCATCTTCTAAATCAGAATCTAAAATATTTTAATGGATGTGGAAAGACCTTTTAGAAGACAAGTGAGAAGCTAGTAAAAAATGACTAGCTTTGAGAGTAGACTTGGATGAACTGACTGAAGACTATTCTGAAGAAGAAGTGGAGGTTTTTGATTCTGATATATTAGAATGTGAATCAAAATAAGAGACATCAGAATTATATTTCACTCTAGTAATCAAAGCATAAGCGTGATTACCTTTGGGAGAGGCTTGGAAACAGTTTTCTTGTTCTACAACAAGCTTGCCTTGTTCTTTCTTTGCAAAGTCAGGAACATCTATGTTATTCTATTCAAGCATCTTGGCCATGATGTCCAATTTCTTCTTGAAGCAATATTTCTTAGGATGAGTGCCTTTTCAGTAATAATAACACTTTGGATTCTCATTCTTCATCTTCTTGGATTTGGAATCTCCGTCAGAATCCTCTTCATCTGACAATATCTTTTGTTTGGACTTGTCATTCTTGAAACTCTTTGCTCCCTGAGCAACAAGTGAAAAGTCTTTGGAGGGTGTTAGATCCCTCATTTGGACGAGCTTGTCCTTCTCCTTAGTGAGCGAATCAATGAATGCATCCAAGCTTGGCATCTTCCAATTAGGAATTGCTAGTCTTGTGGTATGAAAGGTAGACACAAATACTGAATATTTTGAGCTTAGTTTTGATAGAATGGTAAGGATTAATTGCTCGTCCTTCTTTTATATGCCACATTGCTTGAGTTGAAGCACTAGGTTCTTGAATTTTGATATGAACTCGTCCATAGAATCGAAATTACTTGGACTAAGAGAGATCAGCTCAATCTCCAACAAATGACCTTTGAGCTCGTCATGTTTTCCAAAGAGAGACTCTAGATTTGTCCACACTTGATTTGAAGTGGATAGAAAATCAATAAGAAATAGAAGATCTGGAGATACAGAGAGACAAAGTAACCCATAAGCTTCATCAATCCTATTGAACCATTTGGATTTTAATGCAAAAACTCCTGGCTCATTTTCAAGCCCCATAGTGACTCTATACAATCCTTTGCTTTGAAGTTGGATGATCATATGCGCCTTCCATTCAAAGTCGTTGAAGGGAGTGAGAGTCATAGATTTAGATTGATTTTGATCCATACTAATGCACTCCCAGTGCTAGAAATACCTGTAAAAAACACTCTTGGAAATTGTTTTGAATCAAGCAGCTAGCTCTGATACCATGTGAGATTTTCAATTGCTAGGAACTAGACTCATAAGACAATTTCACATGGAATATTTCAAACAATGAGAGAAGAATAATAGAGAAGATAAATTGTGGAAATCACTCTGTATTTTATTCATAAATATGGTAACAATATATAATACACCTTCAATGGAGAAAATCGAATGCCTTGGAGGCAATTTAGAAAGAGCAAAACTAAAAAGCTTAGAAAAGACAAAAAAACCCCAGGTGGCAAAAGCAGCTTCCAAAACTGTACTAGAGGATCACAAATTGGATAAGTGTGGTAGGGAAGCTCATGAGTGAGGTAAATAGAATTTATTTATGGATTTAGGAGAGTAGATATGATGTGGAGGTCGAATTGGTCAAGTGGCAAAAGATTCTAAGTCAACTAGATTTACCTTTTCCACTAGAAAGCAGAAAAACCAGGACGAAGCTAACTAAATTAGGAAAGCACCTTCTAAACCAGAAATGGAAAGAAATAAAAAAAAAATCCAATGAAATATTATCCAAAATATTCTCGAAGGTGCCCTAGTGACTTAGGATGGCAAGTGGTCCACTAAAAAACAAAACTGGCCTATTTTACCTAGTCAAAACTCAGGAAATTAATCATAAATGATTAATTAATTTATCTTAAGTCTAGAACGGTATAGGTGGGTTTTTTAAATATTCCAACAAAATGAACCCTCAAGGTGTTTCACTCACCACCAATTCTCCATTCATTTCTCAAGTTGTTACTCTACAAAAATATCCCTGAGATCATAACTCTCCTTCATGTTCCAGTCTCACCTTGATGGAAATTGCATACGTGAAGTGTGGTCGGAGAACCATGGACTGCTAGGATACCAAGTGGACCCTCCCTCAGACAGCTACAAGGCCCCCTTCTACTACAACTCAGAGGTGGAACTTACTGTTAAAATTCCATTTTTATAATGAAAATCATTCTTTATTCTTTTACATGATGTTTTATGTATATGTTTGCTTGATGAACATTTCGTAGAAATGTTAGATTAGATTTGCTTTCATTGTTATTTATTTTTTCCTGCCCGTTAGATTATTCATTTTAACTTATGTTTTCTTTGTTTTTATTTTTTACCTTAAAAACTCTACTAAGATCAACACAACTCTTAGTAGGTGCACTTTTACATGTGCTAGTGAGAAAACACCAGCAACAATTTTTTGCAACCATACTGGGGACTGTTCTCCAATTGTGCTTGTCCAACACTTCCATCCCTTGTTTGGGTTTTTATTTTTCCTTATTTCATCTTTTAACTGTATTTTTTTGTTGTATGATAGTTTACAATCGAAAAATTGGCCTAAATCTACCATGTCTGATTAAGGTGATCTTTTGTTTACTGTTTTCGTCTCTTTCCTTGTCGGGTCGCACCTGTTTAGTGATTTTAAGCAACTTGGGTCGCACCTTTTTCCCCGACAAGTGAGACCTGACCCAAAAACTAAGTTTATTGCCTAGGTCGTTCATATTTTCCTATTCTAAGTTACCTAGGTTTCTTAGTTTTCCCCAATAAGAGCAACCTACATTCTGTTTTCATCTTTTCAATAATTTACAACCCTCAAAGTTTTTCTTTGCCTTCTGCCCCTTGTAGACAATTTTGGTTTTTCGGTTTATGATTGCTTTCAATACTCTTTCAGTCTTGTTCACAATAGTTTGCTTGCTATAGTAGTCTCTTTATGATTTATTTTCAGACTTTGTGGCAAAGAAAAAAATCCTTTACATTTGTGTATTTATCGCTTCCTTAGTTTTGTTAAGAGTTCTTTTTGACTGCATGTTTATTGTTTCAGTGCGTATTTGATGAAAAAATTGATCTGTTTAGATGAATAATATTTCTATGATTTGAATGTTAAATTCTTAGTCATAGCCTTTTTATGTTGAAGTGATGTCTTCCTTTCTATGTTGAAGTGATGTTTTTAAGAAAACTTTAAACTTGGTGTTGAAATATGTTAATTTCTTTTAAGCATTTGATTTCTTAGTTAGTATATGTACACACTACTAGTGCACACAAACACTCCCTAAATCAAACTATCACTTGGTTCATGCTTCCAAGCAAATCCTTAAAATAAACCATAACTTAACAGTCACATTAACCCCATTTGAGGACAAAAGGAATCGTGTAGTTAAGTTAGGACACTAGGGATAGGTACCCGAATAATTTCCCTTTGTCCCTATACATCTGAAACATAGCAGTTGCCTTTTTAGGGAGTTAAAATCCTCTAGTATTTGGGACACGGTTTAAGGTCAATCTGTGAGGTGAGCCTCTCCTAGGAGGGAAAATGAATATACTGGAACTGAATGGCTGGGTGGTGCACTATCCCCATCAATACTGGAGATCATCTAGATTATTGTCTTCAGACTAAAGCTGTGGAATAAGTATCTTGACGTGACTCGAATGAGGTATCCTAGCAACAATTTTTCTTAGGTATCTTACCCATATGCCATCTTCTTTGTTGGGGGGATACCTAGGAAAAACGTAGTCGGCTTCGGATTCTGTAACCGTCCTTTAGATATTCACTCATTGGGTCTTGATAGTATTGATGGCCCTATTGAGGTCCAGTGATTGGAAGACCTGACTCGGCTTCCTGCTTTTTTTTGTTTGATGGGGAGGTGATGACCACAAAGAGGAAAATATTTGAGGAATATTATATTTGGTGTTTTTCTTTTTGATTGCGTAGGAATCTATTAGGTTAGTGAGTCTTTTTCTATCTAGGGTTTCTATTTTCAAAACCTTTCCTTTTATTTTTCTTAGATCGCTTGTCACATGCTCAGTTACACTAGCTTTTGATCTGGTTTTTCGATTTGAGGTTACTCTACCTCATCCTTGCGTTTTTGGGTTGTTTTAGGTATTTTTCAGTATTTACCCCCTAAGGTACTCTCAAAGGCTTTGGGTCCAAACCCCTTGGTACGGTCTCTTATACCCTATGATGTACTCCTCATGCTAGACCTCAATTCAACACACTACACAATCACTGGAGCATCTGTCCGACTCTCCTAATTCTAACTTCTTACAATCATATTCACTTGCACATTGACATACTACGATCCCCTTGGATACTCTCATTCCACCACTAGGGAACCATTCACTAGGGAACCCTCCATTGGGGAATGCTCCACTAGGGAACCCTCCACTAGGGGACCCTTCACTAGGGAACCCTCCATTAGGGAAAACCCCTCCAGGAAAACCTTGTCTAGGAAACCCCCTCTAGGAAACCCTCCACCAAGAGGCCCCATGACTACGAGCTTGTCATTTATGGCTAGCATCAACCTCCTTGATTTGGAGAGGCCGACCAATTATATAATCCGCCATTATCGAAACTTGCCCCCAATGCCTACAAAAATCCCATCAGACATACCAAAGTTCGAAGGGAAGGCCGAGGAAGAACCTCAAAACCATATCATTTCATTTCACCTCTAGTGCTCTTCAAACAACATCATATATAATTATATCAAACTCTTCCTATTTCATAGAACCCTTGTTGGTATTTTCACCAAGTGGTACATTGACCAAACTCACAAGATACATTCCAACTTCATTTCTTTAGCCTCCACTTTCCTATAGTTCTTCTAGTTACATGTCTAATATGATGCCATCGTAGAAATCCTTCTCTCCTATTGACAAAACTCTACTACCCACATCAGCGACCACATCCATGAGTGGCATAGGTGTTGGAGCTTGTGTAAGATCAAACTTAATGACATGATCTTTTTATATAGGTTTTTGAAATCCCTGCTTCCTGCCATTGCCAATTATGTGGCCTCTAAATGACCCCAAAATTAGGAAGAGGATATCCTCAAAGCTCATTAGTTTGAATTGATATATGTTCATTCCAGGTATTTGTATAACATCATCCCCGATGCCCCTTGCAGAGACTCTTATCATAAAGACCCACCGGGATAACATGTTACAAATGGTGTCATTGGCACTATCACATACTAACCCAATCTGTATGTTCCTTACCCTCCCCCAGTGATTGGTTATGCATATGGAAATGTTCATAACATTGTACATCCTCATCAGGGCCCTGTTTCCATTTCGAGCTACGGCCCCAATTTATTGCGTGCTTCATCCCATTCAGGAAGGAGTACTTCATATTTGTCTCCTACCTATGTCCCCCATGTTCATGGGCCTTAATGTACTAGAACCATGTGTGCCAGTGCTTCTATCGATTTTGTGACCCCTCTATCCATGAACCCATACTATCCTTTCCCTATCCTTCTGCCAACCTCTCCAATGAATCCACACCCTAATGCTCCTCCTTTCCCTCATGGGAAAGTGTATGCCCAACAAAACATGCCTACCCAGCTTGCGCCCAATAATCAATAACCACATCCCAAAAAAGAGAATAGGGGAAATAATGAAGGAAACAACCAATGGCGGGGAGGTGGATCCCAACTCTCCAAGCTACCTAATAACACCATAGCGAATCACGCAGATCAAGACCCTAATAAGAATCCTAAATAGGCCAATAATGATCAACTACAGACCAATCATCCATGTTCTTTCTACATTGTGTATGGGCATTATACCCATCACTGTCCTCATTTGGCTAATACATGCCAACTATGGAATGAGACAAACAAACATGAAGTGATTGCTACCCCATAGGGGAAAGAAAACCCACCTTTTTCCTCAGCTCAGTCAAACGCAACCTACGGTCATGTAGAAATCCTTACCTCAACAAGGTATAGTAATGGGACAACTGTTGGTTCCTTATCCACCCCAACCAGATTCATCGATTCAACCTTCTAACTTAGGGGTCCAACACCTCCTTATGTTGTTCGTTAATGTGAACCTTCATACATGACATAACCAATACGGTTCAACCATCGAAACATCCACTACTGATAAGGGAAAAGACACCTCTCCAGTCGACAAAATTTTTCACCTATATAGACCTCCTACTGGTGCAATTCCTAAAGTCCTAAATTCTCCTTTGTGTTGCACCGCAAATAATCCCAATGCTCGAGTCACTTCTAATTATAGCGTTGTGGATGACTTGGCACAGTCTCCCACTAATTTGTCAACTCTAGACATTCTTAGGATGTGTCATGCGTAGCGCAAATCCTTACTACTAGTGCTAGGTGTGATCAATCCTTCCAAATCTAGTTTGATGACATTTGATTTGGATCAAGAGAAGCGTCAGATGCCATTCTTAGTAGACTTCCAAATCCTAGTGATTCATTGATGCATTGTTGATGAAGGTGCCTCTACTTGTGTCATGTCAACCAATGTTTGACAGAAGCTCAGATCTCCCCAACTTGTGTCATCCCTCATGACGTGCTTACGATGGCCAC
This sequence comes from Larix kaempferi, assembly GCA_027924585.1. Lineage (NCBI taxonomy): Eukaryota > Viridiplantae > Streptophyta > Pinopsida > Pinales > Pinaceae > Larix > Larix kaempferi. Next base: position 5,513,119 of record BSBM01000535.1, on the reverse strand, counting down.
ACAACTCAACCTTAGGGTCTTCTCCCCAATGTCCTTGTAGAGTTAGTTGGTAAAATAGTATTAATCGATATTGAGGTTGTCAATGCCTAGACAGACTACAACCTCCTCCTTGGGAATGTGTACAAGTATGTGATGAAATCAATTGCATCATCCGTCTTCCAGCTTATTATGTTTCCTCATGAAGGGAATATCATCAAGCTCGATCAATTAATGTACTACAACCCTAAGGGGTTGGCTTGTCTGGAAAATGTCCTACCCACGGTAGACAGTAGTATCGGATGCATGTCTATCCTGAATTTTACGAGTGTTGGGACCAACATTTTTCATGATGCCCCCATGGTCGTAACCTTTTAGGCTCTACCTCCTCCATCCCCAAAGGTAGAAATATCATAGCTATGTACAACTTCCTATAGTAAAGCAATGTCCCAACCTCAAACTCAACCTCAACCCCAACCCCGACATGCCCCCTCTCCCAGCCAGTTACCTCATAACCAATGGGGAGCCACGCCTATTCAACGAATCTCATTCTTGTTTCCACCTTATCGAATCATGAGCATGCCAGTCTTGTCGACTCTTAATCTCCCAAGTTTGACATTAGGCTTCCCTTTTGGTATCTCACCCCTATGAATCCACCTCCCACACCACAGGTTGTTTTGACACATGTGCAACCTATCGGTGCTTCCAATCATACTCCTCCTGGATCCCTTAAGGCAGCACCTAGTGCCCCCCCACCGCTCCCTAAGAATAAAATTGGGGGCAAATTGACGAGTGCAACACTGTCGGTAAATCTGAATAAATCCATGAACCCTCCCCCTACTTCCTCAAATCGAGCACCCTCGCCTTATGCTTTGTGTGATTTTTTGGATCATGTACCCATAACTATTCAGAACTTCCTATCTTGTGCACTCATATCCAAAAGTTAGATGATGAACACAATGAAAACATTATGGTGGTCCATCTTCCTAGCACACCCAAGAGGAGTAACAAATCATTGTGTACTAATCATCCTTTTGTAGTGTGTGGCCTCCATGGACACTACTTGCACCAATTCCTAGATCTACCTGAATATCGATCTGTGCTGGTTGACTTACGTCGGCTCCTCACAAATCCCAAAGTCACTGCGACCAAAGAATCTCATCCCATGCCGACTTCTTCTAGTGGGACGAACACCATTTGTTTCATCTCGTCCTCTAATGAGCCTTCATCATCAACCCATACCACTGTGGTTATGTCTATAGATACAAATCCCTCTAATTTATTTGTTTGATCCTTCTGAAATGATCCACAACATGGAGGAAGGCCCCTAAACTTGCGTACTCATCATCATTGTTCTTGTCAATGATACTCATGGAATCCACACTGCAGGGGGAATTCCCCTTCACCATTTCATGGATTTTGTGTGCCACCATGGCTATCCACCTCATGGTACACCCCCCTTCTAAAAACTCATCGATACCCTTTCGATACCTCTCCAAGAGAGAATCCACACTCCATTGACACCTCTGGGATAGGGGTATGATCGGTTATGTTGACCCTGGGATAGGGGGCATGCCCAATCATTTTGACCCTACCTTTGTCACATATATCTCAATATTTCAATGATCCCATAGGACAAACAACCACATATGTGATCCACAATCATAAACCACATGCCCATAGCATGGGGGTAGGCCATTAACCCTTCTTACTCACATATGTGATCTCGACTACTTCCCAAGGTCACACTTCACTTGTATACTAGATTTGATTTCTAGACGCACTTTTATGCTTGGGTGTTGGCACGAGATTAGTCCGCATGAAGTGCAGAATCCAATAGCTGCAAAGAAGGACCATCTGCGGAAGAAAGGGTAATTCGTGGAGAACAAGTGTTATCGGACAATCCAACTGAGCGGACGCGAGCCAGATCTCCCTAGCTCAAAGTGAGTCTAGAACAAATAGAATAGACTACCAATGCATTTCCTAGATCTACTTAAGGATCGAGTACTAGATGTCTTACCTTTTCACTACACAATCCTTTCTCCTGAATGTTGCTCCACGTCTCACGGTCGTCAGATCCAAGTTGCAAGACCTGTCAAGACAAGAAACAAGAGAAACCAGTAAAAGACATCTATACAATAAGAGATCTAAGTAAACAATTAAGCAGGTAAACTACTCAATATCATTGCACACATGAACAATATTGGTGGAAAGAATTTGTATTACTACAAATAGAGGAGTACATGATAGAGATATAGAACCACAACCAAGGCTTAATGCTGTAGCCCTTCTCCGACAAAGCCGATTTCCATATCCTTCCAAGAAAGTATGAGTTCTCCAATGGGTGAGTGGAGATGTTCTAACAATGATTTCACCAGCATGTAGATACCATAGTCTTCCTCCCTTTGGGATGGGAGTGAGCTTCACTTATATAGGACTAAATGGATAGGGTATGGATAGGATAGGTTGAGAGATGGTAGGAGAGGTTTAAGGGATCTCTCCAAAGGTTTAGGAATCGAGTTCTAGCTCCTCCAAGAGGTCAGGGATAGGGTCCCAAGTCAGCAAGCTTCGAGATGGACCTCGAAGAATATATTTTTGCCACTTAACTGACTTCGTCGCACCCTATAATGGAGAAAGGTGCGACGTCGCATGTTGCTAGTGTGCAACCTGCGACGACCCTTCAAAACTGAGCACAATTGGGTACAAATACTCCTAGGATGATTACTTAGTCCAAGTATCTTCAGGGGTGTATACACTGAATCTCATGATGAGTAGATTTTGGGTGTAACAGAATGCCCCCCAAAGCATGAAGCTGTTGAAGATAGACAGGTGAAGTGCTTTGATAGAAGTAATGGTAATAGACTCGTCGGACGAAGGAAACTGCTATAGTACAATTGACTCTGAACTGACGATCTCATATGAAGTACAACATGGTTGTCGACCAATACATTGCAGATCCATGGTAGTAATGACCGACTGAACACAATCATGGCTACTAGACACAGGCGTAGATCCATGATGAGATGATAACACAGTCACGACCAATACAAAAGTGGATCCGTGTAATATAACTCAATACAAACTCCATCGCAACCTGGGTAAAACATGACTCCCCAGGGTCTTCAAGCTGAACCCGCAATGATACGAATCTATCCATGTTATTACAAATGTCTTGACGTCGAACATGGTAGAAACCACTTGATTACTGGCCATTGATGTAAACCATTAACAAGTGCGAGGGAGATCACCATTGATGTCAATGATTCCCAAGGTATCACAGTACATATCATCAAGCATGAATAAATGAGTTGAAGTCGAACGCGAGATGAAATATTTCAATCAAGAGTCAATGATGTAAACTCATGATGAAAGCGAGGTAACCTACCATTGAGGCATGCAGGGCCAAGGTACTTGACTGGTTTCTAGATTCGATCCTCGGATGATGAGTTGAAGTCGACAAGGATGAATCCATCGAAGGAGGGCCATGATGAATCCCCTATCAATCGACATGAAACACAACAAAAATGTATAGAGTAGATCGGATGGTACAGTAACATGCAAGACTGACTCAGAGTAAACCAATGTGATGGCGGGTGTACTGACTATAGATGATTAGTAATAGACATATTCTTGAACATGGGCATGGCATGACTTGGCAGTATTGACACGACGAGTGTGACACAAATTCTCAAAGCGACTGATGATGGAGGCTTTTATTTGAATGACTCAAAGGAGTAACAAAACTCAGGAAATAAGTGGAACTCGAGGGCAAACGGATGATCCAAGTGTTGTATGCAAATGCAGATGAGTGCCATGTTCAAGAACGACTACATACTGCCACTAATAAGGTACGTAACACAAACACTTTCCTTTTTCCCCATCATGAATGATGAGTTCCTCATGTGTTTTTTACGAGCTTGATGAGGGTAACCAGATGCTCGGTATAGCTCATCTCATAGATGATTCCAATCCCAAATATTTTCTGAACCTGGGATAGGAGGGGTTCGTCCCATGACGGGCCCTTCAATGTGAAAATTTTAACGAGTCCATAGAAGGTAAAATCGGTCGTGATTTCATGTTTAGAAAGTCTAAAAAGAACTAAAGGAGACTCCAACGGTCCTTTTTTGTAAAGTTAGCCTCATCGCCCGTAAAAGGGTAAAACAACGCGGGAGAGGACTCTTCCAGTCATGATTGGCTGGAGTATACCTTTTTCACAGTTAGTGCCTCCTGGTTCGAAAAAGGGGTAAACCATCACCAGGAAGACGACCATTCAAATACTTTAACAAGCGTGAACGCGACAAGTTCACTTGGCAATCTTTTCATTTTTCGAGAGCTTGAAAAGAGCTTAACAATAGACTCTGGGAGGTGTCCTTTTCTGTGGAAGTTTAACGAGCCCGGAAAAGTGATAAATCATAACTCAATACTTATTCTCATAGTTTCGTGAGTACGAGGACAAACGAAGAGTAAACTCATCATCACGCAATAATTACAAACTAACCATTGCAAAAATAACGACAAAACATTCAAGGGAGTGTTCATACTTGTGATGACCGTTGTGATACGAGAAACGACACAAAAGACCACTTACAACTCTTGCACACTAGAAAATGTGTCAAATAGCCTCAAATATGACAAAAATGATCAAAAACTATGATAAACGGCCCAAGAGCATCAAAATATTTGAAAAGGAATATTCCATTCTATTTATAAATAGAAAAATGGGCCAAAATAGATTTCATTGTCTCATTTGCCAATTTGGGAGGAGAAGTACCAATTTGGAGCCAAAAATTCCTTTGCCAATTCCGGGAGCTACAATCCGCCATTTCACCAACCGTCTGGATCAGGAAGGCCTAAACTTCATCCATCAACTTTCCAGTGGATTAGATTTTGTTTTTAGGTTCATTTTTTTGGTTTTTTGATGAGTTCATGGAGGGCTACTGCGCTTTTGGCTCATCGCAGTTGGCCCTTTCGGGACCTGCGACGAGACCGAGTCGTCGCAAGCATCGAATGGGTGAAGTGCGATGACTTCGCACTGTATGAAAACGTACAGTGTGACGGCGGAGTTGCAAATTCCAAACATCAAAAGGAATCCAAAAAATGGACTTGTGAAGGTTGAAGCAGGACCTAACAATATTTAAATGCCCTTTTGGCAGGTTGCTTGCTAGCCAACATGGTTTTAGAGTGGCGATAACGAGAACACGAGATAGAAGATGAAAAAGCTGCCAACGATCCACAATGCGTGGATTCCTTGAGGAACTGTGGTTTGCTAAAGTTCTTGGAGATTCAGGGGATGAGATCCCAAATCCCATTGTTATCGCACATGCTCCAGAGTTGGGATGTAGCCCAACAGTATTTCGTGATTGGTGAGCACATCCTCACAATAGATGTTGAGGAAATCTATTTTCTCACAGGTCTGTATCGGAGAAGGGAACCTGTGCATCTTACTAGAACATGGGTCAGTGACCGCATAGTTGATGATATGGTGTCACAACATTGTACCGCTACTTCTCGACCTTCCAGTGGGAAGATTCTTATCATGGATGTGGTGAGCCACCCACTGCATACCATATTGCTTACTATTACTAGAGCGGCGGGTATCCAAACCCCACACACTGCTACTCGGACCCAGATGCTTTATGCGGAGGACTGCATGTACCCCATGGTTTTCAACTGGTGCGAGGGTCTCCTTGCAAACCTCCGAGCTCAGCTGACCAAGTGTCGGCGGGGATAGCTCAAGCATTTTGGTTATGGGTCAATCATGGTATCTTTCCTCTTGGAGCGGATCCCTCTCTTACGTCCACAGGTAGTACTAGATGACAGGGAGCCTCGAGATCCCCACATGATCAGATGGAATGACGTCATGACTCGTCATGGTGGAGGACCCATCATCAGCTTTGGTCTTGAGTTCTTTAGCTGGCTGGAAGGCCAATTACTCATGGTCGAGGACTTTCCATACAGTGGCACAGACTTCCAAGAGGATCCTGAGTTGATGCTGCCAGAGGGTGTAGCATGGGGTGACATAGGTGAGAACAAAACTACCTTTGTATTTTTAGTTTTTTATATTATATCATTTTTTTGATGCAGTGCTGACAAGTACATAACATGTGTGTGCAGATGTGGGGCCCGTACGGCCAGTAGGACTTTCTCTCTTGGCGAGGAGAGACAGAGGTGGGGAAGCAGTTGTGCCCCCAGGTGCTCATGCTGCCATCAAGGAGATGGAGGAGGTATATAGGAACTTGTCCCAGCTAACAGTGGAGGTTCCTGAGCCAGCTATTGATGACTTACCAAGACCAATGTAGAGGTTTGGGGTTGGAATGTCTGTATGCTTCAACGCCTTCGCAAGGTGGCCCGGACTGTGGACTGCTTCCTCACCCAGCGACAGCGAGCTGTTCGTGCTAGGGGTGGTGTACGGGTCAGGTGTCAGGCCCGATGACACTCTTATACTTGTACTGAGAGCTTAGAGGCCTCATATTTTGTACTACTGAAAGCTACGATGCTTAAGATTTTGTAGAGACTCACTGAAAGCCATTGTGCTTCAGATTTTGTACCGGCACTACTTTTTTGATGATATATATATATAGACACTCTCGGCGATTTATACATTAGGTGTTTTAAAATGATGAGTGATGTGATCTTGTTTACATGTTTTCTTTTATACATTGTATTATTTACATATTGTGAATGCTTTTACATATTATGAATATTATGTGTGTGTGATGTACCAATCCAAAATGAAGTTGGCCATCGAGTCATCAACTGTGTTTAACTCTCATGGAATGTGTAGGTACTGAATGGATTCAAATGACCTTTCTAGGAGACGTACTCCTCTGAAGAGACGGAGTAAGGTGGGATCAAGGATGGTGTAAACCTGGTTAAGATGGGAAACCACTAGTTGAGAATCCATGTGGATGACAATATGGTTCATACCCAAGGAAATGGCGTTAGCTAGGGTTCCAATTACTGCTTGATACTCTGCGGCATTGTTGGTTGCAAACCCTAGGCAACTTCCTCCTGAGCTAATGAGCTCACCTGTTGGGGAATATAGTACCCAAGCTGCCGAAGCAAGGTTACGGGTATGCCGGCTGGCGCCATCCGTGAATCCATAGCACGTTGCCATCTGCACACATAGACAGAACATGGTATAAGGAGCGGAAACAAGATCTAAAGACACTCAAAAACAAAAGCGTCACAACACACACAAAAACACAAAAAATACGCCATGTATAGTATATACAAGAAAGTATAAGCGTGATGAATTTAGGTGTAGTATCTCTTCAGGTAAATCCCATTGCGGGGTTCACCCAAAGAGATTCCGTCATAGTTTTCAAGCTCGTAAGCTCCCTTCTCCAAAACACATTTGACAATGTAAGGTCCATGCCACATGGATTCAAACTTTCCTGCTCCTAGTTTGTCGTGCTTCTGGTCATAAGTGAGGACGAGGTCACCCTCGTTAAAGATAGGAGGTTCAACTGACTTGTCGTATTGGCTTTGATGCGTTTCTTGTGCATTTCATTAGCAAGAGCGACATCTCGGCGGGACTCGTCAAGTTTTTCTAAGTGCAAGAGACGTTCTTCCTCGGAAGTAGTGTTAGGAAGAAGTTCGACAGCTAGTTGTAGAGATAGAATTTCACACTCTATAGGTAGGATGGCCTCCAATCCATATACCAGTTGGAAGGGAGAGAATCCTGTGGCAGTTTTGACAGAATTTCGATAGGCCCATAACGCTGAGAAGAGCATGTTGTGCCAATTGGACTTATGTGTCCCTACCATCCTTTGGACCATAGTTTTCAAGACCTTGTTAATGGCCTTGACCTGTCCATTGGATTGTGGGTAGTAGGGTGTTGAATTTTCATGGCGAAAACCCAACCTGTCGCTCAGTTCATCAACCATATGGTTTTGAAAATGGGAACCATAATCGGTAACAACTGCCTAAGGAACTCTGAACCATGCTATTACATGATTGAACATGAAGAGTGCGGTGGTTTTTCCGTCGTTCTGGTATGTAGGCATAGCTTCGGCCAACTTTGTAAAGTAATCCACAGCTACAATGATGTAACTATGCCCCCCGACCGAGGTAGGATTACAATGCATGAAGTCGATGCCCCATTTTGTGAAGGGGCCCATGTCAATAACCGGGTGTAACGGGGTGGGATGGGTGAGCTTCTTCGTATGGAAGTGTTGGCAAGGAGGACATTTTTTTACGGCCTCAATACAATCTTTGAAGATAGTAGGCCAGAAATATCCTGCACGCAAAATCTTCTGGGATGTAGCCATCCCAGAGAGGTGACTGCCACATGCCTCGGCGTGACAGTCATTGAGAATGTGTTCAGCCTCATCATGAGTGAGACAACGTTGAAGAATTGAATCAACGCCACGGCGATACAAAGTATCATTGATGATTAAATAATACTTTGCATGGTGACATATCCTACGATGGTCATCGCGAGACAGTTGAGGGTTGAAGTATTGGGTTTGAAGATATAATAAGATATCTCCATACCATGGATCAGTCGTACTGATGAGAAACAATGATTCGTCTGGAAACGGGGGCATGTGTGATGGAATGTTTGATATTGTCGAAGGATTTTTGAGCTTGATCGTCCCAAATGAAGGGGACGTCCTTCTTGAGCAGTCTCATATACCCCTGAGTCTTCTCCGTGAAATTGCAAACAAAACGCCTTAAATAAGTTGCCTTCCCTTGAAGGCTTTGAAGTTCCATCACATCAGTCGGGGGTGGTAGGTTGATGATGGCCTCCACCTTTAAGGGATCAATGCGGATCCCATCCATCAAAACGATAAATCCTAAGAGGCATCTGGACTCAATGCAAAAGATACACTTATGAGGATTCAGACGGATATTGTACCGTCTGCATCTGAGGAAAATGGTCGTCAAATGATTAATGTGGAACTCGCGTTGCTTTGAGTGAGCAGGGAGATTGTCCAGGTAAGGTTCCACAAATTACTTAATATTGTGGAAGGCATACAACATAGCCCACTGAAACGTGGTGCCAGCATTTTTAAGGCCAACCGAGAGTATGCGGTATGCAAACATTCCCCATGGGAAAATGAAAGCCGTCTTATGTTGGTCGGCTGGGTTGATCTCAATCTGGTTGTAACTAGAAAAGCCATCCATAAATGAGAAGATGACGCTTCTGACACAACTGTCGATAATCTGGTCGATGAATGGGGTCGGGTAGTTGTCTTTTGGACAAGCCCGGTTAAGGTCCCGATAATCGACACAGACGCGAATGGTACCCTATTTTTTGTTCACAGGGAGGACATTTGAGACCCAATCCGTCAATGGGACAGGATAAATAAAACCAGCCGTTAAGAGCTTTTCAATTTCTTCCTTATTTGCCGCAGTCTTCCGGGGATTTACCGGTCGCAACTTTTGGCGTACAGGTTTGATGTCGGGATAGGTTTTTATTTCATGAGAAACAATTGCGGGGTCTATCCCAGGCATCTCCTCATAGGACCAAGCAAATACGTCTCGAAATTGCTTGAATAAGGCCGTGCCAGCTATGATTTCTTTAGCGGAACACTTCTGGCCTATGCGAATGTGTTCCACTATACCAGGTTTCACCGAGATGTCTACCGGGGTGGTTGGCTTAATGTTGGCCAAGTTTCCCTCCTTGTCCATAAGACATGTGAGGATGGGGGAATGAGGGAATGGGTAGATATCTGGTGAAAATAGGGTATTTATGTTGTCCTCTATGTACTCCAAAGGAGGAAGAAATGATGACCTGTGGTGGAGATCATCCCACGGAATGTTGTCAATGTTCATAACTTCCATGATGGACTCGTCTGAATGAAAAGTCCGAAGTAAGAGATCAAGTAGAGATGACGTCCATCGCAGAGAACAAGATGGAGAGGCCACTATTAAATGGTCCTCTGGTGCTGATTGGATAGCCTCGTAAATACGTTCAGTAGGTGAAAGAGGCATTATATATCCAAGCAGGTGTGTTGTGGCTTCATCTTGTACAAGCCAAGCATTGATAGAGTGATATAAAATCTCTGTGGAGATCATGTTCACCGTAGCAACATGATTAGGGGGGTCCGCGACTGGAAAAACGCCCATGAGAGATGAATCTTTCAAAAGGCCAACCCCTATACTCTAATACTGTTTTGACATCTGTCCAATGGAAGGAATATGGTCACCAGGATGAGTAGTAGCGTCTGGTGTACAAAAATCTAATTGGTCGATAGTATAAATTCGTCCTTGGTGGGGGAATTGTACTATGAAGAAGACTGAAGAGGCTACTGCCTGCATGGTGTAAAACCAATTGCGACCAAACAAGAGATTATAATCTGATAGGGCCGAGACCACTTCCATGTTAACGGTTACGGTCTTTTCGCCCAACTCAACTACAAGAGCTTGTAAGAGCCCATGAGGTTGAAAGCCATGCCCATCAAATGCTTTCAACGTGGTGGGCGAACGATTCAATTTGGGGGAGCCAATGGCTCTCCAATAGGCGATCGACATGACATAAGTGGAGGCGCCTTCGTCTAAAAGGGTATGATGGACAATCTTCCCAGCAATGTTCGTAGAAACTTGAGATGTGAGCTGGTGTGAGAGTCTCGACTTAAATTTCTCAAGTTGGAACATGATGGTATTCGAGGAATCCGGGTCGACTGCACCGATGGCTGCAAGGAGAGTTTTGCGTTGATTAGGACAATTTTGCAAAAATTCTAGGGTAGACATGGTGCAAGGAGCTTGTGCCAAGTTTGTAAAATTAGTCACAGAAGATCTAATGAACAAGTAAATCAATCACAACAGATGAACATAGAAAATATGGTGTAAAACTGTGCAAAACATGCATCAGCGCTCAATATCCCAATAAGGGTGAATAATTACAATACAATCATCTGACAATGAGTGAGCAATTTGAATTGACTAAGAAGGTCATTCGAATTACTGAATGGTGTAGCTTGGATCCAACTAGGAGTCCTCATCATCAATCAGTGGTGGTCATCAATGCACAAGAACCAGTCATCCAGGCATCAATCTGAGTCTAACTAAAGTGTGTAGCACTGATATAAGGAAGTATACTTAGTGGAGGGCGCATGGGAGGCTTAAATGAAGTCAGAACAAGTCATCTAGTCAATCTGGAGGTCCAACGGAGTGAAACAGTCAGTCGGGAGTGAAACTAGCCTCAAATCAGGGAGAATCGGAGCTAATTGAGTGTAAACTGAGGTGGTAGGTGAAGAAGTGTGCCCTTCTTTGGAAGTAGGTGAGAAGTGGGTGCCTTCATGACTAGGAGGGATAAAAGTCTAATGTAAGAAGCTCTCGAGTGCTAGAATGAAGTGGATAAGGTGCTGGAGGCATCAACCTGGTGACTAGGATGCATGCAAAATGCATGCAAACCCTAGAATTTGCATGCAAACCCTAATTGCATGCAAGGTCCTGAAAATGATGATGTGGATATCCGAACACCCCCCCTCAAGCTAGACTATGATTTGCAAAAAATAATGTGGGGCCCTGGTTACTAAGACCAAAGGTCACCCCAATACAATAATCCAAAAAATGCTGAAAATAAACTAAGAGAGGAAAGAGGGAAAACCCAGTGGGAAGAAAGCCCCCCCTCAAGCTAAAACATAATAATGGATCAATCTGTCTCCACCATGATGGAACTCACCCCCAACAGTGAATGGAGTTAAGAGAACTTCTTCTCAATGAAGCTCTTGGTGAAGATGTCTGCAATTTGCTCATCAGTAGGGCAATATTGCAGAATGATGGTGCGATCATGCACCAACTCTCGAATGTAGTGCATAGGAATCTCAATGTGTTTGGTCCTCTGCTGCTGAACTAGATCTGTGGAGATCTTGATAGCACTTTGATTGTCACAAAAGAGGACAGTCGAAGTAGTGCCACCAAAACCAAACTCAGAAAGAATACCCTGCAACCAAACTGCCTAAATGCAGGCATTGACTGTCCCTCGATACTATGCCTCCGCTGAAGAAAGTGCAATGGATGCCTGCTTTTTGCTTGACCAGAAAATAGGCCCATTTCCAATCATTAAAACATATCTGGAAGTGGACTTCCGATCTATGCTATCACCTGCCCAATCTGAATCAGTAAAACCAATGAAATCTAGCTCAGAATTTGCAGCATAATGTATGCCAAAATGTTTCGTACCTTGCACATACTGCAAGATCCGCTTGGCTTCCCTCCAATGAATCTCATGGGGATGCTGCATATACCTTGATATGGCACTCACGGAATAAGATATATCATGCCTAGAGTGTGTCAAGTATAGTAGTGAACCAATCAACTGTCGATACATAGTGCAATCTGCAAGCGGTGTAGAATTTCCCTCGTCAAGACTGATTCCTGAGAGGAATGGGAATGGGGCTGCCTTACATTTAGACATATTAAACTTCAATAATAGTTCGGAAGCATAATTTTGCTGAGATATAGTGATCCCATCAAAATTTTGAGCTATCTCCAAGCCCAAAAAGTGACTCAGCAAGCCCAAATCGCTCATGTCAAAAGCTAGATTTAAGGCAGTTTTTAGCTTGTTTATTGAAGTAAGAGTGCTACTAGTAATGAGAAGATCATCAACATAAAGTACAATAACCAACAAATTACCTTTAACTCGCTGTAGGTACACATTCAGATCAGATTTGCATCTTTTGAAATTCTGAGAAAGAAGGAAGGAGTCCATCTTTGCATACTAAGCTCTTGGGGCCTGTTTTGACCCATACAAAGATTTCTTCAATCTGCAAACTAATGATGGATCTGATGTGTAGCCTTCTGGTTGCTGCATATATACCTCTTCAGAAATATCTCCATGTAGAAAAGCACTCTTCACATCCATGTGGTGCACTTCCCAGTGCTTGGATGCGGAAATTGCCAAAACAAGGCGGATGGAATCCATCTTTGCAACCAATGCAAAAGTCTCAGTGTAGTCCACTCCTTGGACTTGGGAGAAACCTTTTGCCACCAACCTTGCTTTGCATTTGTTGATATAGCCATCAGCAGCAACTTTCATGTGGTAGACCCATTTACATTTGACTAATTTTCTTCCAGGTGGAAGAGAAACTAGCTCCCATGTATTGTTCTTTTGAAGAGAACTATACTCTTCATCCATGGCACTTGCCATCTTGGATCTTGGTGGGCATGATAGTATGTTGTGGGATCTGAACCAGTCATCAAATAACAAATCTTAGGAAGTAATGGATCAGAAATAGAAATAGCCATACCTACTCTTTGAAAGTCTGCTCTTGTTCGTCTTGGATCAGCAGGATTTCCAATGTTCGAACCAGCAGATTGAAGAGTGTTTTGGGCCCACTTTGGTAACTGGGGAGGATCATAATGGTCAGATTCTAAACCTGATATGTCATGATCATCATGTGCTGCTAAAATATCAGAAATATCAGAACCAATACTTTCATTATCGTTGCTCGAATCTTCTTCTGGTGAAGGCGGTGAAACGACAGTTTATTCCTCGACTAGTTGCAATTCTTGAAGCGGTTCTTTAAATTGCACACTGCGCTCTATGAATATATTTTTGGATCTGATGTCCATGAGTTTATATTCATTTGATTCTTCCCCATATCCTATTAGTATGCACTCAATACTTTGTGGATCCAAAGCTCGTCTCTTCTTGGAAGGAATTCTAGCCCATGCAGTAGAGCCAAAAACTCTCAAATTTGACACATCCGGTTTGTGACCAAAGAATGCTTCGAAAGGAGTCATACCTTTCACGGATGAATGTGGAAATCGGTTCTGAATGTATGCAGAAACATTAATTGCTTCAGCCCAAATATTTGCAGCCAAACCTTTTGATTCAATCATGCAAGTAGCCATCTCTTTCAGTGACCGATTTTTCCTTTCCGCTACACCGTTCTGCTGGGGTGTGTAGGGAACTGTATGTTGGATCTGAATTCCGCTTTTGGCACAAAGTTGCAGCAAATCGGCCTTGATATATTCTCCACCATTATCATATCTAATATCTTTGATCTTTCTCTCAGTGGCGGTCTCAATAGAAGCCTTAAAATCCTTGAATTTTCCAAGCACTTCTTACTTGTTTTTGAGAAAAAATACCCATGTAAAGCGGGAAAAATCATCAATAAATGTCAAAACATACCTTGATCCATTTAATGACATATTGGGCAGCAGACCACTGATATCAGAATGTATCAGCCCCAAAACTGTAGAAGCTCTGCTAGCTTTGCCGTGGTTGAACCTGTGCTCGGGGTGCTTCCCAATAATGCAACCGGTGCATATTCCCTTCGAGGAACAGAGTTGTGGAAGACCATCTACCATGGATTTGTTTGATAATAGCAGAAAATAATTATAATTAAGATGTCCAAATATTTCATGCCAAAGCCTACTAACCTCATTACCATGTGTGCGAAGAGCAGTGGGCTTTGCAAGTGGAATAAAGTGTGAAAACTCATAGCATTTTGCAGTGTGGTTTGCCTTTTCGACTGCAATAAGTCTTCCACTTTTGATATCAGAAATTTCAACTGTATTAGGGCTGAATATAACTTGCTTCGGTTCACCAGTGTGTGTCATTTGATACATAGAAAGAATATTTGAAGCCAAGGAAGGCACATAAAGAACATTCTGAAAGCTTCCATGATCTACAAGGATTGTACCTTTTCCCTTTGAAGAAATTTTTGAGTCATCTCCCAAATGGATGGGGATGGAGTTGTTTGGATCGAATGAAGAAAAAGAATCAATATTTGCAGCCATATGATTTGAGGCACCCGAATCTATAAAAAGAGTAGTGGGTTTCGAAATAGTTGCCATGAGTGCTTGTCCTCTTTCATGATCATCATTCCTATCCTTCTTCCTTGCACCGTCAGGAATAGTTATGTTATTATTTTCCAAAAGGAGGGCCATTTGATCTATAGTCTTCTTCATGCATGAAATTTTGGGATGGAAGCCATGGTTGCAATAAGTACATTTATATTTTTCCTTACCCTCTTTACCCTTTTGCTTGAACTTCGAATTGGATGGTGCATCCGTCTGCTTGCCTTTCTCTCTTTGCTTGTGAGGTTCGAATTTGGGCTTCTCTTTCTTTTGCTTTCCTTTACCATTCAAATTCTTGGCTCCTTAAACAAATAGGGCTGAATCTTTGGATTTTATGGACCCCATTTGAATCAACTTATCATGCTCTTTTGTGACGGAATCAATGAAGGCATTCAAGGTAGGCATCTTCCAATTCGGGGTAGTTAGCCGACCGGAATTGAAAGTAGAGACAAATACCGAATAGTCTTTACCAAGCTTGGTGAGAATAGAGAGGATCAATTGGTTATCCTTTTTGATAACTCCACTGTTCTTCAACTGCAATGTCAAGTGCTTGAATTTTGTGAAAAACTCATTGATGGTCTCGAAATTCTCAGGACTGAGAGCAATCAATTCATTCTCTAATTGAAAATCCCTAAGCTCGTCCTGCTTGCCAAAAAGTGTTTCAAGTTGCTCTGATATTGCTTTTGGAGTCTTCAATCCACTGTGATGGAAGTGAAGATATTTGGAAATAGAGAGGCAAAGAAGAGCATAAGCTTCATCAAGCTTGTTGTAGTGTTTTGTTCTTTCTAACAATGTGCTTGGCTCCAATTTGAGGCCAATTGTGACTCTATAGTATCCTTTTGAACGTAACATGATCTCCATATATTCTTTCCAATCAAAATAGTTGAAGGGAGTGAGGATAGGCTTTGAAGAAGAGTATTCCATTGCTAGGAGCGAGTGCACTTTGATGTAGAAAGACTTGCCAAAGCAAGGTAGTGAATGTAATTGAAGGAGACAATAACCTGCAAATCACACTCAATACAAGAACAGTGAGGTCAAACAATCCACCCTTTTAGAATTGCATCACACCTGGGATTGGAGATCAAGCAATGTTGAATGGGTCCAATGTATCAAATCCAGGATTTATGTGGAAACTCAAGATTTTGGAGTGGTATTGGAAGTATTTTTAAGCTTTGCATGCACAGGAGCGAATGCTCTTGAGATCTTTCATGCCAAACTTTTTGCAATTTTGAGCAAATTCACTCAAATCATCATGTAGAACACTTGTAGAAAAGAGATCTTGTCCCTTCAATGGCTTTGATACCATGTAAAATTAGTCACAACAGATCTAATGAACAAGTAAATCAATCACAACAGATGAACATAGAAAATATGGTGTAAAATTGTGCAAAACATGCATCAGTGCTCAATATCCCAATAAGGGTGAATAATTACAATACAATCATCTGAAAATGAGTGAGCAATTCGAATTGACTAAGAAGGTCATTCGAATTACTGAATGGTGTAGCTTGGCTCCAACTAGGAGTCATCATCAATTAGTGGTGGTCATCAATGCACAAGAACCAGTCATCCAGGTGTCAATCTGAGTCTAATTGAGTGTAACTGAAGTGTGTAGCACTGATATAGGGAAGGAGACTCAGTGGAGGGCGCATGGGAGGCTTAAATGAAGTCAGAACAAGTCATCTAGTCAATCTGGAGGTCCAACAGAGTGAAACAGTCAGTCGGGAGTGAAACTAGCCTCAAATCAGGGAGAATTGGAGCTAACTGAGTGTAAACTGAGGTGGTAGGCGAAGAAGTGTGCCCTTCTCTGGTAGTAGGTGAGAAGTGGGCGCCTTCATGACTAGGAGGGCTAAAAGTCTGATGTAAGAAGCTCCCAGGTGCTAGAATGAAGTGGATAAGGTGCTGGAGGCATCAACCTAGTGACTGGGATGAATGCAAAATGCATGCAAACCCTAGAATTTGCATGCAAACCCTAATTACATGCAAGGTCCTGAAAATGATGATATGGATATCCGAAAAAAGTCTTCTACAATATTGTAATTTTGTGCGGCCCAAGCGTTCGGATTGAAAACAGCTTTTCGAATCGTACTCTTGGGTGGTCGCAATATCGAGTTTAAGGAGGGCTTCTCAATGGTGAGAGAAGTTGATGGTATAGTGACATCAGTTAAGGAGTCAGAAGATTTTTCAGCATTACTTATAGTGGATTCCTTCGAAGGGACCAGTTCGTAAGATCGTGAGCGAGTGTTCACATTCATTGTCTCGTTACGGACCATGAGAACATGCGCGGTATTGGACGGTTCCCCCTGGGCTGGGGGGGTTGAGGAATCATCTGCTGGTTCTTAGTAGGAAACAGATCATTGAGAATTGCGGGAGTTGGTTTGCCCCTAAGAAACTTTTGAACTTCATCTCTATGGGGACATTCTTTGGAGAAATAGTCATCTCCACATAGTAAACAAGGATACTTTAGTTTCTGTTTCTATTTGGTATCGTTAAGAGTGCTCTTTTGTTCCTGATGGGCGTAAGAATTTTTGGGTTTCCCCTTGTTCTTCTTTTTACTGTCAGACTTCTGAGATGAAGCTGATTGGACAGAATTCACCTCTTTAGTTACAGTAGGAGGGGTTGACTTGGTGGTGCTGTGGCCAGCCGGCATCGGGTTGGATGATCCGACAGTGCTAGCAGCAGGCCGGGTGTTAAGGGAACCAATGATTCCATCAGTTTGGAGTCCCTTATGTGGTTTCACAAGGTCATTAACATCACGGGGTGCGTCAGGCAGAATATCAAACAAAGTGCCAGATTGAGTGTAGACTAGGTCTAGCACATGGGCACTCGCGATGGCTTATTCTTCGGTGACAGCACCTCGCATAGCATCGTCTCTTGCTATGGTAGGGATGAGGGATTTTGTGAACTAGTCTGCTAGGAGCTGATCTGGAATAGGAGCTTTAATGAGACGTCATCTCCTTTTCCACTCGTGGATATGATTCGAAATGTGAGTGGCGGTATTTTGACGGAGCGAGGTTAAAAGCTCGGTACCAGTCTCATACCGCATGGGCAGCTGGAAATGTGTCAAAAAGTTCATGGCAAGAGAACCAAAATCAGGAAAAGAGTGGGGTGGCAACTCAATGTACCACCTGGCAGCCGAACTGGTGAGAGTCCTTTGAAACAATCTAAGACGAATTGAATCGTCCATTAAGGAATTAGATGAACACCATAAGTGGTATGTCATCACATGGTTTTTAGGGTCTTCACCCGGCTTGCCGTCAAACTTGGGGATATCAGATGGAAGTTTCACCGGAATCGGTGGCCAGTTAGATCCGTGGTAAATAGGATTGTTGGTTAAATGGGATAGGTCAGGCAATTCCAAAGTAGCTAGGAAGGGCAGCTGTGGGTTAGGCTACGTGTATTGATAATACGGATAAGGTGTGTAAGGACCAAACTGACCGTAAGGTGTACCAGGAAGAAACTGGCCATAGGGGGGTGTGTCGCCCGGACCGTAAGGGGGTCCGCCACCATAAGGTGGTCCATTCCAATAAGGTGGGGGTCCATCTCCACCACCGGGAGGGGGTGGAGGTCCGCTTCCACCACCAAGAGGAGGTGGGGGTCGACAACCATAATAAGGTGGCCCACCACCGCCTCCGCCTGGAGGGGGTGGAGGACCACTTTCGTCACCAGAAGGATGGGGGCCCCCACCACCTCCACCGCCGGAAGAATGAGGGTCTCCACCACCACCGCCACCACCATAGTAATTAGGTCCTCCACCTCCTCTGCCTGGAGGGGGTGATGGACCACCTCCACCACCCGAAGGGAAATGTCCTCCTCCACCATGATAGGGTGGTCCCCCACTGCCTTCGCCGGGATAGGGTGGTGGACCATTCCCGCCACCCCCGGAAGGGGGAGGGATGTTGTAGGGGGTGGTGGACCATTCCCCAGTATGGTTTCCATATTTGTTATCGGACAATCCACTCGAGCGGACGCGATCCAGATCTCCCTAGCTCAAAGTGAGTCTAGAACAAATAGAACAGACTACCAATGCATTTCCTAGATCTACTTAAGGATCGAGTACTAGATGTCTTACCTTTTCACTACACAATCCTTTCTCCTAAATGTTGTCCACGTCTCATGGTCGTCAGATCCAAGCTACAAGACCTGTCAAGACAAGAAACAAGAGAAACCAGTAAAAGAAATCTATACAATAAGAGATCTATGTAAACAGTTAAGCAGGTAAACTACTCAATATCATTGCACACATGAACAATATTGGTGGAAAGCATTTGTATTACTGCAAATAGAGGAGTACATGATAGAGATATAGAACCACAACCAAGGCTTAACGTTGTAGCCCTTCTCCGACAAAGCCGATTGTCATATCCTTCCAAGGAAGTATGAGTTCTCCAATGGGTGAGTGGAGATGTTCTAAGAATGATTTCACCAGCATGTAGATACCATAGTCTTCCTCCCTTTGGGATGGGAGTGAGCTTCACTTATATAGGACTAAATGGATAGGGTATGGATAGGATAGGTTGAGAGATGGCAGGAGAGGTTTAAGGGATCTCTCCAAAGGTTTAGGAACTGAGTGCCAGCTCCTCCAAGAGGTCAGGGATAGGGTCCCAAGTCAGCAAGCTTCGAGATGGACCTCGAAGAAGCTATTTTTGCCACTTAACTAACTTCGTCACACCCTGTAATGGAGCAAGGTGCGACATCGCATGTTTCTAGTGTGCAACCTGCGACGACCCTTCAAAACTGAGCACAATTGGGTACAAATCCTCCCAGGATGATTACTTGCTCCAAGTATATTCAGGGTTGTATACACTGAATCTCATGATGAGTAGATTTTTGGTGTAACAACAAGGAAGCACAAGATTAGTTTAGGTTGTTAGAAAGGGTCATGTGGACCGTTTTGTAACCATTTAGTCTGATATAAATAGGATTATGAATGTAAGCCTAAGGGAATCGATGCTATATCGGATTGTAAAATCATTATCATTGTGGTTATGCGGTTTGATTGTGTTTTGCTCTATTTTCGCAGTTTTGTATGGATCCGCAATAATATGCTCTAAACTGTTTCTGCGAAGGTTATACCGCAGGTTTTGATGAATGCATGAAGATGTTCGGTTATGGTTATATCTTTTGTTTTTGTTTCTGTTAAATGATGAATACAAGTATTTGCGATATGTTTAAGGATTTGTGGTTCAGTAATTGTTGTTGATGCAAATGATCGGTTTAACCATGTTGATGCGATTGTCCATTATGTATTGAATATGAAAATGGTGTATATGCGAATGATGAATGTATGAATGTATGAGAATCTGAATCTCTGGTTTCCATTGCGGTAGAGTTGAAGTAGTTGCATGTCCTTTCCCCACTACGGAAACTTTGTTCTTGTAGCCCCCTTAATCATCTCGGGTGAGACTTCACTCGCTTAGCGGGTGTTGTTGGGAAGGGTAAAACCTTTCTAGGCCGGTTCTTAAGGGTGTTTGGTTGGGTTTGTTGACAACAGTGCGAAGTGAACCCCTGTCGATAGTCGCTGTGTCAACAAATGGTTCCGTTGTTGGGACCCTGAAGAAGAAAGATAAGGACATGCTGTGGCACCCGACAAAACCAGAGATCTGGGACTTGTTTGACAAGAAAGCAGAAGAATTTGTGGAAGGAGAGAAGCAAAACCTCGGGCAGACGAAAAATAGTTGGTTAGAAAAGCATATTTATTCGGATATCCACAAGATATTCTTCTGTGAATTCCTGGTATTGCTGCACGAGTGGTTGGCGCAGTTAATGTTTCAGAAGAACCATTGCCAGAAGAGTGAGCTTGATCACTGGACTCCAGAACTGGTTCAACAGCTGAAACGGTTGGAAAATAATGTATCATGGGCTGTTAACGTCTGGGTAGAAATTATCTTAGAAGGATACATCATTGAGTTTGCTGTGGACACGATCAAATCATACAACGATGCAGAAAGGAAAAATTTCAAAGGACCCAGGGGGAGATTCCTACTGTCGTAGAAGCTGTGGATTAAGCTGCTCGTCTGCAAAAAGTGAATATTAAGGATGAGCTCCGATGAGTAGAAGATCAATGTGCAGAAGTTGTGGGTACCGCATGGATGTGGTTCCGGTAGAAAGATGCAGGGTAGATGGACATGAGCGACGACAAATTTGTAAGGGAAGTTGATGAAGAGTGTGGTACCTTGAGGAGTGGGATGATATTCCGGTGTCTTGAGAAGAAGAGGAGGATTGAGAGAGAGTCTCCTGAGAGGACTGGAATGGAAGAATGTGAAACAGGACCACAAGGGAGGAAGTGACCTTATTGCGACGAAGAAGGAAGTGAACAGGCTACCCCATAAGCTGAAGAAGGACAGACCCTAAGCTACAACCCTTCATTTCCATGCACTACTCAGAATTTGATAAGAGGAAATACAAGTTATTGACAGAGTTTTCCTATGTGCCAGAACAGTAGTAAGAGTAGCGCATCAGTAAATAATAATAGTAGAAGTACAAGAATGGTGGGTGACGACGCAAAGATGCCAACCTTCCAAGGTAACGGGATTGAGGATCCCAAAAAATACTGGTTTTTGTGCGAAGCAGTATGGACCGTGAAACAGGTCCAGGATGAAGATATAAAAAAGGGACAAATAGAGACGGCCCTCAGGGGCCATGCGCTAGACTAGTATATGAATTTACTAAGGTACTAATGGGAACTCCAGGTAAAACATTGCTACATATCAAAGTGGGGATGATCGATGAATTCAGAAAACCAAAATCCAAGTCGTAGTAAATTACTAAGCTCAAAGAAATCAAACAGTTTCCTAACGAGTTAGTATGGGACTTCAACCAGTGATACAAAACACTAATGGTGAAAGTGAGTTTTGGGATGAACGATATGCAACATAAAGAATGGTTTATCGCTGGGTTGGTGCCGCACATTCATGGGCCGCGTATGCAACAGAAGGTAGCGACTCAGGCAGAAGAGCTGGAGATCACAATGAAGCTAGAGGCTTCACCAATCGTCGAAACGAGTTTAGGCATGGATCGAATACAAGCGCAGCTAGAGAAATTGGCGATCCAGCTACAAGACATGAAGAAAGGAAAAGAGGCCCACGAAGACGTATGGTTCACTAGGTGTAGGACAGAGGGACATCACAACAATCAGTGCCCAAAATTTCAAGAATATTTGCAATCAGGTGCACCAAATCCCCTTAGTCAAGGAGGGTTTCCTTGGTGTCGCGTCTATCACTCAAGAGGACATCGACCAGAAGAATGTGTGTACATGCAAAATATGGTGTCAAAACTAGTGAACTTGTATTGCAAGTTCTGTCGATCAGTTGGTCATGATGAGAAAGACTGCAGAGCTTATGACATACTCCAAGAAAGGACTGTGGACTCTTTCTTCATGAAAGGGGAGGAGATACCACCGATACATCATCAACATCAGTATAGTCAACCGCAGCCTCAATATAATACGCAACCATAGTATGAGCAACTGCAATATGTTCAGTCATTGTATGGCCAACCAACATATCCTCAACTGCAATACGGTCAACTGCAATATCCGTAGCCATAGTATGCTCAACCGAAGTACCCTCCATACAGGCCAATGTGAGGAGGATTCAGAGGGGTGTTCCGCGGCATTCAAGGTGCTGGTGCCGGCCAAGGAGGAGTTGCTGGGCGAGGTTGAGGACCCATCATATTTTACAATTGTAGGCAGCAGGGGCATTATAAGAGGGATTTCTTGAATCCAGCACCACAGTGCACTTATTGTAGTGTTGTGGACCATGGGGTTGAAGATTGTCCTCAGCACATCGCAAAGTGGCAAACTAATAACTTGCCCCCACCTCCGCAAAATAAAAATCAAAACCAGAATCCGCCAGTGGTACAAAAAATATCAGCCGAGGTTAGAAATCAAAGTGTGACTGTCGAAATAGTGACTCGAGGAGGAGCTGTGACAGGGCCTGACAGGTCACAGGCTAGCGTCCGCGACTGGAAAAACGCCCATGAGAGATGAATCTTTCAAAAGGCCAACCCCTATACTCTAATACTGTTTTGACATCTGTCCAATGGAAGGAATATGGTCACCAGGATGAGTAGTAGCGTCTGGTGTACAAAAATCTAATTGGTCGATAGTATAAATTCGTCCTTGGTGGGGGAATTGTACTATGAAGAAGACTGAAGAGGCTACTGCCTGCATGGTGTAAAACCAATTGCGACCAAACAAGAGATTATAATCTGATAGGGCCGAGACCACTTCCATGTTAACGGTTACGGTCTTTTCGCCCAACTCAACTACAAGAGCTTGTAAGAGCCCATGAGGTTGAAAGCCATGCCCATCAAATGCTTTCAACGTGGTGGGCGAACGATTCAATTTGGGGGAGCCAATGGCTCTCCAACAGGCGATCGACATGACATAAGTGGAGGCGCCTTCGTCTAAAAGGGTATGATGGACAATCTTCCCAGCAATGTTCGTAGAAACTTGAGATGTGAGCTGGTGTGAGAGTCTCGACTTAAATTTCTCAAGTTGGAACATGATGGTATTCGAGGAATCCGGGTCGACTGCACCGATGGCTGCAAGGAGAGTTTTGCGTTGATTAGGACAATTTTGCAAAAATTCTAGGGTAGACATGGTGCAAGGAGCTTGTGCCAAGTTTGTAAAATTAGTCACAGAAGATCTAATGAACAAGTAAATCAATCACAACAGATGAACATAGAAAATATGGTGTAAAACTGTGCAAAACATGCATCAACGCTCAATATCCCAATAAGGGTGAATAATTACAATACAATCATCTGACAATGAGTGAGCAATTTGAATTGACTAAGAAGGTCATTCGAATTACTGAATGGTGTAGCTTGGATCCAACTAGGAGTCCTCATCATCAATCAGTGGTGGTCATCAATGCACAAGAACCAGTCATCCAGGCATCAATCTGAGTCTAACTAAAGTGTGTAGCACTGATATAAGGAAGTATACTTAGTGGAGGGCGCATGGGAGGCTTAAATGAAGTCAGAACAAGTCATCTAGTCAATCTGGAGGTCCAACGGAGTGAAACAGTCAGTCGGGAGTGAAACTAGCCTCAAATCAGGGAGAATCGGAGCTAATTGAGTGTAAACTGAGGTGGTAGGTGAAGAAGTGTGCCCTTCTTTGGAAGTAGGTGAGAAGTGTGTGCCTTCATGACTAGGAGGGATAAAAGTCTAATGTAAGAAGCTCTCGAGTGCTAGAATGAAGTGGATAAGGTGCTGGAGGCATCAACCTGGTGACTAGGATGCATGCAAAATGCATGCAAACCCTAGAATTTGCATGCAAACCCTAATTGCATGCAAGGTCCTGAAAATGATGATGTGGATATCCGAACACCCCCCCTCAAGCTAGACTATGATTTGCAAAAAATAATGTGGGGCCCTGGTTACTAAGACCAAAGGTCACCCCAATACAATAATCCAAAAAATGCTGAAAATAAACTAAGAGAGGAAAGAGGGAAAACCCAGTGGGAAGAAAGCCCCCCCTCAAGCTAAAACATAATAATGGATCAATCTGTCTCCACCATGATGGAACTCACCCCCAACAGTGAATGGAGTTAAGAGAACTTCTTCTCAATGAAGCTCTTGGTGAAGATGTCTGCAATTTGCTCATCAGTAGGGCAATATTGCAGAATGATGGTGCGATCATGCACCAACTCTCGAATGTAGTGCATAGGAATCTCAATGTGTTTGGTCCTCTGCTGCTGAACTAGATCTGTGGAGATCTTGATAGCACTTTGATTGTCACAAAAGAGGACAGTCGAAGTAGTGCCACCAAAACCAAACTCAGAAAGAATACCCTGCAACCAAACTGCCTAAATGCAGGCATTGACTGTCCCTCGATACTATGCCTCCGCTGAAGAAAGTGCAATGGATGCCTGCTTTTTGCTTGACCAGAAAATAGGCCCATTTCCAATCATTAAAACATATCTGGAAGTGGACTTCCGATCTATGCTATCACCTGCCCAATCTAAATCAGTAAAACCAATGAAATCTAGCTCAGAATTTGCAGCATAATGTATGCCAAAATGTTTCGTACCTTGCACATACTGCAAGATCCGCTTGGCTTCCCTCCAATGAATCTCATGGGGATGCTGCATATACCTTGATATGGCACTCACGGAATAAGATATATCATGCCTAGAGTGTGTCAAGTATAGTAGTGAACCAATCAACTGTCGATACATAGTGCAATCTGCAAGCGGTGTAGAATTTCCCTCGTCAAGACTGATTCCTGAGAGGAATGGGAATGGGGATGCCTTACATTTAGACATATTAAACTTCAATAATAGTTCGGAAGCATAATTTTGCTGAGATATAGTGATCCCATCAAAATTTTGAGCTATCTCCAAGCCCAAAAAGTGACTCAGCAAGCCCAAATCGCTCATGTCAAAAGCTAGATTTAAGGCAGTTTTTAGCTTGTTTATTGAAGTAAGAGTGCTACTAGTAATGAGAAGATCATCAACATAAAGTACAATAACCAACAAATTACCTTTAACTCGCTGTAGGTACACATTCAGATCAGATTTGCATCTTTTGAAATTCTGAGAAAGAAGGAAGGAGTCCATCTTTGCATACTAAGCTCTTGGGGCCTGTTTTGACCCATACAAAGATTTCTTCAATCTGCAAACTAATGATGGATCTGATGTGTAGCCTTCTGGTTGCTGCATATATACCTCTTCAGAAATATCTCCATGTAGAAAAGCACTCTTCACATCCATGTGGTGCACTTCCCAGTGCTTGGATGCGGAAATTGCCAAAACAAGGTGGATGGAATCCATCTTTGCAACCAATGCAAAAGTCTCAGTGTAGTCCACTCCTTGGACTTGGGAGAAACCTTTTGCCACCAACCTTGCTTTGCATTTGTTGATATAGCCATCAGCAGCAACTTTCATGTGGTAGACCCATTTACATTTGACTAATTTTCTTCCAGGTGGAAGAGAAACTAGCTCCCATGTATTGTTCTTTTGAAGAGAACTATACTCTTCATCCATGGCACTTGCCATCTTGGATCTTGGTGGGCATGATAGTATGTTGTGGGATCTGAACCAGTCATCAAATAACAAATCTTAGGAAGTAATGGATCAGAAATAGAAATAGCCATACCTACTCTTTGAAAGTCTGCTCTTGTTCGTCTTGGATCAGCAGGATTTCCAATGTTCGAACCAGCAGATTGAAGAGTGTTTTGGGCCCACTTTGGTAACTGGGGAGGATCATAATGGTCAGATTCTAAACCTGATATGTCATGATCATCATGTGCTGCTAAAATATCAGAAATATCAGAACCAATACTTTCATTATCGTTGCTCGAATCTTCTTCTGGTGAAGGCGGTGAAACGACAGTTTATTCCTCGACTAGTTGCAATTCTTGAAGCGGTTCTTTAAATTGCACACTGTGCTCTATGAATATATTTTTGGATCTGATGTCCATGAGTTTATATTCATTTGATTCTTCCCCATATCCTATTAGTATGCACTCAATACTTTGTGGATCCAAAGCTCGTCTCTTCTTGGAAGGAATTCTAGCCCATGCAGTAGAGCCAAAAACTCTCAAATTTGACACATCCGGTTTGTGACCAAAGAATGCTTCGAAAGGAGTCATACCTTTCACGGATGAATGTGGAAATCGGTTCTGAATGTATGCAGAAACATTAATTGCTTCAGCCCAAATATTTGCAGCCAAACCTTTTGATTCAATCATGCAAGTAGCCATCTCTTTCAGTGACCGATTTTTCCTTTCCGCTACACCGTTCTGCTGGGGTGTGTAGGGAACTGTATGTTGGATCTGAATTCCGCTTTTGGCACAAAGTTGCAGCAAATCGGCCTTGATATATTCTCCACCATTATCATATCTAATATCTTTGATCTTTCTCTCAGTGGCGGTCTCAATAGAAGCCTTAAAATCCTTGAATTTTCCAAGCACTTCTTACTTGTTTTTGAGAAAAAATACCCATGTAAAGCGGGAAAAATCATCAATAAATGTCAAAACATACCTTGATCCATTTAATGACATATTGGGCAGCAGACCACTGATATCAGAATGTATCAGCCCCAAAACTGTAGAAGCTCTGCTAGCTTTGCCGTGGTTGAACCTGTGCTCGGGGTGCTTCCCAATAATGCAACCGGTGCATATTCCCTTCGAGGAACAGAGTTGTGGAAGACCATCTACCATGGATTTGTTTGATAATAGCAGAAAATAATTATAATTAAGATGTCCAAATATTTCATGCCAAAGCCTACTAACCTCATTACCATGTGT
Source organism: Larix kaempferi (assembly GCA_027924585.1). Lineage (NCBI taxonomy): Eukaryota > Viridiplantae > Streptophyta > Pinopsida > Pinales > Pinaceae > Larix > Larix kaempferi. Next base: position 5,486,124 of record BSBM01000535.1, on the reverse strand, counting down.
GCGAAGAGCAGTGGGCTTTGCAAGTGGAATAAAGTGTGAAAACTCATAGCATTTTGCAGTGTGGTTTGCCTTTTCGACTGCAATAAGTCTTCCACTTTTGATATCAGAAATTTCAACTGTATTAGGGCTGAATATAACTTGCTTCGGTTCACCAGTGTGTGTCATTTGATACATAGAAATAATATTTGAAGCCAAGGAAGGCACATAAAGAACATTATGAAAGCTTCCATGATCTACAAGGATTGTACCTTTTCCCTTTGAAGAAATTTTTGAGTCATCTCCCAAATGGATGGGGATGGAGTTGTTTGGATCGAATGAAGAAAAAGAATCAATATTTGCAGCCATATGATTTGAGGCACCCGAATCTATAAAAAGAGTAGTGGGTTTCGAAATAGTTGCCATGAGTGCTTGTCCTCTTTCATGATCATCATTCCTATCCTTCTTCCTTGCACCGTCAGGAATAGTTATGTTATTATTTTCCAAAAGGAGGGCCATTTGATCTATAGTCTTCTTCATGCATGAAATTTTGGGATGGAAGCCATGGTTGCAATAAGTACATTTATATTTTTCCTTACCCTCTTTACCCTTTTGCTTGAACTTCGAATTGGATGGTGCATCCGTCTGCTTGCCTTTCTCTCTTTGCTTGTGAGGTTCGAATTTGGGCTTCTCTTTCTTTTGCTTTCCTTTACCATTCGAATTCTTGGCTCCTTAAACAAATAGGGCTGAATATTTGGATTTTATGGACCCCATTTGAATCAACTTATCATGCTCTTTTGTGACGGAATCAATGAAGGCATTCAAGGTAGGCATCTTCCAATTCGGGGTAGTTAGCCGACCGGAATTGAAAGTAGAGACAAATACCGAATAGTCTTTACCAAGCTTGGTGAGAATAGAGAGGATCAATTGGTTATCCTTTTTGATAACTCCACTGTTCTTCAACTGCAATGTCAAGTGCTTGAATTTTGTGAAAAACTCATTGATGGTCTCGAAATTCTCAGGACTGAGAGCAATCAATTCATTCTCTAATTGAAAATCCCTAAGCTCGTCCTGCTTGCCAAAAAGTGTTTCAAGTTGCTCTGATATTGCTTTTGGAGTCTTCAATCCACTGAGATGGAAGTGAAGATATTTGGAAATAGAGAGGCAAAGAAGAGCATAAGCTTCATCAAGCTTGTTGTAGTGTTTTGTTCTTTCTAACAATGTGCTTGGCTCCAATTTGAGGCCAATTGTGACTCTATAGTATCCTTTTGAACGTAACATGATCTCCATATATTCTTTCCAATCAAAATAGTTGAAGGGAGTGAGGATAGGCTTTGAAGAAGAGTATTCCATTGCTAGGAGCGAGTGCACTTTGATGTAGAAAGACTTGCCAAAGCAAGGTAGTGAATGTAATTGAAGGAGACAATAACCTGCAAATCACACTCAATACAAGAACAGTGAGGTCAAACAATCCACCCTTTTAGAATTGCATCACACCTGGGATTGGAGATCAAGCAATGTTGAATGGGTCCAATGTATCAAATCCAGGATTTATGTGGAAACTCAAGATTTTGGAGTGGTATTGGAAGTATTTTTAAGCTTTGCATGCACAGGAGCGAATGCTCTTGAGATCTTTCATGCCAAACTTTTTGCAATTTTGAGCAAATTCACTCAAATCATCATGTAGAACACTTGTAGAAAAGAGATCTTGTCCCTGCAATGGCTTTGATACCATGTAAAATTAGTCACAACAGATCTAATGAACAAGTAAATCAATCACAACAGATGAACATAGAAAATATGGTGTAAAATTGTGCAAAACATGCATCAGTGCTCAATATCCCAATAAGGGTGAATAATTACAATACAATCATCTGAAAATGAGTGAGCAATTCGAATTGACTAAGAAGGTCATTCGAATTACTGAATGGTGTAGCTTGGCTCCAACTAGGAGTCATCATCAATTAGTGGTGGTCATCAATGCACAAGAACCAGTCATCCAGGTGTCAATCTGAGTCTAATTGAGTGTAACTGAAGTGTGTAGCACTGATATAGGGAAGGAGACTCAGTGGAGGGCGCATGGGAGGCTTAAATGAAGTCAGAACAAGTCATCTAGTCAATCTGGAGGTCCAACAGAGTGAAACAGTCAGTCGGGAGTGAAACTAGCCTCAAATCAGGGAGAATTGGAGCTAACTGAGTGTAAACTGAGGTGGTAGGCGAAGAAGTGTGCCCTTCTCTGGTAGTAGGTGAGAAGTGGGCACCTTCATGACTAGGAGGGCTAAAAGTCTGATGTAAGAAGCTCCCAGGTGCTAGAATGAAGTGGATAAGGTGCTGGAGGCATCAACCTAGTGACTGGGATGAATGCAAAATGCATGCAAACCCTAGAATTTGCATGCAAACCCTAATTACATGCAAGGTCCTGAAAATGATGATATGGATATCCGAAAAAAGTCTTCTACAATATTGTAATTTTGTGCGGCCCAAGCGTTCGGATTGAAAACAGCTTTTCGAATCGTACTCTTGGGTGGTCGCAATATCGAGTTTAAGGAGGGCTTCTCAATGGTGAGAGAAGTTGATGGTATAGTGACATCAGTTAAGGAGTCAGAAGATTTTTCAGCATTACTTATAGTGGATTCCTTCGAAGGGACCAGTTTGTAAGATCGTGAGCGAGTGTTCACATTCATTGTCTCGTTACGGACCATGAGAACATGCGCGGTATTGGACGGTTCCCCCTGGGCTGGGGGGGTTGAGGAATCATCTGCTGGTTCTTAGTAGGAAACAGATCATTGAGAATTGCGGGAGTTGGTTTGCCCCTAAGAAACTTTTGAACTTCATCTCTATGGGGACATTCTTTGGAGAAATAGTCATCTCCACATAGTAAACAAGGATACTTTAGTTTCTGTTTCTATTTGGTATCGTTAAGAGTGCTCTTTTGTTCCTGATGGGCGTAAGAATTTTTGGGTTTCCCCTTGTTCTTCTTTTTACTGTCAGACTTCTGAGATGAAGCTGATTGGACAGAATTCACCTCTTTAGTTACAGTAGGAGGGGTTGACTTGGTGGTGCTGTGGCCAGCCGGCATCGGGTTGGATGATCCGACAGTGCTAGCAGCAGGCCGGGTGTTAAGGGAACCAATGATTCCATCAGTTTGGAGTCCCTTATGTGGTTTCACAAGGTCATTAACATCACGGGGTGCGTCAGGCAGAATATCAAACAAAGTGCCAGATTGAGTGTAGACTAGGTCTAGCACATGGGCACTCGCGATGGCTTATTCTTCGGTGACAGCACCTCGCATAGCATCGTCTCTTGCTATGGTAGGGATGAGGGATTTTGTGAACTAGTCTGCTAGGAGCTGATCTGGAATAGGAGCTTTAATGAGACGTCATCTCCTTTTCCACTCGTGGATATGATTCGAAATGTGAGTGGCGGTATTTTGACGGAGCGAGGTTAAAAGCTCGGTACCAGTCTCATACCGCATGGGCAGCTGGAAATGTGTCAAAAAGTTCATGGCAAGAGAACCAAAATCAGGAAAAGAGTGGGGTGGCAACTCAATGTACCACCTGGCAGCCGAACTGGTGAGAGTCCTTTGAAACAATCTAAGACGAATTGAATCGTCCATTAAGGAATTAGATGAACACCATAAGTGGTATGTCATCACATGGTTTTTAGGGTCTTCACCCGGCTTGCCGTCAAACTTGGGGATATCAGATGGAAGTTTCACCGGAATCGGTGGCCAGTTAGATCCGTGGTAAATAGGATTGTTGGTTAAATGGGATAGGTCAGGCAATTCCAAAGTAGCTAGGAAGGGCAGCTGTGGGTTAGGCTACGTGTATTGATAATACGGATAAGGTGTGTAAGGACCAAACTGACCGTAAGGTGTACCAGGAAGAAACTGGCCATAGGGGGGTGTGTCGCCCGGACCGTAAGGGGGTCCGCCACCATAAGGTGGTCCATTCCAATAAGGTGGGGGTCCATCTCCACCACCGGGAGGGGGTGGAGGTCCGCTTCCACCACCAAGAGGAGGTGGGGGTCGACAACCATAATAAGGTGGCCCACCACCGCCTCCTCCTGGAGGGGGTGGAGGACCACTTTCGTCACCAGAAGGATGGGGGCCCCCACCACCTCCACCGCCGGAAGAATGAGGGTCTCCACCACCACCGCCACCACCATAGTAATTAGGTCCTCCACCTCCTCTGCCTGGAGGGGGTGATGGACCACCTCCACCACCCGAAGGGAAATGTCCTCCTCCACCATGATAGGGTGGTCCCCCACTGCCTTCGCCGGGATAGGGTGGTGGACCATTCCCGCCACCCCCGGAAGGGGGAGGGATGTTGTAGGGGGTGGTGGACCATTCCCCAGTATGGTTTCCATATTTGTTATCGGACAATCCACTCGAGCGGACGCGATCCAGATCTCCCTAGCTCAAAGTGAGTCTAGAACAAATAGAACAGACTACCAATGCATTTCCTAGATCTACTTAAGGATCGAGTACTAGATGTCTTACCTTTTCACTACACAATCCTTTCTCCTAAATGTTGTCCACGTCTCATGGTCGTCAGATCCAAGCTACAAGACCTGTCAAGACAAGAAACAAGAGAAACCAGTAAAAGAAATCTATACAATAAGAGATCTATGTAAACAGTTAAGCAGGTAAACTACTCAATATCATTGCACACATGAACAATATTGGTGGAAAGCATTTGTATTACTGCAAATAGAGGAGTACATGATAGAGATATAGAACCACAACCAAGGCTTAACGTTGTAGCCCTTCTCCGACAAAGCCGATTGTCATATCCTTCCAAGGAAGTATGAGTTCTCCAATGGGTGAGTGGAGATGTTCTAAGAATGATTTCACCAGCATGTAGATACCATAGTCTTCCTCCCTTTGGGATGGGAGTGAGCTTCACTTATATAGGACTAAATGGATAGGGTATGGATAGGATAGGTTGAGAGATGGCAGGAGAGGTTTAAGGGATCTCTCCAAAGGTTTAGGAACTGAGTGCCAGCTCCTCCAAGAGGTCAGGGATAGGGTCCCAAGTCAGCAAGCTTCGAGATGGACCTCGAAGAAGCTATTTTTGCCACTTAACTAACTTCGTCACACCCTGTAATGGAGCAAGGTGCGACATCGCATGTTTCTAGTGTGCAACCTGCGACGACCCTTCAAAACTGAGCACAATTGGGTACAAATCCTCCCAGGATGATTACTTGCTCCAAGTATATTCAGGGTTGTATACACTGAATCTCATGATGAGTAGATTTTTGGTGTAACAACAAGGAAGCACAAGATTAGTTTAGGTTGTTAGAAAGGGTCATGTGGACCGTTTTGTAACCATTTAGTCTGATATAAATAGGATTATGAATGTAAGCCTAAGGGAATCGATGCTATATCGGATTGTAAAATCATTATCATTGTGGTTATGCGGTTTGATTGTGTTTTGCTCTATTTTCGCAGTTTTGTATGGATCCGCAATAATATGCTCTAAACTGTTTCTGCGAAGGTTATACCGCAGGTTTTGATGAATGCATGAAGATGTTCGGTTATGGTTATATCTTTTGTTTTTGTTTCTGTTAAATGATGAATACAAGTATTTGCGATATGTTTAAGGATTTGTGGTTCAGTAATTGTTGTTGATGCAAATGATCGGTTTAACCATGTTGATGCGATTGTCCATTATGTATTGAATATGAAAATGGTGTATATGCGAATGATGAATGTATGAATGTATGCGAATCTGAATCTCTGGTTTCCATTGCGGTAGAGTTGAAGTAGTTGCATGTCCTTTCCCCACTACGGAAACTTTGTTCTTGTAGCCCCCTTAATCATCTCGGGTGAGACTTCACTCGCTTAGCGGGTGTTGTTGGGAAGGGTAAAACCTTTCTAGGCCGGTTCTTAAGGGTGTTTGGTTGGGTTTGTTGACAACAGTGCGAAGTGAACCCCTGTCGATAGTCGCTGTGTCAACAAATGGTTCCGTTGTTGGGACCCTGAAGAAGAAAGATAAGGACATGCTGTGGCACCCGATAAAACCAGAGATCTGGGACTTGTTTGACAAGAAAGCAGAAGAATTTGTGGAAGGAGAGAAGCAAAACCTCGGGCAGACGAAAAATAGTTGGTTAGAAAAGCATATTTATTCGGATATCCACAAGATATTCTTCTGTGAATTCCTGGTATTGCTGCACGAGTGGTTGGCGCAGTTAATGTTTCAGAAGAACCATTGCCAGAAGAGTGAGCTTGATCACTGGACTCCAGAACTGGTTCAACAGCTGAAACGGTTGGAAAATAATGTATCATGGGCTGTTAACGTCTGGGTAGAAATTATCTTAGAAGGATACATCATTGAGTTTGCTGTGGACACGATCAAATCATACAACGATGCAGAAAGGAAAAATTTCAAAGGACCCAGGGGGAGATTCCTACTGTCGTAGAAGCTGTGGATTAAGCTGCTCGTCTGCAAAAAGTGAATATTAAGGATGAGCTCCGATGAGTAGAAGATCAATGTGCAGAAGTTGTGGGTACCGCATGGATGTGGTTCCGGTGGAAAGATGCAGGGTAGATGGACATGAGCGACGACAAATTTGTAAGGGAAGTTGATGAAGAGTGTGGTACCTTGAGGAGTGGGATGATATTCCGGTGTCTTGAGAAGAAGAGGAGGATTGAGAGAGAGTCTCCTGAGAGGACTGGAATGGAAGAATGTGAAACAGGACCACAAGGGAGGAAGTGACCTTATTGCGACGAAGAAGGAAGTGAACAGGCTACCCCATAAGCTGAAGAAGGACAGACCCTAAGCTACAACCCTTCATTTCCATGCACTACTCAGAATTTGATAAGAGGAAATACAAGTTATTGACAGAGTTTTCCTATGTGCCAGAACAGTAGTAAGAGTAGCGCATCAGTAAATAATAATAGTAGAAGTACAAGAATGGTGGGTGACGACGCAAAGATGCCAACCTTCCAAGGTAACGGGATTGAGGATCCCAAAAAATACTGGTTTTTGTGCGAAGCAGTATGGACCGTGAAACAGGTCCAGGATGAAGATATAAAAAAGGGACAAATAGAGACGGCCCTCAGGGGCCATGCGCTAGACTAGTATATGAATTTACTAAGGTACTAATGGGAACTCCAGGTAAAACATTGCTACATATCAAAGTGGGGATGATCGATGAATTCAGAAAACCAAAATCCAAGTCGTAGTAAATTACTAAGCTCAAAGAAATCAAACAGTTTCCTAACGAGTTAGTATGGGACTTCAACCAGTGATACAAAACACTAATGGCGAAAGTGATTTTTGGGATGAACGATATGCAACATAAAGAATGGTTTATCGCTGGGTTGGTGCCGCACATTCATGGGCCGCGTATGCAACAGAAGGTAGCGACTCAGGCAGAAGAGCTGGAGATCACAATGAAGCTAGAGGCTTCACCAATCGTCGAAACGAGTTTAGGCATGGATCGAATACAAGCGCAGCTAGAGAAATTGGCGATCCAGCTACAAGACATGAAGAAAGGAAAAGAGGCCCACGAAGACGTATGGTTCACTAGGTGTAGGACAGAGGGACATCACAACAATCAGTGCCCAAAATTTCAAGAATATTTGCAATCAGGTGCACCAAATCCCCTTAGTCAAGGAGGGTTTCCTTGGTGTCGCGTCTATCACTCAAGAGGACATCGACCAGAAGAATGTGTGTACATGCAAAATATGGTGTCAAAACTAGTGAACTTGTATTGCAAGTTCTGTCGATCAGTTGGTCATGATGAGAAAGACTGCAGAGCTTATGACATACTCCAAGAAAGGACTGTGGACTCTTTCTTCATGAAAGGGGAGGAGATACCACCGATACATCATCAACATCAGTATAGTCAACCGCAGCCTCAATATAATACGCAACCATAGTATGAGCAACTGCAATATGTTCAGTCATTGTATGGCCAACCAACATATCCTCAACTGCAATACGGTCAACTGCAATATCCGTAGCCATAGTATGCTCAACCGAAGTACCCTCCATATAGGCCAATGTGAGGAGGATTCAGAGGGGTGTTCCGCGGCATTCAAGGTGCTGGTGCCGGCCAAGGAGGAGTTGCTGGGCGAGGTTGAGGACCCATCATATTTTACAATTGTAGGCAGCAGGGGCATTATAAGAGGGATTTCTTGAATCCAGCACCACAGTGCACTTATTGTAGTGTTGTGGACCATGGGGTTGAAGATTGTCCTCAGCACATCGCAAAGTGGCAAACTAATAACTTGCCCCCACCTCCGCAAAATAAAAATCAAAACCAGAATCCGCCAGTGGTACAAAAAATATCAGCCGAGGTTAGAAATCAAAGTGTGACTGTCGAAATAGTGACTCGAGGAGGAGCTGTGACAGGGCCTGACAGGTCACAGGCTAGCGTCCGAATGACAACAAGGGAACAAGTCACATTTGATATAGAAGTAGAAAGGGATATTTTTTTGAAAGCACAGGAGGAAATAAGGCAGTTGAGGCAGCCACCTTTTCAACAGAATTAATTTGCTTATGACATGCCATTGATATTTGTCATAACGAATTCGCAGAAAAAGGTGAACACCCTACGAGCCTTCCTAGAGAGTTTCCTGGAGTTGGAAAAAGATCAAGATGCATTGGCGGAGATATCCAACCTGTTGCATCGATGGGAGGGTGCACGACAGGAGCGGACGGTCAATTGCATACATAAGAGAAAAACAGGATGAGAGATGCGGATGTCTGTGCAAGTCGGAGCGTTCGATGTTGACTCCATTATCTTGGACTTGGGGTCAGACGTGAACATCCTGACCAAACAGACGTGGGAAATGACAAGGAAACCACAATTGGTTTGGTCCCCAGTGAAACTGGGCCTAGCAAACGAAAGTAAGGTCACCCTGATTGGTCAGCTATGCCAAGTCCTTGTTGAGATTGAGGGCCTCAAGACATACGCAGATTTCGATGTGATCAAAATTGTGGACAATAAAATCCCCTACCCAGTGTTGCTAGGAATAGACTGGGCAATGGATAACCAGGCTATTATCAACTTTAAGAAGAGAACTATGTCGTTCGAGAACCGCAAGATAAGGGTTGTCACACCTCTTGATCGCACGGAAGGGTAGAGGTATGTTGAACCAACAAGGGATGAGTTCACCGAGGGATGGGATAATATCTACAACATTTCTGAAGATTACATCAACCCTATTGCAGATGGAGAGTTAGGGTGGTGCAGTAGTAGTTTGGTGTCGTCAGATTCGGACAAAGCACTTGAAAATTGGAAAAATTGGCTGCATGAAGTGTCATTTAGGAGATGTGCACGGATCACTCAGTCGCTGCGAAGGGTAGCCACAGAAGAGTGCGAGCTACCGACGTATGAGGGATTTCCCAATATGGCTACATTTCTCATTGACTTTGAAGAGAAAGTAGTAGAACCACATGACTCTTGTCCTTGGAAGAAGCCTTGAAGGCTACACCAATGCAATGGTGGGCAACACACAAATCCACCATAACTAACTGGCCACTATGTCGACACCTAATGATAGTTAGGTTCAGTGATGCATAAGGATATGGTGAAATAAATTTTGATGGCAGAGGAGATACGAAGGCACATTTAGATGAATGTGAAAGAAAATGGGGATCATGAGCAAAACAAGAATGGGTCGATGCGTTTATTCACACACTGGATGAAGTACCGTGAAGTTGGTATATCGCAGCAGAACTGCAATGTGGAACAATATCATGGTAGCAAGTAACAATTGGATTTATCCAAACGTTTAGTTTCTCCAATGAAAAACCCTTCATCCATAGTGCATTACATGCTATTCGAGAGAATGTATTTGAAGCAGTCCCAACAGAGCAACCACTGGAACTTCGGTGGACTGCAACACTAGAAATGATGATGGAGTGCTACAATATCACAGGAGAACCAGATGATGAGGATAATCCGAGGGCTACGTATGTACCGGAGTCAGAAGGAAGTCATAGTGTTGAGGTACCAGAAAGACCTTCCGACAAATTTCAGCAACCATTGAAAATCAATAAAGTGAACATTGGGTCGAAGGAGAATCCAAAGTTTGCAAGTATTGGAGATTACTGGGATGACTCGACTATTGAGAAGATGACTGATCTGTTGCATGAGTTTCAGGATTTGTTCCCAATGAAATTCTCGGATATGAAAGGAATTTTCGGGGACTTAGGCGAAATGAAAATTCCTTTGAAACCCAATGCGAAGCCAGTCACAGAGCGACCCTATCGGTTGAATCCAAGGTACAAGGAGTCTGTGAAGGCTGAGATTGAGAGAATTATGGAAGCAAGCATTATAGAACGAGTAGAGGAATCATAGTGGATCGACCCGATGGTGGTCCAAGATAAGAAAATCGGCGAAGTCAGGATCTGTGTCGATTTAAGGAAGCTAAATGATGCATGTCTACATGACCCATTCCCTACACCATTTACGGATGAAGTATTAGAAGGAGTGGGAGGTCAAGAAATATACTCCTTCACAGATGGATTCTTCGACTACCATTAGATAAAGAAGCAAAAGACGATCGGCTCAAGACTACATTCATCATAGAATGGGGATGTTTTCAGTATATAGTGATGCCATTTGGACTAAAGAATGCTCCAACAATTTTTCAAGATTAGTAGTTTCGGCGTTCAAAGATTACATTCATAAATGTTTTGCAGTCTATATGGACGATTGGATAGTGTATGGGCTGGTCAAGAACCACGTCGCCAACCTGAGGCTAATGCTGGAACGATGTCGACAGCACCAAATTTCATTGAACCTGAAAAAGTGCATCTTCTGTGCTTCGTTTGGGATTTTGTTGGGGAACATTGTTTGTAGGGAAGGAATGTTGATCGACCCTGCAAAGATTGCAATTATTGTCGACCTCCCACCACCTACAGCAGTCAAACAATTGAGAGCGACGTTGGGACACACGGGCTACTACAGGAATTTTATTAGAGGTTATGCAACAATCATGGCGCCGATGGAAAATTTGTTGAATAAGACACCAAGTTTGAATGGAATGAAGAGTTCCAGAAGAGTCTGGATATATTGAAAGCAAATATGGTTGCAGCACCCATACTCGCATCTCCAGATTGGACAAAGGAGTTCCACGTTCACGTCGATGCGTCATCAGTTGCATTAGGAGTCATCTTGGCCCAACCAGGAGAAGGCGTAATATACCACCCGATAGCATTTGCAAGTAGAAAGATGTCTACTACGGATAAGAATTACACGACCACAGAAAGGGAAGGGTTGGCGACAGTCTACGCCTTACAGAAGTTTCGACGCTATCTCTTAGGGGGCCATTTTAAAATGTTCACTAATCAATCAATACTAAAATACCTGGTGAACAAGCCCGTGTTAGGGGGGAAGATCTGCCGATGGCTGTTACTCTTGCAAGAATTTGAGTTTGAGATTATTGTAAAACTAGGATGATTTAATGCAGGACCAGACCACCTATCATAGATAGATTCCGAGGAAGTGCCAAGGAGCATCAACGGAGGATTTCCAGATACTCAGTTGTTCAGGGTCGAAATGGTTGATCACCATTATGAGCAAATCATTCAATTTTTAGTGACAGGGGAGGCATCGGAAGGATTCACTACCAACCAGAAGAAGCAGCTAGTCGTCAGAGCTACAAATTTTCAACTAATTGTAGGGCTATTGTATAAGATGGTACCAGATGAGATACTTTGAAGATATGTCATTCCGCATGAGCAGGAAAGGATTTTGGTGGAAGCTCATGATGGAATTACAGGAGGACACTACAGAGGACGTTCCACTAGTAGGAAGATCCTTCGAGCAGGAATCTGGTGGTTGATGATGCATGGAGATGTTGTGGACTACACCAAAAGCTACGGCGTATGTCAATGGAAAGGGAAGTCGTCACGAAGTGATGCAATTCCATTCGTACCTCAATTGACATTGAAGGCTTTCGACAAGTGGGAAGTCAACTTCATGGGACCTATCAACCCACCAGGAAAAATAACAGGGTCGCGCTACATAATTACTACGACAAAATATTTGACGCGATGGGAGGAAGCTGCACCGGTGAAGGATTTCTCAGTTGCGACTGCCGCAAGATTCCTCTTCGATAATGTGGTCACCAAGTTTGGGTGCCCAAACTTTAATAATGAGTGACCAGGGGACTCATTTCATTAATCAGACGATCGCAACGATGACAGAGGAATTTCAAATTCAACACAGTAAGAGTACCCCATATCACCCACAAGTTAACGGGACAATTGAGGCATTCAACAAAATCTTGGAGCATGCGCTCACGAAGGTATGCAACAAAAATCGCAACGATTGGGATTTGAATATTCCAGTGATTCTCTGGGCGTATCGCACAACTTGCAAACGATTGACTAGCCAGACCCCATTCAAGCTCGTCTACGGGCAGGAATCTGTAATGCCGATGGAGTATATTGTCCCAAGTCTGCGCATCGCAGCAGCCATAGGAATGAGCGATAACAGGGCATTGGAGGAATGGTTGGCATAGCTGGTACAACTCGATGAGGATTGGTTCATCGCAGAATTTCATCAGAAGGTAGAAAAGGATCGACAGAAGGCTTGGCACAATCTCCATGTTAAACCAAAGAACTTTTAGTGCGGAGACACAGTTCTGTTATATGATAGTAAGTTTTCCAAACACCCAGGTAAGTTACAGATGCATTGGTTAGGTCCCTATGTAATAAGTTTTGTCACTGACGGAGGTGCGATGTAGCTACAAATTTTATATGGGATATTGCTGCCTAAGCTGGTAAATGGGAATTGGTTGAAACCCTATCGCCATGAGCAGGAGCATAGCAGTTGAAGAACCAGAAGCAAAAAAAAAAGCAATTATGACCAAAAGTGGAAAGCATGGCCAATCAGGTCGCTCATCAATGCTTTTAATGTTTAGCACACAGGAGTCAAATCCGAGCATGATTACTGCGGATCAGCATCACCGGAAGACGGTGGAGGCATATGATGACACACTTGAGGACAAAATCGGATGGCTATGGGAAATATTTCGCAAATGATTCAAGACTCAGGCATTAAGGACACAAGGCCCAAGCATAAATACAGGTGCAAAGATTGAAGAATGTCAGTTCAGTAAAGAAGTATATGTAAGTCAGAAGAGGAGACTTAGTAAGATCCATGACGCGAGTCAGTCATTCAGATGCAAAGAGTTGGTAAGTTGAGTGAGCAAGCACAAGGAAGTTGTGGAAAAGGGAAGTGAGATAGTTGCAATGGTGCATTTCATTTCAAGTGGAAGCACTCCAGGTGCGCTAAGGGAAAGAACGATGAGTGTGCATGAACATCCAGCGAAGGAAACGGTGTAGACAATTGGGAGGAATAGAGATGAGGTCTCACCCGAGATTATTAAGAGTGTGGTAGTATTTAGAAGAACCATGGTCCCTTTGAGCACCAGAACACCAGAACACCAGGGGCGGAGGCATGCTGGCTCCAGCAGCAGACGGTCAAATGTGAAAAATAGATTTACTAAAGCAGTTGGCATGTTTCACAATTTGGTGGCATCGATGAAATTTTCCCCACCCTAACACAATCATGAAGTGCACCAGCAGGCACAGAAGGGATAGTTGACGAAAGTTTCGAGAGGCTGGAGGATGAGTTCGAGAAGTACATGATAGAGAACCAGAGGTTCGAGGATTAGTTCGAGAAGTACATGAAAGCGAACCGGAGGTTCAAGAAGTACATGATAGGGAATCAGAGGTTCAAGGATGAGTTTGAGAAATACATGACAACGATCTCCAGACGGAAAGAACAGCTTCAGAAGTTTAGCATAACGAAGGATGAGAACACTACCAAAGGTGTCTATCTGAGGTGGCTCAAGGGTGAGGCACAAGTTTGTGTTGGGGGCCTATTGGCATGGGATTAGTCCGCATGAAGTGCGGAAGCCGACAGCTAAAAATAAGGACCATCCATGAAAGATAGGGTCATTCACAGAGAACGAGGAAGCGCAAGATTAGTTTAGGTTGTTAGAAAGGGTCAAGTGGACCATTTTGTAACCATTTAGTCTGATATAAATACGAGTATGAATGTAAGCCTAAGGGAATCGATGCTAGATCGGATTGTAAAATCATTATCATTGTGGTTATGCGGTTCGATTGTGTTTTGCTCCATTTTTGCAGTTTTGTATGGATCCGCAATAATATGTTCTGCACTGTTTCTACGAAGGTTATACTGCAGGTTTTTATCAATGCATGAAGATGTTCAGTTATGGTTATATATTTTGTCTTTGTTTCTGTTAAATGATGAATACAAGTATTTGTGATATGTTTAAGGCTTTGTGGTTCAGTAATTGTTGTTGATGGAAATGATCAATTTAACCATGTTGATGCGAATTTCCATTATGTATTGAATATGCAAATGGTTAATATGCGAATAATGAATGCATGAATGTATGCGAATCTGAATCTCTGGTTTCCATTGTGGTAGATTTGAAGTAGTTGCATGTCCTTTCCCCACTGTGTAAACTTGGTTCCTATAGCCCCCTTAATCATCTCGAGTGAGACTTCACTCGCTTTGCGGGTGTTGCTGGGAAGGGTAAAACCTTTCTGGGCTAGTGCTTAAGGGTGTTTGGTTGGGTTTGTTGAAGATAGTGCGAAGTGAACCCCTGTCGATAGTTGTTGTGTCAACATTGGGTATCATTTGTATGTGTGCAGGTCTAGGTCACAATGAGGATCATTATTTTCAAGTCAATAACAGTCCCTACATGTAAAAAATTTCAAACTAGTATATAGGTACTCACCATTGTAGAATATCATACGCATCAACCTTATCCATCCCCTTTTACACCTATAGGACCCCCCATTTGTTTTGGGTAAGTGGCCGATCCCATCCATTCTTACATTCTCCCTTACCCAATAATAGAGCCTACCTTCCATGGGTGATTGTTTAGTGCCCTTTCTCATTTGGAACCCATGCCATTTCAATTTCCATAGGATCGGGATTCCATGGAGTCCGTGATCTTGCACAAAGTCATATATTTCCTTATCATCATCGCTCATCGACCTACCCTATGGAATCCCAATTTATGTTCTTTAAGGCATTATGATGATTTGCATTGCACATTCAAAATCCCACCGCTCCATCCATACTACAAAATGTGACATTATTATGCTGCCATCCATCATCCCACAAGGATATTACCATAAGTATCCTACCCTACATATCAAAGCTCTCATTTGCTATCATTTTTCCATTTGAAACATTTGATCAATTCATTGCACACTTACCTCCTTGATTCCTTTCCTTTTGTAGAGGTGGCCTCTCGCCTTAGTAACCACGATACAAAGGTGCTTTTAAGCACCCTCTTTTTGCAAATATCCATGCATATGGGAATATATTATTGTGAATTACAACTTCACAACCTCTCTTTGGTGCTGGCACATCAGAGAAACCATTTACAAATGGTACCCCTCAAAACCCCTACAAATCGCATATGGTCCCTATTTATGGCAACATCCATGGTCGCCTTTGTTCAAAGTATTATGCGATGAGTCACCCTTGGATTCATTCCAATATCATGTTTTCCCAAATTCATATCTCATTAACTCCCCCCCCTCTGATTTCCCCCCATTGCAATCATAATTCCTCATATCCTAAATTATGTCCCTCTCTGAGATCAATTTCACACATGATTCCAAGTCATCCATGCTATCATACTCTGGAAAAAGGAAGTTTGAGTCTATATTGCTCATTTTCCCTCGTATCTCCCAACAGTGTCTCAGTTCCATGTCTAGTTCTATTCACCCCTTGGTTGTATCCCTCTTTCTTTTGTCAAGGAAACATTATTTCCTTGCCAATAATAGGTCTCCCTCTTTTGAACTCAACACATTCATTCCAGAGGATAGACATAGACGTATCCCATAACTTGGCCTCATAACCATCATTGATGAGCCCCTTGGACCACCTAAGGGGAGACCTTAGTGCCCCTTGGAATGGTTGTTTCTCACGTGCTCGACATCAACTAAACTATCACACTTATGATATTTGTACAGGTTGATGGTTCTCTCACTTTTTCGTCGAAGAACTCGAATGTCCCTTAATTATATTCTATTGGTGAGTATATATGGAAACCCCCACAACATTATGTTTTGATGATATCCAGGATGTGTTGGCGATAGTGTTTGGAATCCCTCTAGTTACATGCTTCCTATTCTATCCAGTTCAAATGCATCTCATTGTATCTATTAGATTCATATTCCCAGTCGTCTAAGTCATTACAGATGTTGGACCCCTTCAGATCTAATAGTGCATCAGTTATTGTGATTTAGCATTCTGTGAGAAAGCCATTGTTCTAGCACTAGTTCTTCAGATCAACCATGGTTGGACCATGATTACATTCCAAATTTGAGTCCATCTTGGAAAATCATGACGTACACAACAATTATCTATGTATTGATTAGGTCACTTTTGGGCCTCGATCCAATTTTTAGTTAGAGACATTGATACAAGCATGGAATGCTCGCATTTTCCAAATATTGATATGCACCTCATTCATGTTGAGTATTATATCTGCAATTAAGGTATCATGTAGTCCCATCGAAGGGTGAGCTACCTTCGACATAGTCTCCATTCTCTACACCATTGTCACACTTATCTCCTAGAAAAGAATATCCTATGATGTATGTCAGCCATACGATGATCTCCTGACCTCACATATAAGGGGGCAGTCTGTTAATACCTAGATTTTGTCCATCTACCATGTCATTATCCCCTTCGTACATATACATCATTGCCACATTTCATATCCACCACTTGGACCTTCATTAAAACAAAAATCAAAATTGCACACCAAAAAAGGCTATTTCACAAATTAAATTGCTCAATTATCTCGAAATACATGAGCAATCTTTTACCTAGCTTTATTTTTGGATGTTTCTCTTTTTACCCTCAGTGAAAAGAAGAAACTGGGCATGATTCCTATGATATCCCAAATTGGATAAAAGGATAAAAAAAGTAAAAGGAAAAAATAAAAAATAAAATCCTTATCCTTATCCATATCCATTGTGCCTATGAATGAACTCTGAAGGTCCTTCACTCACCACCAATTCTCCATTCATCGGTCAAGTCATTATATGCAAATATCTCCTTGAGACCAGAACTCCCCTTCCTGCTCTCGTCTCACCTTGCTGGAGATTGCATATTGGACATGTGGCTAGAGAACCGTGGACTACTAGGAGACCAAGTGGACCCTCCCTCGGACAGTTGTAGGGGCCCTTTCTACTGCAACTCAAAGGTGACACTTACTCTTGTAAAATTCCACTTTTATAAAGAAAATCAATCTTTATTCTTTTACATGATGTTGTCTGTATCTGTTTTCTTGATGAAAATGCCTAGAAATGCTAGATTCTATTTTCTTTCATTGTTATTTAGTTTTTCCTACCTGTTAGATTAGTCATTTTAATTTATGTTCTATTTTTTTTTACTTTTTACCTTGAAACTCTACTAAGATCAACACAACTCTTAGTAGGTTCTCTTTTGCACGTGCTACCATGAAAACATCGACAACACTAATTAATTCATAATATCATGTGTACTATACTAGATCAAAAAATTATCAATTATATTTGTCTACTACCCTCCTAATGGATCTTTTTTTTTGAAAGATACAAATCCCAATTGTTGAAGGAGAGAAAAATAATAATTTCTTACCTCTAACAATGGCATTCTCTACTTTGTGGGCCCTATCTATTGTATGGTAGTTTCCCTCCTAGATATATTTCTTTTTCAATTGTTGTGATAAACCCAAGATTGAGATGGGTTTAATGTCTAGTCCCCCTTTGATCACAACTTGACCCTTTGAACTTCTTGCTATAGACCTAAGATGGTACTTTTTCTTCCTTGTCTATACATAATCCTCATATGAGGAGCTAGTTGTTGCGTTAGTCCCTTATTTAGAGAATAAACTAACTCCACTGTTAGATTCACTAAAGTTTCAGTCTTTAGACTTTGGACAAATCCAATTTTGTCCATTTTCCTTCATATCTTTAGGTTCTAGTAACTTCTAGCATCCAAATTCATTGTCTCCCAAACCTTTAAAATTAACATTCAACTCCCTTTTGCTTCTTTAGTGTAGGACCTTTCTTTCATTTCTTGTTTAATTGAACTCTTTCAATAAAGGATTCACTACAATAAATCCTGGAATTAGCATCCATTTTTAGTGAAATTTCTTTTACCATTGAGTGGTCGAAGTAGATGCTAAATGGGACGCGTCATGGAAAAAACTTAAAGAGTCTAAAATAGCGTCTTTTTTTGCTTCCTATATAGCATCTTTTCTGATGTCTAAAATAGCGCTCATTTTTTAGCTTCCAGAATAGAGTCCAATTTTTCTTCCTAAATGACGTTGAGGTTTGCTTCCTAAATAACATCCTATTATAGCTTCCTAGAGATCGTCCTCTTTTACTTCCTAAATGACGCCCCCATAAGCGCCCTATTTGCATCATTAAAAGCGCCATGTTAGCATTTATGTTTGCATCTACATTCGCACCATATTTGCATCCAAATTAGCATCCAATATTGCATCCATATGTGCTACCACTTTAGCATCCCATTTTGCACCACGTTTTACTTCCAATATGCACTAATTTTTGCTTCTAATTTTCCACCAATTTTTGCTTCATTTTTTGCATCGTGTTTTTCTACCAAAATGGCGCCAATTTTTTCTTCTATTGTTGCACCATATTTTGCTTCCTATGTAGCGACATGTTTTGCATCCTAAGTAACATCTTATTTTGCTACCATATTAGCGCCATGTTTGGCTTCCTCATAGCGTCAAGTGTTGCATCATTTTTAATGCCTAGTTTTGCATCTCTATTGATGTCAACATTAGCACCATGTTTTGCTACCACTTTAGCACCCAGTTTAGCATCCATTTTACCTCCCACACTAGCGCCACATTTTTCTTTTCATTTAGCTCCTTGAATTTCTTCTTGTTTTGCTTCATCATGAACACCGCATTTAGCTTCCCATTAAGCATCTAATTTTGCTTCTTTTTTTTCCATTAGTTTAGCTTCTGGTTTGGCTTCTACTTTGGCATCCAAAATAGCATCAGAATTGACTTCCAACTTAGCGCTAAGTATTGCATCCAATGTTGCTTCTAGATCTATGACATAGTGGGCTTCCATTTTAGCTCCTAGTTTTGCTTCCTTATTAGAACCACATTAGGCCTGCTATTTAACACCTACAACTATATCCAATTGTGTGCTAATATATTTATTATATCAAATTATTATAATTATTTCATTAATTTCAATAGTTCTCGTATATCATTTACTTCATAGTTCTTAAATAACATAATGAAACATTCAAATTAATTGTAGATACCATTATTGAAATTAATCACATAGCATTTATGAAGAAAATTTAACACGAACAAACAACATTTATCCAAAGTAGTAACATCATATATATATCAATTTTACATGAAAAGATCATCGACAATTTCCAATATAGATAAATTTACAATATAATAACGATAACATCACCATTATCTTTCATCAAAACAAGTGAAATTATAAAACATCATCACATCAATGACCTATCATACAAATCATCATATTAAGGTTAAAAGAACAAGTGAACGCTATATATTAAGGTTAAAAGAACAAGTGAACGATATATATAGTGAAAATACCAATATCACAAGAAATATCTTTTTTAATATCCATATTTAGAAATGTCAAAATGATCAAGGGTAATCAAAGTTTATATATCAACATAAATCCACCATACAAATCAAAATGACCCAGAATATAATATGAATGTGGATCATGACAAAAATAATAACACATGTCTAGTAGCATCGAGAAAGCAATAAACATCCACAATCTCAATAGTAGCATCAATGGATACCATCATCATCATCACCACCACCATTATCATCATCATCCTCATCCTCATTCTCATCTATCCCAACATCATAATCATCATCATTTTCATCTCATCCATTTGCATCATTATCAGCAATATCTTTCTCTGGTACATTGGTGACAACATAATGTAGATCATCTAAGGAATCATCTTCACCATTTTTCTGCAAACAACAAGAAATAATCAATTTAAAATATTAGTATTAATTTCATTACATGATGCATATTTTGTGTTATATTGCAAATATTAGTGTGATAATTTATGCATTCTCACGATTTTTCCAACCATGAATATAAACATCACCTCATCAACAGATAGTAACCACGCATATAAAGTGTATCCACAACCGTGCACACACACACATACACAGACATGTACACCATAAATTTCATATCACAACAAGACATAGAGGCAAGGAAAAATAGACATCCCAATGATTATATATAAAGTGGAGAAAAATATGATATCACATATAGTATTTGCTTCGAACTATTTTTTTTTCTAAAGTTGTTATATCATTAAATCTCTATCTATAACATGTTATTCAATCTATATCTTTAAGAGCATATTAACCATGGTTTTCATCTCTCAATCAAGTTCATGAATTGTTTACATTTTTAATCTAAAAGTAAATTTAATATAACATGCTTGATAATATCCCCTCATAAACATGGCTAAAAGAATATTATCATAAATATAGTTTTTAACATATTAATCATATCATTGGTATAATAATCTCAAAGCTTATAAAGCTTCGTTGGATTCATGTTATCCAAGTACCTGTAGGAAGCAACGAAACTCAATTTCGTTACTTGGCTTGGTTTTTATGCCCCTGGTTGAATTTTCGCCTAGTATCCCTGAATGACCTTGGGAAGAGAGTTTAAATTTGCAATAAATCGAAAAATGAGGCTTAGATGGGAAAATCGTCAGTTTCGATGGATTCTTGACATCCGAACACCTATAGGGACACCCCTATCCAGCGACTTCCTAGACCAAACATAATTTATTTTGATGGTTTTCTACACTAGGGTTTTTATTAGAGATGTGTAGTGCAATTTTTGCCCGATGGGATAACATGTTCTAAATGTTTCAAGTGAGTGCATGGGCATTGTGGTCCTCTCGCCATTTCCCAAATAGACATGCAAGATGTAACATAACTCAATTCCATTGCTCGGTTTGGTTTTTATGCCACCAGTTGAAATTTGTTTAGTTTCCCTTAATGGCAATGGGAAGCAATATGAAACTCGCAATAACTTGAAAACCATGTCTTCGATGGACAAACTGTCGATTATGTTGGATTCATGACATTCGAGTATAACTAGGGTTTTGCGTAGTGATATGCAATGCAATTTCTGCACCATAGGCTAAGATTTTGAAAAATGTGGGGAGCGACTATGTGGGAATTGTGGTCATCTCGTCCTTTCCAAAACACACTTGTAGGAGGCAACGAAACTCAATTTCATTGCTCGGTTTGGTTTTTATGCCCCCGATTGAAATTTGCATGGTGTCCTTGAATAGCCTTGGGAAGCGACATGAAACTCGCTGTAACTCAAAAACCGTGACTCTGGTGGAAAAACCGTCAATTCTGATGGATTAGTGACATTCGAGTACGACTATGGACACCCTTGTTCGGTGGCTTCATGGACCAAAATTTGTCTATTTTGATGGTTTTCTAAACTAGGGTTTTGCTAAGTGATGTGCAATGTAATTTATGCACGATATGCTAATATTTTTAAAAATGTGCCGAGTGAGTGTGTGGGCATTGCAGTCATCTCGTTCTTTCCCAAACACACTTGTAGGAGGATACGAAACTCAATTTCGTTGCTCAGTTTGGTTTTTATGCCCCCGGTTGAAATTTTCCTAGTGTCCTTGAATGGCCCTGGGAAGCGAGATGAAACTCGCAATAACTCGAAAATCATGGCTCCAATGGACAAACCATCAACTTCATTGAATTTGAGACACCCAAGTACCACCAAGGACACCCCTGTCCAATGTCTTCGTTGACCAAAAGTTGTCTATTTTGATGGTTTTCTAAACTAGGGTTTTGTTAAGTGACGTGCAATGCAATTTATGCACGATATGCTAATATTTTTAAAAATGTGTCGAGTGAGTTTGTGGGCATCACAGACATCTCTTCCTTGCCCAAACACACTTGCAGGAGGCAATGAAACTCAATTTTGTTGCTTGGTTTGGTTTTATGCCCCCGCTTGAAATTTGCTTGGTGTCCCTGAATGGCCTTGGGAAGCGAGATGAAACTTAGGTTGGGATTTTCTAAGAGTTCTATAGATTTTAATCTTTGGGGTTTTGACAGATTCGATCCACCTGTATTAGTTATTTATGTAGATGAGTTTATCATAGGAGGGAGTTCTAAACAGCTAATATTGTGGTGTGAGAAGAAATTCTCCTGTGAGTTTGACATGAAGGACATTGGACAATGACATGAAGTTGATGAAGTCTTCCTTGAACAAGATAAATACACCTAGAAGATTCTGAAGAGATTTCAAAATACAAAAGGAATCAGTGATCCTAATTTACATTCCTTCATATTCACAAGTGGTCGACAATATGACAAAGCCGCTAGCAAAGGGGAAGTTCGAAATGATAAGAGAGTATCTGGTTTGATGGAGAGGATGTTCTTAGCAAAGGGGAAGTTTGAAATGATAAGAGGGTATCTGGTTTGATGGAGAGGATGTTCTGAGCAACGAGGGAGTGTTATTTTTTTGCCTTGTTGCTTCGAACTTGTTTTTAATTCATCATCAACTAGATGAGTGCTTAACTGAAGTTCTTCATTCTTTTTCAATTTGTTGAGAATTCACCGCGAGCAAGAGCTTGCTAGAGAGGGGGTGCACATGTATGGGAGGGAATTCATACATGAGGGTGCAATGCTGAAAGGAGATGCTTCTAACTATTTTTGGTCCTTGGGAGTTATTTGGAGTAGGAGGGAATGGACTTGTTGCATAAAAATATGTGGAGTGGATGAGTTTGGATCAATTTGCACTTGTGGGTGCATACAAATATGCAGTGTTGTATAAATATATGTGGAGTGGGTGAGTTAGCATTTGTGGGGATGTGCCTACCTACTTGGCACATGTAGAGTGCTCAACTTGTGGACCCATTCTCCACGTGGACCTAGTCTAGGGTTAGGATTTTATGGTACTTGTAATTCACTCTTCCTTTAAGGAGGAGCACATCACTATAACAATATTAGCTAGTTTGAGGAGAGTTGGAGAAGAGTAAAGTGCGGGATGTAATAGCTACTTCATGTTATTTCATTGTTCTGCTTCATGAACTTAAGAGAAGCTGCTTGTTTTGCATTGCAAGTTTGGAAGGGGCTGATTTGTTGTTTGGGTTTTGCATTTGCAGCTTAGGAGAAAGCTGAATTGTTGTCATAATGGAATCACGTTTCATGTGTAAAAGAAAGGGAGTGTTTGTTGTCCCAAATTTGCGTGCAGATATGATTTATGGGTGTTATATTGTTGATTTATTGTGTTGATCTAATGAACCGCTGAGCTGATGTTCAACTGATTTAACATGCTTTAAATTGTATTTTCATAACTGATTTATGATGGACTGGCTGTGAACAAATGCAATTTTCAGATCTGATTTTGTATTATATCTAGCCTTAGTGGCTTGCTAAAACAATCTAACCATTTGGCCAGTGTTGTTTACACTCTTGAATATTACCCTAGCGGTTTTGTTGAATGCAGATATGAGGTTTTGACAGAGGTTTCAGATTCAACATTAGGGTTGGGACTTCTATGTTGCAAATCTACTGCCCTATGAGGAAAGAATTTTAACACTTGCCTATATTTTGTCCTCTGTTTTTTGTCAAATTTGCTAATGTGTAAGGAATCAAGATAGACACAGTGGCAGTATGTTATGTTAGAATGTTTGTAGCAGAATATCTATCTATACCTCATGTAATATAAGTGCAGATGCTAGGAAATATGAGACTAAACTATGCAGACTCTGCCATTCTAGACTATAAGGAAAGTCCTATCTATATGAACTATGATTAGTGCTGGTTTCTCTCATTCAGAGAGCTTGATATATAAACCTTAAAAATCCCACAACTTGGAAAGTGAAGGTGGATGACAGTGAAATGTGGTCATTATCCTTAACACAGGAAGTTGAGATGGAGGTTAATCGCTTAGACTGATATTTAGATGGATACTAAATGGAAACAATCTTGAGTGATGTGCCCAGGAGCTATGAAATGTCTCAATATGTCCCAGATCTCCAAATTCATGTTCAACATCAAGCATACACACATAGAACTCTTCCAAAAGATATTTGTGACTAGTATTTGCCTCTTCAAACTCCCACACTCAAACATCAAGAATATTAGAGTCCCTACAATCTTCTTCAATGGCTTCTAAGCATGAAACTGGCTTAGAGTGAGAATTATTCAGAGACCCAGGTTTACTCCACCTAAGAACGCGCTGCTATTCTAATGTGGCCAATAGTATTCCAACTCTCTTTGATTTGAAATAGTAATGCTTCCGAAAGCAAACAAACTGTTTCCTGGATGGCCAAACAAACCCCCAAACAAAGATGAAGATGAATAGCCAGTAGTTTAGACAAATTTTGGAACCCGCCCAAGATTTTGGAATTTTATTTTTTGAATTTAGTGGCTATACCAATCAAAAGAAAACAAAGTCAAGGGTGTTGTAAAAAAATTATACCATGTTTATAATTATGCACAGAGTGTTTATTAGCATGGACAACAATGTTGACTTTGAGTTAATTTTAGTTATTTAAAGTTTTTAAGGATATGCTTACAACTTATATATATATATATGAGAGAAAAACAATTTTAAATATTAAAAAAAAAACATAAAATTTATATTATGATTTATAAAATTACAAAATTTAAATTTATAAAATTAGAATCTCTTTCTAAATAGTTTGACATATGTTCTTCCATTGAGAAGTAGTTTTTTGAGGCATTTCATTCTTCTTGATGGAAATTTACATATTTGGAGGTATTCTTCACTGGTCAACTCACACTATAAAAGGCATTTCTATATATTTGGACTCTTGAAGCATGCTGGGCACTGTCTAAGGTGATCTAGGAATGTTCCAGCTTTTTCTACCTTCATGCAACAGTAAGAAAATATTATGGGTGAACTTCAGCTATAAATAAACAACAATCAACTTTAATGCGTGAGTTATGGGCATGAAGAAAGGCAAGTATGTGCTAAACCAATAGTTTTGGGTTAAGTTTGAGCGTTAAAGTGGCATTTATTCCCAATTTTGGGAAATAAACAACCCTAAATATTCAATGCCTAGCCAATATTGGGTATGTTGGGTTAAACATAGGACTAATTCTTGATCTCATATAGCAAGCAACATGATTCCTAGGCAATAAACCAACAGTTTTGGGTGAAGTGAAGACGTTAAGAAGTAACAAACAACAATGATCTCGATTACTGGGCCCTAATTCTCCACTCTGGGTAGTTACTAGTCAATGAAAAACGTTACTATCACTTCTAGGTGCAAGAAACAACAGCCTCAAACCTCATCTCTGAGACCTAAACTAGTAACAATAACCAGTAATCAAAATCAAAGGAACAGTCAAGGAAAAAAACAAATCAATTTTATAAAGCATTCAAGGTAATATTGTGATTAACAAGAGAAAAGGTAGTCTTACTACCTTATACATGAAATGGAATGTATGGAGAACATAATGATAAAAAAATTACAACATTGTGGATACTACCAATTCCCAAATAGCATGATTCATATTGTTAAAGAATCAAATGTTCAAATCACCAGTGACATGAATAAGCTAGTGATATCCCTCAAAGGACATTCACAAATTAAGGTTTCATGAATTTCTGTAAGTCAAAATGCATCTTATAATCTAGTTATAGTGTGGCATCCTTGTTGTCTTTCAAAGCCTAGCATCTCAAACATTTCATACTCAATAAGATGAGAGGACAAACTAGTGCGCATGGACATTTGAGTTAAAATATTATTTTAGAAGTTAATTGAAAACAATCTATATTCATGAAATTTACACAACTACTTTTTGCCTAAGATTTATTAATAGTAATAATTGTAATAAGACTAGAATACATGTACAATTATGCCTGACATTCAAGCACATTTTAAATTCATGGTATACACTTCCAAATATCCTTCCTAGTCTTGACAAAAAAAACAAATTGGTAAATTCTATCAAATCCAATCACATATCGGGTGACAAAATCTATGAGAACAATAACATGAAAATGATGTTAATGTAATAAGGATCACTGGGTTCACACTTCACCCAACCTAGTGTTAAGTGTTAGTACATTATGATAGTTCTTAATAAAGGTCATCATCTAACTTTATTGTTAGAGTTATCTTCGTGGTTATAAAATATTTCGATAGACCTGTTACCCACCATCTTGCATGGGTGTCCACCTTCATCTTAATCTCATCAGGGGATTTTATGTGATGGAGATTGGATGATTTGGTTCTAAATGCTAGAGCCTAGATGATGATGCCATAGTGATGATGATGTAGGGATATTGATGTTCATGGAGTATGTGGACTATTTGAAGCATGTTGGGAATTGTCTAAGGTGATCTAGGTATGTTCCAGCTTTGTTCTACCTTCATGCAGTAGTAAGAAAAGATTATGGGTGAACCTCAGCCATAAATCAACAACAAAAAACCCTAATGCATGATTTCTGGGCATGAAGGAAGGTAGGAATGTGCTAAACCAACAATTATGGGTTAAGTTTGAGCATTAAAGTGGCATTTATTCCCAATTCCGTTCAAGAAACAACCCAAAATATTCAATGTTGGGCCAATACTCGGTATGCTGAGTTGAAGATAGGACTAATTCTTGATCTCATACTGCAATCAACATGATTTATGGGCAATAAACCAACAGTTTTGGGTGAAGGAAAGGCTTCAAGAGGAATCAAACAACAATGATTTGGGTTACTGGACCCTAATTCTCCATTTCGGGCAGTTCCCAGTCAATGAACATCGTTACTATCACTTCTGGGTGCAAGCAACATCAGCCTCAAACCTCATATTTGAGCCCTAAAATAGTAGCGATAACTGGTAGTCAACTTCGATTCTGGGACGGTTTTTGAAGTCGCAACAATGGTAAAAGGCATCAAATATCTTTTCATGGGCGAGATGTTGTTTATTTTGACAATTTCCAAAACAAAGGTTTTGTTAAGTAATTTTTTTGTATTTTTTGCAACATATAATACAGAATTTTGATTAAAAAGAGATTCCAAGAGAAGATAAGGGAAATAAAGACCTAAGCCTCTTCCCTTCAAGGCCATTGAGTAATCATGGTTAGCATTCATCTCAATAATTAGCAATCCAATTTGATGAATTAGAGCAACCAAGAAACCCTAGGGTTGTGTTGGATTTGACCTAATTAGGGAAAATATAGATTCCAAAGGCCTAACACTTCTACACCCTTGACTATTAATGTCTGCACCCTAAGGCCCCTAAATTCTAATCCTACCCAAACTTCTAACCCTTGACTATTAATGTCTACACCCTAAGGCCCCAAAAGTCTAATCCTACCCTCTCTCTATTTATTCACTCTTCATCTGATGAAAGGACTAAGAACTGATCATTTGGACCAAGCCTATGATGACAAAGGGAATGCATGCAAGTGATGTGTGGAGCCATGCCAATATAATCATTGCTAGACATTTCTAGTAGAGCATTGTTCCACTTAGGCTGCATACCACATACATTTACTTAAAGTTAATACAGAAGGAGGTTTTGTTGCAAATGATGTTCATCCTTACAACACTAACATTCCAAACCATTACTATCCAGTTCCACATACTAGATGGCTCCTAAAAGAAGACATGGTAAATAGATAATTATTTTGTGCAATTCTCCACACTTCAGACTATACGTATGCTTTTTTCATTGGAGGCATCCATAGTCCATTATGCCAAATCTAGAGTTAATTCACTGATTATACAAACAATCGAAGAAATTGATAAATTAATGCAACTCTCATTACACAACTAGAAGCTACTTTTTGTCAGACTCCTGAGCAATGTATCTCTAGAAAAGTTTGATAGAGCAAACATCTATATAAAACCTTTACTCAAAACAATACGCCAAGGAAATGCATAGATTTACAGACTAAGCATAGAACAAGCCAGAGAATAACACATAAGAGAAAAAAAAATATGAAAACAATAACTCGTTACTTTGATTGCATAACTAATTTGCAATTAACAAACCTACTAGAGAAATCGTGCACCAAATGCACTAGTGACTTTCAATCAACCTTTGACTCAACCATTCAAAATAGTCTAGCTTTCATGAAGATGTTGTGCTTTAATTCTCATCACTTCCTCCAAATTCAAATACAAGCAATTATAAGCAAGGAAAGGAAAGGCTAGGACATCAACAAACGATTGACAACACTCGAATATAAAAGCATGAATCCTTCCCAAATTTCTTTGTCATATGAGTTTGTGAAAATTCTTGAGGCAATTCTATACAGGTTGAACAAAAGCTTTATGCTGGCAATAAAAAATCCTAAACGTTCATTATTTCATACGAGAATGTTGCAGCACACTACAGAATTATGAACTTCTATGCTAGAAACCAGATGGATGAGATAGGTAGACAACTTTGTATGTCCCAAATATTTAACACAAACCCCACAAAATATTGAACAGAAGCCCCACCATCAATATGAGTCTTTTCTTTATGATTTTGGATGACAATCCATATGAGACTACATTTAAGAAACAGTTAAAAATAGAATACAATTTATAACATGTTTGTTTGATGATGAATGGTACTGTGCACTATCATGAAGGACATAAAGGTTACTGTTTAATGGCTAGAAACAAGGTGGTTGAGAGAGAAATGTATTTTTGTCAGAAACAATTCCAAGATGCAGAGATTTTAGGTGTATTGGACTTAGTAATGGGAATTTTTAGGAAGGCATGTGAAAAGGGTACTGTAGAGTACTGCCAGGAAGAATTTTTTATTTTTGCAAAGAGGGAGGGGGAAGGCCGAGCAAAAAACATATTCACACTATATATGTGATTTGTCCTCTTATTCAAATTTAGGGGGGATGTTGAATACATGAGTGTAATCTTCACTTCAGCTAAGGCTAACCTTTTATTTAGGTGGGTATCCATAAAATTTATTCTATAAACCCACTCTAAGCTATATTTGAGTTGGGTATTTATAAACCCACTCTCAAATGTGTTTGGGTGAGCTATATTCGAGCTGGGTATCAATAAACTCACTCTGAGCGATACTTAAGTTGGTTATCCATAAACCTACTCTTATGTATTTGAGCACTCTTAGTTGTATTTGAGTTGGGTATCCATGAACCCTCTCTCAGTGTTCAAGTTGGGTATCCTTAAACCCACTCTCAGCAATATTTGAGTGTTAATTTTTTAGCATTAATTCAACATACTCTAGGATCTTTACTGAGAGAATAACATGTACAACATATCAAGCATATCAATCACAACAAGCAATCACATGAGACAATAGACACATAGAGTTTCACTGGGGAAAACCATAAAGGTGAAAAACCCCACAACTTGCTCAGATATATAAAGAGCAATGATACAACCCAAGTATAAGAGATAGTCCTCCTAGTAGCTACTCCTCCTTCCTCACTTTTGCACCACTTTCTGATGAGTGTAGAAGTGAATAATGAAGTGATAAAATAGAGTGCCTCCCGCACTCTATTTATACATGACTTGACTTGCCTAATAAACTAGCAGGGTCGACTTGTCTAACTCAGTCTAATAACCCATGGTAATACTAATTAGGGTCGACCCCACACTTGGTGGTCTAATAACCCATCACATGCAAGTTGCGACACTTGTTAATACAAATGATGACACTGCCATATAGAGGAATAATAACATTTCTATAGGAGTACAATATACATGGGTGAAATACATTCCGAAGTTACAAATACATCAACACTCCCTCTTAACTAGGAAGGTATTTCTCGACACTGATTTGCTAGCACAAGTCTTCTTCTTTGGATCATCGTCACTGGATCATCGTCATCGTCACTGCTGCTGCTATCTCAATCAATCTCCAATCTACTCGCCATAGGAAGTTCTATAGAGATAGTTCTTTTTCATACTGGATGTAGGCCCACCACCTGCAGGTCTTCATCATCACTGGCCATACTGTGGAATCCTCAGGACTTATTATGTGTGTCACAAACCCTCGCAAGAGCATCCCAGGACTTATTACGGGCACACAGCCCAACCTATCGGATCTCCTAGGTCTTACATGTGACCTCCATCACAAACCCTCGTAAGGGAATCCTAGGAAATATTACAGGCACACAGCCCAACCTATCGGATCTCCCAGGTCTTACATGTGATCCACCACAAACCCTCGTAAGAGAATCCCATGACTTATTACTGGCACACAGCCCAACCTATCGGATCTCCCAGGTCTTACATGTGATCTACCCAAGCACAACCTGTCCACGACCACAGAGTATCACGAAGCACAACCCAGATGCACATCACATAGCACTTACATTCACCGGCATGGGAAGACACACTTCAACCATCCGTGAAAGGCTCAACACTTATATCTATGCCATGGGAAGACATACTTCAACCATGCAAGAATGGAACAACACTTATATCGCATCCATGGGAAGACACACTTCAACCATGCTCGAATGGCACAACACTTATATCGCAGCCATGGGAAGACACACTTCAACCATGCTCGAATGGCCCCAACACTTATATCACAGCCATGGGAAGACACACTTCAACCATGCTCGAATCGCCCCAGCCCTTACTTCTACACCATGGGAGGACACACCTACCACCATGAGAGAATGGCTCATGTGCATCTGTGTCTTCGAACTCATCACACATAATCCAACTGATTATGTAGTGTATCCACCTGATACATATCATCACATATGATCATCCTGATCATCTTCATAGCATCATCCTGATGCATATCATCCAAAGTATCATCCTGATACTCATCTCATATGATCATCCTGATCATCATCACTGCATCGTCCTGATGCATATACATATACATGATCCAACTGATCAAACTGAGCAGTAACTGGAGCATCGTCCTGATGCTCATCATCTAGCGCTTACATCCACAACCATGGGAAGGATCCTCCTCTCACCATGCTCAGAATGGATCATGAAAATGTGTCTATCACTTCTTCCTTGAAGTGTCGTCAATCTGAAGAACACCAAGCCTCTCTCTGAAGTACTCGAACTTCACTCTGGCTAGTGGTTTCGTCAACTCATCTGCAACCTACTCATCTATCGCAACATACAGGAGCTTCACTGCTCCTCTCTGCACCATATCCCTGATATAGTGATATTTGATCTCAATGTGCTTCGACCTGTCATGGAACACTGGATTCTCAGACAGCTTCACACAACTATGGTTATCACAAAAAATACCAATAGCATCCAGTGGGAGATCAAATAACTCATACATTAGCTTCTGGAGCCATACTGCCTCACAACTAGTTGAACAAGCTGCAACATACTCTGCTTCCGCTGTACTCAGTGCTACGCAGGACTGCTTCCTGCTAAACCAAGAGATCATACCTGATCCCATACTGAAGCAACACCCATAAGTGCTCTTCCTATCTGCAGCACTGCCAGCCCAGTCCAAATCAGTATAACCCTGCAGGTTAAACTTTTGATTCGCATCATACTTGAGCCCATAATTAATCGTACCCTTCAGGTACCTCAGAATATGCTTTACAGCAACCAGGTGAACACCTCTGGAATCCATCAGGAACTGGCTCAATGTGTTCACCGCAAAGCAAATATATGGTCTTATGTTTGTCAGGTACATCAAGGACCCAATCATCTGATGATACATCGTGACATCAACCGGCTCAGATGAAGCATCACACAGAAGCTTCAGGTTCGATGCCATAGGTGTGGCCATGTCCTTGCATTCCATCATCCCAAACCTCTTCAGGATCTCTACTGCATACTTCCCTTGACCAAGGAAGATCCCATCTGTACTCTGCCACACCTCCATGCCTAGAAAATAATGCATCATTCCCAAGTCCTTCATCTCAAACTCGGTAGCAAGCTTCCTCTTGGTATCGACAATCAATCCATCCTCACCTGTAACAAAGAGATCATCCACATACAGAAGTAGAATCACAGGATTTCCTTCCTCAACCTTGTAGTAAAGGTTGGAATCTGCTTTACTCTTAGTAAATCCCAAACTAGATAGAAAGCTGTCTATCCTACCATACCAAGTCCTAAGAGCTTGCTTCAAGCCATACAAGGCTTTCTTCAACCTGAACACATATCACTCCCTGTCATGTGTTTCAAAACCAAGTGGTTGCTCCACATACACTCCCTCCTCGACTACACCATTCAAGAAAGTTGTCTTGACATCCATCTGGTGTATCTTCCATTTCATCACTGCTGTCAGAACAAGTACTGATCTGATGGAAGTGTACCTGGCTATAGAAGCAAAATTTTCTTCATAGTCTATTCCCTCTTTCTGGGAGAAGCCACGAGCTACAAATCTCTCTTTGTACTTTTCTATGCTTCCATTTGCAACATGCTTGATCTTGTAGATCCACTTGGAAGTCACAATAGACTTCCCTTCAGGTCTTGGGACTACATCCCAAACATCATTCTTCATGATCGACTGGTATTCCTCGACCATGGCATTCTTCCATTCTTTCTTTTCCGCTGCTTCTTCATAACTAGAAGGTTCTTTGTTCATAATATCATAGAGTAGGGCAACATAGCTAGTATGAGATCTAGTCCTCTTCCTTTCTCTGTGTTCTTCTTTTGGAATGCCATACCTTTCTGCATCTTGAATGAACTCTCTATCCCATGCAGGTTTCCTCTTGTGAGAGTTCTTCTCATGGGGTGGATCTACAGGTTCTTGTGGATCTTCTATTTCACGATCTGCATCTGGAATTGCTTTAGTCATAGTGGTGTCTTGAAATCTGGTTTCCTTTGGTTCTCCATGATCTTCAACAGGTGTCTTCCTTGACTTGATGAAGGCTGAGTTTTCATCAAATGTTACATCTCTACTGACATCAATTTTCTTGAACCCTGGAAAGTATATTCTGTAAGCTTTCGAGCTTTCACTGTACCCCACAAAGATGCCCTTCTTTCCTAAAGGATCTAGCTTTGTTCTCTTTTCCTTTGGAATATGTGTATATAATGGACAACCAAATATTATGAGATGGTTGACTTCAGGTTTCTCACCAGAGAATACCTCTTCTGGTGTCTTGTTGTCCAATATCTTGTGAGGTGTTATGTTCTGCACATATACAGTTGTCCTAGTTGTTTCTGCCCATAGATGCAATGCAGATCCTGGTCATGCAGCATTTCCCGTGCTGCTTCCATGATTGTTCTATTCTTTCTTTCTGCAACCCCATTATGTTGTGGATTGTAGAGAGCAATCAACTCCCTCTTAATCCCTGAATCACTGCATAACTTCTTGAAATCAACTGAAGTGAATTCTCTGCCATTGTCGGATCTGAATGTCTTGATCTTCTTATCAGTTTGATTTTCCATCAAGGTTTTGAATTCCTTGAACTTATCAAACACTTCATCCTTATTTTTCAAGAAATAAACCCAAGTCTTCCTAGAGAAATCATCAATGAAAGAGACATAGTCTGCACACCCACTCAGAGAACTGGATGACATCGGACCGCATACATCGGAGTGGATAATCTCCAAGATTCCTTTTGCTTTTCTTTCACTGCTTGGAAATGCCTTCTTAATGTTCTTTCCTTTTGCACATTATTTGCAAACACCCTCATGATTTGACTTGATTTCAGGAAGACCCTCTACAGCTTTGATTGCAATTGTTAGTGCCCTTTAGTGTACATGAGCAAGCCTTCTATGCCAAAGTTCACATGGCTCCATGGATTCATGTACCATGGCATGTTTAGGTTGTCCCTTTAGTTTGTACAATCCTTCCTCTTGCTCTCCAATCACTACTGCATCATCTATAGTTTTACCCTTTGGACACATTAGGACTTGGCCATCTACAAATGCAACTCTCATACCTTTTGCATCCAATGCAAATATGGAGAGTAGGTTCTTCTTGATCCCAGGTACATATAGAACATCTTTCATCTTCAAAGACTTCCCAGAGTCTAGGTTGTAGGAGGCTTCCCCACTTCCTTTGATAGGATATTGATAGTCATCCCCAAGTTTCACCTTATGGGGTGACACATGTTCAGATAGATTTGCAAAAGATTCTTTAAACCCAGTCATGTGTTTAGAAGCCCCACTATCAGTAAGCCAATCATTACATCCATGAGAGATAGTACCTGTGAAAGCAGAGATTAGGACATATTCATCTTCACTAGACAAGTCATCACTTTCGGCTCTAGTCTTGTTCTTGGGAGGTTCATTATCCTTGACAGCATGAGCATGATATCTCTTCTTGTTGTTCTTCTTCCTTTTGTTGAAGTTGTTGTTGTTGTTCTTTTTGTTCTTAGGACAATTTGAAGCAAAGTGTCCCTTCTCATTACATGTGAAGCATCCGAGATCTTTCTTATCTTTATGTTGATGGTGGTGTGGAGATCTCCTGAAGTGTGATGGCTCTCTCTTGAACTTTCCTTTCTTGGTGTGTGCTGTGAGAGCTTGATCTTCATTCCCCATCTTTTCTTTTCGGGCCACAAACCTTGCTTCTTCTTGTGAACATTCCTACCAGAGTCTCTGAATGAGATCAACTTCCTTCTTGCACAGATTCCTTGGATGAAGGAGTCCCATGACCTAGGTAGGCCATTCAATTTGGTCATGAAAACTTCACCATTGTCCACTACTTCATCCACAGCTTCAAGTTGTTCCTTGATATGAGAGACCTTAGAAAAATAAGATTGAATGGTCTCTCCATTTTGAAGCTTTATCCCTTTCAATTGGTTCCACGGATTCATCTTCCGATTTATGCTCTTCCCTTCAAATAGCTTGGTTAGGGAATCAAACATCTCCTTGGGTGTCTTTAGAGATGCCACATGTGGTATGAGAGGGTCTTTGATAGAATCAACAATGATCCTCTTTGCCTTGACCAAATTATTCTTATGTAAGGCCTTAGCCTCTTCTCCCTCTGGGATAGGGACTTCTTCACTTATGTAAGTATCCAATTCATTTTCTTCCAGGATTAACCCAATCCTATACTTCCATGCTCGGAAGTTATCATCCCCTTCAAGCTTATCCTCAAGAGTAGTGTGGTGAGACATTTTAATGAGAAACTCAAATGGAAATAAAAGATTTAGGTCTTACCACTTGATTTGCAGAAATCTGGATCTGGAGCTGGATTAGGGTTTGTCAGAGAAACCCTAAAAATTAAAAATGTGAATTTCAAAATTCTGAAAGGATAGAAAGATGTGGCTTGATGATCTTATCAACTTGGTATGCTCAGAAATTGAAAACTGCAAAGTTTCACCCTTCAGAAATGCTTTTCAATCTCCCGGATTCACTAGGGAGGACCCTGAATTAGGGTTTGAGTTTACCGGAGCTTCACCCAACCAAAAAGTTTGATCCAAAGATCTAAACTTCGATTTTTCCAAGGTGCTTCCAACTATGGTCTCAGATTTCATAAATTCCTATTTTTGTGGAAACCCTAATTTTTAGGGCAAAAAATGAAAGTGCCCATAATTGAAATCTGATTGGACAGAAAGATGCGCCTTATTGAGGAGAGTCAAAATACCCTACTTCCTTTCAATATCTATGGAGAGAAACCCAATAAACAAGAATCCCTAGCTTCTGCAACTACACAATGTCTTCTTCTCAGGTTAGCTCTGATACCATGTTAATTTTTTAGCATTAATTCAACATACTCTAGGATCTTTACTGAGAGAATAACATGTACATCATATCAAGCATATCAATCACAACAAGCAATCACATGAGACAATAGACACATAGAGTTTCACTTGGGAAAACCATAAAGGTGAAAAACCCCAAAACTTCCTCAGAGATAGAAAGAGCAATGATACAACCCAAGTACAAGAGATAGTCCTCCTAGCAGCTACTCCTCCTTCCTCACTTGTGCACCACTTTCTGATGAGTGTAGAAGTGAATAATGAAGTGATCAAATAGAGTGCCTCCCACACTCTATTTATACATGACCTGACCTGCCTAATAAATTAGCAAGGCCGACTTGTCTAACTCAGTCTAATAACTGTTACTTTTTCAGAAATTTCAATCTGATCTAGGATCTTAATTGAGAGAATAACATGTACAACATATCTACAACATATCAAACATGGACACAATAATGCAAGCACACAAGAGACACAGAGTTTCACCGGGGAAAACCAAGAAGGTGAAAAACCCCGCAACTTCCTCAGAGATAGATAAAGCAATGATACAACCAAAGTACAAGAGATAGTCTTCCTAGAAGGAGCTTCTCCTCCTCAACAAGTGCGCCACTCTCCAATGAGAGTATGAGTGAGAAAGTGAATGATAAAATAGAGTGCCTCCCGCACTCTATTTATACTTGACTTGACTTGCCTAATAACCTTTACTAGGTCGGCCTCAACTTAACCACATAACATAATGCTAACAAGGCCGACCCCCAATAGGGTGGTCTAATAACCCTTTGACCCACATGAATTATACAGGGCCGACCCCATCAAGGTGGTCTAATAACCCATCAAGTATAAGTTACGACACTTACAATATAAATGATGACACTTCCGTATAGAGGAATAATAACATCTCTATAGGAATACAATATACATAGGTGAAATACATTCCGAAGTTACAATTACATCAACACTCCCTCTTAACTAGGAAGGTATTTCTTGACATAGGTCTTCTAGCACAAGTCTTCGTCTCTGGATCATCGTCATCGAATCATCGTCATCATCACTGCTGCTGCTATCTCAATCAATCTCCAATCTACTCGTCATAGGAAGTTCTACAGAGCCATTCTTTTTTCATAATGGATGTAGGCCCACCACATGTAGGTCTTCATCATCACTAGCCATACTGTGGAATCCTCAGGACTTATTACGTGCGCCACAAAACCTGGTTGTAGCATCCCAGGCTGTTACGAGCACACAGCTCTACCTGTCGGATCTCCAAGGAGCATATTACATGTGACCCCACCACAAAACTTGGCTGTAGCATCCCAGGATGTTACGAGCACACAGCTCTACATGTCGGATCTCCCAGGAGCATATTAGATGTGGTCTCACCACAAAACCTTGCAAGAGCATCCCAGGCTGTTACGAGAACACAGCTCTACCTGTCGGATCTCCCAAGGACACATTACATGTGGTCATGGAAAAACCTTGCAAGAGCATCCCAGGTTGTTACGAGCACACATCTCTACCTATCGGATCTCCCAAGGACACATTACATGCAATAAGACAAAACCTCGAAAGAGCATCCCAGGCTGTTACGAGCACACAGCTCTACCTGTCAGATCTCTCAGGGAGCTATTATATGTCCTCCCAGAGAAATGCCTTGAAAGAGCATCCCAGGATATTATGAGCACACAGGTCTACCTGTCGGATCTCCCAAGTCAACTTACATGCTCATCTGCACAACCTGTCCACGGCCATAGAGTATCAACCTGATACTCACCATACATCATCTTGATGTACGTGATCATCATGATCATCATCACTCCATTGTCCTGATGCGTGTCATCATCGCATGATCATCCTGATCATCATCATAGCATCATCCTGATGCATATCATCTAGAGCAACATCCTGAAGCTTGTCATCCATGATCATCCTGATCATACAATGAATCCACCTGATGCATACCATGTATCTACCTGATACATATCATCATACACGATCCACCTGATCATACAATGTATCCAACTGATACATACACAAATAAATGATCCACCTGATCATACCAAGCATCCAACATGATGCATATACATATACATGATCCAACTGATCATAACAAGCATCCAACATGATGCATATACATATACATGATCCAACTTATCATAACAAGCATCCAACATGATGCATATACATAGCAGTAACTGGAGCATCGTCCTGATGCTCATTATCCAATGCTTACATCCACAGCCATGGGAAGGATCCTCCTCTCACCATGCTTGGAATGGCTTCCAGCAAATGTGTCCATCACTTCTTCCTCGAAGTGTCGTCAATATGAAGAACACCAAGCCTCTCTCTGAAGTATTCAAACTTCACTTTGGCTAGTGGTTTCATCAGCACATCTGCAACCTGCTCATCCATCGCAACATACAGGAGCTTCACTGCTCCTCTCTGCACCATATCCCTAATATAGTGATATTTGATCTCAATGTGTTTCGACCTGTCATGGAACACCAGGTTCTCAAACAGCTTCACACAACTCTGGTTGTCACAAAAGATACCAGTAGCCTCTAGCGGGAGATCAAATAACTCAGACAGTAGCTTTTAGAGCCATACTGCCTCACAACTAGCCGAACAATATGCGACATACTCTGCTTCGGCTGTACTCAATGCTACGCAGGACTGCTTCCTGCTAAACCAAGAGATCACACCTGATCCCATACTGAAGCAGTACCCAGAAGTGCTCTTCCTATTTGCAGCACTGCCTGCCTAATCTGAATCAATATAACCCTGCAGGTTAAACTTTTGATTCGCATCATACTTGAGCCCATAATCAACCGTACCCTTCAGGTACCTCAGAATAGGATTTACAACAACCAGGTGAACACCTCTCGGATCCATCAGGAACTGGCTCAATGTGTTCACCGCAAAACAAATATCTGGTCTTGTGTTCGTCAAGTACATTAAGGACCCAATCATCTAACGATACACCATGACATCAACCAGCTCAGATGAAGCATCACATAGAAGCTTCAGGTTCGATGCCATAGGTGTGGCCATGGCCTTGCAGTCCATCATCCCGAACCTCTTCAGGATCTCTACTGCATACTTCCCTTGTCCAAGGAAGACTCCATCTGCACTCTGCCTCACCTCCATGCCTACGAAATAGTGCATCATCTCCAAGTCCTTCATCTCAAACTCGACAACAAGCTTGCTTTTTGTATCGGCAATCAATCTATCCTCACCTGTTACAAACAGGTCATCCACATACAAATAGTAGTATCACTGGATTTCCTTCCTCAACCTTGTAGTAAAGGTTGGAATCCACTTTACTCTTGGTAAATCCCAAATTGGAGGAATCCATCTATCCTGCCATACCAGGTCCCGGGTGCTTGTTTCAAACCATACAGGGATTTCTTCAGTTTGCACACATGTGACTCTCGGTCATGTGTCTTAAACCTGAGTGGCTGCTCCACATACACTTCCTCCTAGACTACACCATTCAAGAAATATATCTTGACATCTATCTGGTGTATCTTCCATTTCATCACTGCAGCCAGAGAAAGTACTGATCTGATGGAAGTGTATTTGGCTACAGGAGCAAAAGACTCTTCATAGTCTATCCTCTCTTTCTGGGAGAAGCCACAAGCTACAAATCTCACTTTGTATTTCTCTATGCTACCAACTGCAACATGCTTGATCTTATAGATCCACTTGGAAGTCACAACAGACTTCCCTTCAGGTTTTGGGATTGCATCCCAAACATCATTTTTCATGATCGACTGGTACTCCTCGATCATGGCGTTCTTCCCGAATTCTGGGAACTTCAATATCTTCAATAGATAACTTTGTTGTTGAACAAATGTTGTAGTCCTTATTTTGTAGGTGATGGTATATGATATTTCCTACAAAACAAGTTAAATTGCATGTTTAGAAAACATCTCATAGTTTTCAGAACAAATTCTTACACATAAATAAATATGTCATACAGTCATGCAATTATCTTAGCCAATGCTTCAATACAACATTTATCCATATCCCGTAACTTTCTAGATGCCTTCCAATCTCTACCAGAACATTGTTAAGAGTGTGCACAACTCCCAACATGTCAGCAAAGAGGTTTCATTCTAGATAAGTAACAATGGAATGTTGTATAGTGCCATAGGCCATTTACCCATCACATGCATATTAATAGTATAGTGTTCATTAATGCAATTATTTTAATATGCATAATACACACCCTAAGTTTGGGAACATAAGAATATACATCATTGAACAATATTATTTAAACAAACAAATATGCAAGAAATGACAATTCAAATACTTATCTTTGTTTGGTTTGTAGGGTGGACTCCCTCTCAATATTTGCTTCCTTGCAGGAACTACTGGAGTGTGCTCCCTCTTTATCTTTGCTTCCTGGATTACCTGTCCTTGAACTTATATCCATCCTCGATCACTTATGCATACTTACTAGTATCATCATTGTGTTATCCTCGAGGTCTCATACATACATTCATTAGTATAATCTCAATACTATCAAAACACAATAATCTTAAACATGTATAGTCATGCTCATTTCAAACACATATAATAAACATTAGTATTCAAGGTTTCAGGGAATACTTCTTTTACTCATGTATATTCTTATTTGACCAAAGGACTTTTCTGGTTAGTCATATCATCAATCAAGGTAAGAGACATAATATGCATAAACCCTTGATTACTTATATTTCTAACTTCATGAATAATCATTATCAACCATACAATAGTATAAGATCCTAACACAAGGTAGGATTCTAACTTGATATAGGAAAAACATACCTGGTTATCATATTTGCTAGTTATGTCTAGCAATGTCTTCTTGTTCTCTTCAATGACTTGTGCTAGTAACCTGCATATCTCATAGGTTAATCATTATAGAACCAAGTTATACATACCTCGTAAGTAGATCTTCTATGTGATCCATGAAAATGGATGAATCTTTGTCTTCATGTCAACATGGTCATATGTTCTTGAGATAGAACATGATTTGTCTTTCTTGATGTACCTTTCATGTTAGTGGACAACATCAACCTCATACAGCACCACAATGAATTAGTACAATCATAAGTGTCAAAACCCTAATCAATGAATATCTGCATTCATAATTTTATTAAGGTGATACGACAAGTCTAAAGTTAATCAAGATTGTACTAACCTTAATGAAGACAAACATACCATATACTTAATCATGAACAGATCTCAAAACATACCTGGATAAGTCATACCTGTCGAGATCGCTTGTAATCTTCTTATGTAAGGTCTTAGCCTCATCTCCCTCTGAAATAGGAGCTTCTTCACTTATGCAAGTGACCAATCCATTCTCTTCTAGGATTAACCCAATCAACTTGATTTGCAGAAACTGGATCTGGAGCTAGATTAGGGTTTGTCAGAGAAACCCTAAAAATTCAAACTTTGAATTTCAAACTTCTAAAAGGATATAAAGATGCGCTTTGATGAGCTGATCAAGCTGGTATACTCAGAATTTGAAAACTGCAAAGTTTCACCCCTCAAAATTGCCTTTGAAACTTCCAGATCTTCTAGACAGGATCTCGAACTAGGGTTTGATAAATCCCACCCTTTTTCCCAACCAAGAGGTTTGATCCAAAGCTCTAAACTTCTATTTTTTTGAGGAGCTTCCAACCATGGCCACAGACTTCAGAAATTCCAACTTTTGCAGAAGCCCTAATTTTCCACCTTTCCGACCAAAATCCCGAACTAGGGTTTGATCAAGCTCGGCCTTCTGCCCAACCAAAAAAATCGATCTTGGTCTCTAAATTTCGATTTTGATGAGGAGCATTCAGCCATGGTCTCCGATACAAAAATTCCAACATTCTCCGAAACCCTAAATTCCTGGAGCCATGAATGAAGGTGCTCAAAATTCAATTCTGTTTTGACAGAAATATGCACTTGATTGTTTCTGGTGTAACTCTGAAATTTCAAATCTACAGGGTCTGAAAATTCTTCCTGTGGTATCTTGACCTGTTATATTTCCAAACCCATAGGTCTGAACGCAATTGGATTCGTTGAGAGAGAGTTATGCCAAGTGTCACAACGTGACTTGTTTATGGGATAAAACATGAGAGCAAACTTGTACGACGTGCCACGTGTCACTGGTTCAGTTTTGGCCTCTGAACAACTTACCTGAGAAAGTACAGTCTGATCCCTACCTATCACATTTTACAAAATTTCATTTGGAGCTTCCTATCCCAATTTATGACCTTTTTTCCTAGGTCACCTGTTTATGACTCAAATCTGGAAGAGGCAAAAACCCTATATTGTACAGATCATAAATCACAAAGTAAAACGAATTAGAGGTTGTCCTTTGGACACAAGGTACATGGGGATCTTATCTTCGACATATAATATTTTCAGATCCTTAAACCATGCCTAAATGTATTTATAGAGAAAGTTCTACGATGACTTGTTTTGCTATATCAAGCCCTAGCTTCGCAAATGCAACAAGTGTCATAAATGCCATACCATGCCTTCTTTCAGGCTAGCTCTAATACCATATTAGTTTTTCAGA
This sequence comes from Larix kaempferi, assembly GCA_027924585.1. NCBI lineage: Eukaryota > Viridiplantae > Streptophyta > Pinopsida > Pinales > Pinaceae > Larix > Larix kaempferi. Next base: position 5,443,925 of record BSBM01000535.1, on the reverse strand, counting down.
AATTTCAATCTGATATTGGATCTTAATTTAGAGAATAACATGTACAACATATCTACAACATATCAAACATGGACACAATAATGCAAGCACACAAGAGACATAGAGTTTCACCGGGGAAAACCAAGAAGGTGAAAAACCCCGCAACTTCCTCAGAGATGGATAGAGCAATGATAAAACCAAAGTACAAGAGATAGTATTCCTAGCAACGGCTTCTCCTCCACAAGTGCACCACTCTCTAATGAGAGTATGAGTGAGAAAGTGAATGATCAAATTGAGTGCCTCCCGCACTCTATTTACACTAGACTTGACTTGCCTAATAACCTTTACTAGGTCGGCCTCAACTTAACCACATAACATAATGCTGACAGGGAAAACCCCCAATAGGGTGGTCTAATAACCCTTTGACCCACATGACTTATATAGGGTCGATACCATCAAGGTGGTCTAATAACCCATCAAGTATAAGTTACGACACTTACAATATAAATGACGACACTTATGTATAGAGGAATAATAACATCTCTATAGGAATACAAACACTTCCATATAGAGGAATAATAACATCTCTATAGGAATACAATATACATAGGTGAAATACATTCCGAAGTTACAATTACATCAACAATAACCCATGGTAATGCTAATCAGGGTCGACCCCACACTTGGTGGTCTAATAACCCATCACATGCAAGTTGTGACACTTGAGACACTTGTCAATACAAATGACGACACTTCCGTATAGAGGAATAATAACATCTCTATAGGAGTACAATATACATGGGTGAAATACATTCCGAAGTTACAAATACATCAACATTGAGTTGGGTATCCATGAACCCACTCTTTATTGTATTGAGTTGGGTATTTCATTGTTCTTCTTCATGACCCCCTGTTCAACTTAAGCGGGGGTTGAGAATGGTGTAATCCTCACCTTTGTCTAGAGACAAGCTCACTTTGCAAGGATTATTATTGTGTATTTATTGTAATTCTAGGTTATGGTTAAGGACGATCTACTCATTATGTGGGCTCATGGCCCTTCTTAGGGACGGTGCCCTACTTCTTGCCATTCTTAGGGATGGTGCCCTACTTCTTGAGTTGTGTATAAGTACACACAAGAATCATTTGTCATTCATCATCTTACAAACTATTGCTCTCTTTAAAAAGTGATTTAGCCTACAGGAACCTATCATATATTGCACTCCTCTTTCTTTTGTGTAATTGACTCTTATTGTTGTATGGACCTATATGGTTTCTCTAGGTTTTTATGGAATGCTTGTATGACAATGATAAATTCTTAGGCAGGGTATTATTGCTCATGCAAAAGACAGATTTGATGGAGTTGTACCTTTACACAAAAAAAATGTTTTAATATTTGTTTGTGTTATTATTTCATTTCCAGTTTTATGACATGTAAGCCCACCCAAAATTTAGAGAAAAAAATGAAAATAGAATTTTCCTGTACAGAAATTGCTAGAAAACATCTGGGAAATCTAATTTAGATAAAAAAATGAAAATAAAAGAGGAAATATAATTTATTGTACAGAAAATTCCAGGAAGCATCTGAGAAAAATTTCTCAGGAATTTCTTCTGCTTCTTCTAGACTATTTCCTTATTGGAATTACTTTATGGACATGAACAGTAGCAGATCTACACATTTTGTATGTCGCTTTCTGTATGTAGTTATAGGATTGGTTCATGACTCACATACAATAGGAAATGGAAGAAAGAAAACCGAATCCAAATGAAGTGTTTAACACTTCATGCAACATGCTTGAAAATTCTTAGACCTTTCTTAAAGTTTATGTACAAGCAAAATTGGTATATGCAAATGCAATTTCATAGAAATGGGAAACATGAAGAAAAGGTACATTATACTCTCATGTTGTCTTGTGAAATCTCTTAATGTTCTTGATTTAACTACTGATCCTTACTGGGCAGATTGTTTTTCGGACTCTCAATTCTTCTCGGTCAACATTTTTTGCAATAACATTCAAAGCACAGTTTTTTGATACATACAGACTTTCTACAGTCCAAGCTCAATGCAGTGTGCTTCTGAAAGTATGCAGGCTATTTCTTGTTTCCTATGTAATAATACATATTCAGTTGCAACAAATATAAAACCTAGCTAATCATAACTAAGAGGAAAGTTTAGGCTGTCTTGACTATTTTTAGGACACCTCCAAGTAATCTGGAGTGTTTATCAATACTATTGCTAGATGCAGAGGCAACAAAGGTGCAGTGGACATTGGACTGCCTAAATGGTGTGTTAAAAGTTGTTATAATGTATTGCATATTTTCTTTAATGTATATAAACAAATTATTTTTGCAGCAGTCTTATTGTTGTTCTCTGCCATTGACCACTTCATGCAGGCATCAGGAAGACTTACTGGATTACTTGCAATTATCAACCTGATATTCAACATTTGCACTTGACAGGACTAGTTTTCCTAGCCATTTGGTGGTAAAGCCTCGTGATCTGAACAGGTTGCTAGGAAATTTCTAGTCTTCACTTCAAGAGATAACTGTTATTGCAACTGAGCCAACTTCAACAGAGTCAGAAACTGAAAGCACTATAGAAGGGAAAGCTGTTGAACTAAGAAGCTACATAGACCCTGTTAAAGGTTTGAAGTTCATCACTTATTCTTAATATCTTTTGATGATAGGTTTTTAAAACACTGTTAGATTGGAGATACTTTATGCACTCTACCTTGATGCTATATGTTCACAAGTCCTCTGCTTATCCTTAAGCATCAGTATAATATTGGTGTCCTTTTGGGATTTAGAAAACAGTGATAATGCATTGCATACGCAACTTTGGATTGATCCTACAGAGGAGTTGCTGGAGTATCACCACAGGGGAGTTCCAGTTGATGTAACATTTAGTATGAAAGAACTGAAGGTATCATAAATTTTATATCTCATGAAGAGCTTGTATCTCACATTCTCAATGCATTTTTGCTTTGTCTATTTAGTATTTAGTTAGTGTCTAAGCAACATTCCAAATGAAGAAAATATGACACTGATAAGTTTCAGTATGTTGAAGTCCATGTTTTTCATAATTATACCATTTTACTAAATTGTGTTATTGCTAGGAGAAACATTTTGACTTTAAATACATAAATCCATAGTTATAAGTTTCCCATACAATTAAGGCTATTGATTGTTATATATGTTGGTAACTTACATGATCATTAAACTATTCCAATTTAATGGGTCCTGATTTGGTGGCTGTATCCTTTGTCTCAAAATGACAGGAATTCCTTACATTTTGTGAAGGGTGTGAAGCCGATATGCATATTGTTTTGCAAATGCAGGCGAGTAAGCAATCTTATTGCTTTATTCTACTTTGCTAGAATGGCAATTTCTATTTTGCATTAGATTTTTTTTTCTTGAACTCAGCTTTTTTTTAATTTGACATTTTATTCGTAAGAATATTTTAGGCCTATCCTATTGGCTCCCAAATTTGGCTTGGATGATGTGGCAAATGCAGACATTGACGCTACACATGTATTAGCAACCATGCTTTTTTCGCAGCTTAGAGAAGTAAATAATTCAGAGCAAATTCCAGTGGGACCTGGTGTCTCACGAGAAGATGCTCATGGAGCAGGGTCTGAAGGCTTTCATGCACCCTCATAATCCTGCACAAAATAGACGTGGACTAGCTGTTCCTTCATCTGGCTTAGAACCACCTTCTGATCATGCGAGAATCTGGTCTAATGTTACTCATGTGTACTAGCTACTGGAGAATAGGTTTTTAGGTTATATCATTATCTAAAACAATTGAAATATCATAAAGTTCCAGAGCATCTCGTTGCATCTAGGTTCTAGATTTCCATTTGTATATGATGTTCCAACTTCCTTCTTGAGCAAGTAGTGGTACCAGAAGTGTTAGTAGGGAAGAAACTAGTCGGCACCTGATGCAGGACAATGCTGATGCAAGTGAAGAAATAGTTTATGTTAGTAGGAATCACCACTTCCTCATGGATGCGCCCATTGACCTAGGGATCATGGTATAATGGAGCTTATATGTTGGGGGCCACATATCTCAACCAATACTTACCAGAGGACCTCCAGCCAAAGCAATGAGTTATTGTAAATTAGTTATTCTTCCAAAGTAATGAGTTATTGGATATATGTGACAAATCTAGAAATGTATGCCATGTCATAACCTCTACTCTAAAAAAATCTTACATACCATCATCCTTCTTGCAGCTGAATACCAGAGTTCTGGAGGAAATATTTTGAGTTTTTTAAATGGAATTTGTTTATGCCAGATATGATGCGAAGAGACACCATTACCTACCAGCAACAAGAAATTGATCTTACCAATCTAGAAACATACTCCTTTATCTTCAATCAACACCTTCATGTACATTGACATACATGGCCTTTCTGCTATTGTGTGCCAGCCAAGCATCATAGAGTGGGAAAATGTTTGCATGTTTTCACACTAGGACTGCAACAATTATATCTAGGGCTTGTTATACACCTACAACAAGAAATTAAACCAACAGAGCCTACATTTTTTATGTCAGCAGTATGTCTTGATATCATTATAATGGCAGGAAGAGGATCTACAAGTATTTCTACTGCTTATTGATCATTTTCCATCGCTTAGTGTTCTAGGTGCAAGAAGCCAACATGCTTCATTCATGTGGATGTGAAATAGACTTTTAATTGCAGGCATATTTTGTATCCTTTGACTGCAGAAAGCTCTTGGATCAGACCCCTGGAAGTGTCTTGGTACTCTGATTATCATTTGTTTTCCATCAACACATTGTTATCTTGCTTTGCATTGGAAACTGATAATTCATATTCTGAAACTTTACAGCTTCTTGTTACTACCAATTCTGGTAGATTTGCTGCTTTTATCCTTCAAAACATACAATATTTACCCCCACCTTCTTTCCTATTAATCTATCTTTCTAACTTGTTTATGTAGGACCCAGATAGCGTGGGGTATATAGACAACATTGCTTCACTTATACATCACCTACTTAAGATCTTTGATCATGATTATTTTGTTCTGATTTGAGCGTTGTCATCTTCGTATATCCTATACACCACAACTCTCTATTTGTTTGGGGCTTCCATTTATTTGATCCTATCCCATAATATGTTTTTTGGCACTGTATCAAAAATCTTTGTGAATTCTATAAAACAACACCTTAACTCATCCTTGGTGTCCCATGCCTTTTCTATCACATGTCATAAAGTGAGGCATTTGTAAATGGTAGAGTTACTTCGTCTAAACTCTGCTTGACCCTTTCCTCTTTTTCTCTCTTTTTCCCACTGGAGAGAGATGAAATATTTGAAAATCAGTAATGTGGTTCAAAGAATTTTTGTACTCCTAATTTGGATTTAGTAACTTGTCTTTAATGTGCACCATCCTTCAGGTTTCTTAATCATATTATGTACATAACCCTTTCAGGATGCCCACTCCCAAACTGTGATTTCCACACTTGACATGCTACACACTTGACATGTCCTCTTTTTCCATTCTTCCTTGGAATCTTCCCATCTTCCTCCCTCACACCTTAATATATGTGAGTTTGGGCTCTTCTCTACAATATGTTTTTTCATAAAATGCTTGTTTTAACTACTAAAGTGATAAAAAAGTACATTTAGGGAATTTTTACTAAAAAAGATCATCGAGAATGGAAATGGAAATGTTAGATGTCAAATATTAAGGACTTGATGGCTTACAATGTGAATTCTATGAGGATGGATGTATTTTTGTCAACTTGAATTGCTACAAGTATATAATGAAGTTATCTGGAAGCAATTGTTGGGGGATATACCAACAAAGATACGAGAAGGTTCCTTCCTAAACCTACAACCCTTAACTGATTACTAGTTAGAAGCTTGTAACCTTGCCCAAATGTTTCACATATAATATTGGAAAAACCCCAAGCTTTGCATGTCAAGAAAATCTTGCCTAAGGTTGTGCATCCATGAAAAATAAGGCTAATCCAAGGTGGCCTCATTTTGGATGTTATCATCATTGTGTGGGAAGTAATGGAATGGGCATGATGCATGTTCCTATATGCCCATTTCATCAACAAAGACTTTAAAAATACTTCACAAAGTTGGCCAGCCATTCATATTGGTCATGCTAAAAGCCTTGGAGTTTGGCTAGTTCTTAAAAGTTATGGAAACATTGTTTGCATAAGGGCACCTTGCTTATGCACTAATCAATCCAAATTTAGGTCAATCTGCCAAAGTTGTCTCCTTGCCACTACCTTGAATACCATAGCTGCAAAGGCTTTGGGTATTTACTTAAAACCAGAGTGGATCACGGTCTCATCAAATGAATTCCTGCCCCTGATCCAAACACTAGTCAACTACTCAATGAGCATTTTCTTGAATTTGAAACAGAGGAGGTGTTAGCATCTCTATCAACTTGTAATATGCTTAAACCCAAAAATTCAAAGAAAATATAGAAAAATACAAGAGAGAATATGTGAATTGTAGTGTCAAGATATGTGATATGCATTGTATTTGAAGTGTATTAGGCATGTGTGTGACCTTTGTGCAATCCTGAAGTCAAAATCCCGGAGGTTACAGAGACCTAGGTTAGTAATTTGCAAGTTGTAGTGTTGAGATGTATGTGCCACCCCGAAACACTCCAAACTACAAGGTTGAACTCACATCTGAGTCAGCCTTGCCAAATATTGGCATGTATAGAGAATTATTATTGGGAAGTGAGGAGATCAAAAAACAATTATAAAAACTCTTACAACAAGGAGTAATTAAGCCCAATGTATACCCATGTGGTCTACCAATGGTGTTAGAGACCAACAAAAACTGATCTTGGTAGATTCCAAATATTGGAATGTATAGAACATTATTCTTGGGAAGTGAGGAGGTCAAAAAACAATTACGAAAACTCCTACAAAAATGAGTAATTAAGCTCAATTCATACCGATGTGGTCTTCCAATGGTGTTAGAGACCAACAAAAACAGATCTTGGTAGATGTGTGTAGAGTTGAGGATTAAAGAAGACTAAAGTAAAAAAAAATGTCAAAAACCCCTATAAAGGATCGAAAAAATAGTCAACTAATTGTATCAAGCCCAAATATTTTATAAACATGGATTTGAAGTCCAGATGCCAACATGTCCATATATTGCAAAGAAGATACCTAGAAAAGTAATTTCAAAACAAAACAATGGCTATATGAGTGGTTGGCTGTCATTCAAATTTGCAATGATCCTTCAACGTTCTGAGACTAATGAATTTCCATTGCTATTTATATTTGCATGTCAAATATGTTATATTGTTTTTAGATGTCAAATTCATATGGTTAATGAAAGAAAATAGATCTTGCCAATAATGTTGGATGTCAAATGAAGGAAATTGGGGGCACCAATGAGTGGTATTAGAGATCAAGATACATCATTGGGTTGTAATGGGAAGAAATTATAAGTGTTCATATGGAAATTGTAGTTGCATGTCAACTATTTGATGAAAATAATCAATGAGGATTGGGAAAAAAAGGTTATAAGCATCTAATATGCTAAGCTAATGGATTTGAATTTCTAGGATTAATTAATAAAAATTCCTATGGAAAGGATATAAAAGTGGAACTAATGTAAAATCATGAGGTTCATGGTTTGAATCCATGGAAATTAGGCATGTTTAGTTCCATCCATGTGTAAGAGGTGCCACCCATTATTCTTAATCTATAAAAATGTGATGTTGATTAGCAGTGCTAGACAAAGAGTAATTATTTGGTATGAAGAGAAATCAACATATATGCCCAATGGAGATGAAGGGTAGATAAGTATTTATGACATTGCATGTGAACATACCTTAACAATTGGTGCTTTGTCATGTATGGTTAGGATTTCATCCATTGATTTAGATCAACAGTTGAAGGTCTCTCCGGATGTTTGCAAGTGCCTTGGGTGAAGAGGACCCTTGTTTCTATGAATGGATGGGATTGCACCCACAAGGATCAGATTCATGGACAGGAAGATCCATAATGATTTTGCAATGTATTAGATTGGTGTGTTATATTTTTTCATGAATGATCAAGATCTCATCCTCTAACTAGGTCCATGACCCACAATCATTTGTGACAATTAGGGAAAATACTCGAGAAGGAAGTTTCATTTTTCCATGAAAATATGAGAATCCACCCACAAGAGATGATCCAATGAAAATTATGATTGGATTTTTGGTAATCTCAGCATGAAAGCAACCTCGTATCTTTCCTTTTTTATAATTTTGGGCACACTTAGCAATTTATGGGCATATTCCAGCCTCGTAAATGCAATGATCTTCCTATTTGATGGTAGTTATGGGCCTGTTTTGTCTTGAAACAACATTAAGAAATATTTTTTGGAGCAAACCTATTCTTATTGTGACCCTTTGCAGCAGTAAACAATCATCAAAATCTTCTTAAAATAAATTTTGGGTACGAATTTAGACAGAAGAAACATTTTTGGGCAGGTCTGGACTATTTCTGGGTAATTTGTGGACTCCTTTAACCCTTAAGTTAGCATAGATAGCCTAACACCCAATCCGAACACCACCCTTCCAAAAATATTGTGATCCTTAATACCTTAATTACTAGAGCTCTTTGTATCTCAAACAAATCACTTTAGACCTTCTAAAAGAATGATTACTCCAATAATCAATTTAATAAAGCAATTTTCCAAGATACTCATTTGATTTATATCCTAACCTCAATTGTCAAGCCATTATTTCCCAAGCCCACTAACCCTATATCAAACAGGTCATTGATAAAATTATCAAAATCCTCATAAAAATGGACCATCAAAACCATATTTAAACTCCATAAAACACCTGAGAATACATTCAATAACGCGAAATACATAATTAATATATTCCTCGAACCAAAAATGTATGAAGGTCCTCATTCTTATAGAGTCGCATATTAACCAATTGGACTACTTAGTAAGAATCATTCTCAAAGAACATATTATCAACACTTGCCATACTTACACTTCTAAATCAGCCATTACATAACATTTCCATCATATCAAACACCGTAGTTACTTTGACTAAACTAGAATTCTAACTAATACTTAACACTACTCCACTAAGAATTTTAGGAAAATGGTTTAAATTAAAAAAATCAAATCCTAATAAATTTTTGTTAATCACTTATAAAACCATAAAAAAGTAAAAAACATCACATGTCTTAGTTTTAAGACTTCTTCCACCCTCCCACCCACATTTCCATACTTCTTCGCTCTCTCTTGCAGTAAACACTAAACAAACATCAAAATCTTCTTAAAATAAATTATGGGTACAAATTTAGATAGAAGAAACAATTATGGGCAGGTCTAGACTATTTATGGGTAATTTGTGGACTCCTTTCACCCTTAATTTAGCAGTGATAGGAATAATTTCTAAATCTAGGCTGATTCCAAGGATAAAACCATAGTGGTTGAGATCATCTTAGTTGATTCTGGGCATGTCTTAGCCCCCTAATAGCACCTAATCTCCATTTTGAGCACATAAACAACAGTAAATGGAAACTTTATCCAAATATGGGCACATTTTGATTAGTCCAAGGTGACTTCCTCTGTAGCAGCATCCCTAAAACATTTTTCCTATGTGGTGGAGGGTTCCAACTCCAAGCAGGTAGAAACTTGAGCTTATAAGGTGACATCCTAGCGTTTTGTACCCTAGTTGAGACAACAAGCTCATTTACAAGACAACTAGAAAGGAGAATCCAAATATTCAAATACTGGAAGAGTTGGTTAGTCGTTGTCTTCTGATGATGAAACTGTGCACCTCTGTCACTGTTCTTGTTAGGAAGATTGCAAAGAGCTTATTTTGTTGCATACAGAGGAGATTGAGTTGATGTTAAGATGGCCGCCAATTTGTCCCAGATCTTGTACAGGAATGCAGAAAATCATGAAATCTGAATGCATGAGATATGTATGCATGAAAGGAAAGATATGGACATGAAAGTATGTATCCTAATTACCCCTTTCAACCCAATGAAGCACTCAAAAGTAATTACCAAATTCAACCTTATTACCCCTTTCAAGCAAGCTACCAATTAACCCACCCCACCTCCCGCCCTCGGTGATCAAGATCAAGAGACCTTGACATCATATCCATCTCCATCTCTCTCTTTCACAGCACCAGGATTTCCTTTAGTCTTGGACTCTCCCATTGTACCACTGCATATATGCCATTGGTATATATCTTTCGGTTATACTTAGCTATTCTCTTATCTAGACACTTATTTATGCTACACTCTTTTAACTTTCTTTCTCTTGCTTTCAACATTATCTAGAAGTTGCTTTAAGACTCACACATTGTACTCACATTGATTGTATCTTTTAGTCCCATTGACCTACTTTTGTGGTCATTTGTTGGACATTAATAAAATTATCTTGTCTTATCAAACAAAAAGCATTGGATTCATTAACCAGTTCCCTTTGATGAGCAAGCAAACCGAAAAGAGACCTAGGGTTTGTTTACCTAGGTGGGAAAGAACCTTTAATTCAATTTGGATCTGCACTACCCTTATCTAATCTAATCTACAACAAGCTACTTGAGCCTTGAGGAAAAGGAAACAAACAACAAAAAGGGTGGATGCTAAGAACCCATTGGAGCCGAGTTCTTAGCATATAGAAACCAAAGTTAGAATCCTTTTCCCAAAATTAAAAAACAACCAACCAAGCATACAACTCCAATAATGAGGAAACATTGTTGTATTGGTAGCGAGGGGTATGTGTAATAGAGTGAGCACCAATGCTTATGTTGTTGGAAGCACTAGAAAACAAGTAAAAATGAAAAATCCAGTTGGTAATTCTTTTTTAGTTTACCCTACTTCGTTTCACCCAATAGAACAACACATTGGTGTGTTGGGTTTTGCGAGAGCATCGTCTGATCGTGTGTATTTTCTTGAAAGCAATGGGGCATATTATTTAGATACAAACAACCGTTGAGTTTTTCCAATTTTTAATATTAAAATATATATTAATTTTTTTTTTACAATGCATGTATATGTAGGTAGCATATTAATGTGAATAATGCTTTGTCAATATGTGTGCATTAGGGTGTCAATGTTTCACTAAAAGCATCGATTATGTTTTTTAATTTTTAATAAAAATATATTTTATAATTAAATGTAGAGAATGTCATTGGTGCACTTAATATATTATTTGCATCATGGCAGAAGACATATTATTGCATTGGTTGATGGTGTGTTTGTCTTTATTGCAAATTGGGACATCAGTAAAAATTTTAATAGAAGTGAACCCCTATTTCCAAGGATTCCCAAGTTTGGGAATGTTATGCCCATATCCTAATTTATTTGACCCAATTTGCATTACCCCAGACATAGAATACCTCGACTGGATGCCACGAAGGACTTTTGTCCAAATCTCAAAGCTACGAGGATGCCAAATGATAGGGTTCTAGCCTAGGGAGCACCCTATATGATCAAGTCTAAGGGATACCCCCCTTGGCCCCGCAAAATAAATCCCAATCATATCACAATGGGAAAAAAATGTAAATTTCTAAAACTACGAACTCTAAATAGGCTTCATACCCAAGACCAATTCCTTGAAACTAGAAACAACTTACACTTGTTTATGCTATAAATATCTAATATATCCAAGCAGGACTTACCTTTAAATGATGATTTCTTTCATTGGAGTCAGGTCAAGAGTTACTTCGAAGCTCCCTTTGAGAAAATATTGGTTAATCAGATGCGGAATTGGGACTAGGCCAAACACCTAAATTGAACAAACTGAAGTAGTTAAGGAAGATCCAAACCATATGGAAAGGAAAGTACCAATTGTAGAAACCTCCAAAAAGTTGGAGATTTGATAGTGACAACAAATCCAAACAAAATCAAGAGCATGGAATGTGGAAAAAAAGAACTAGATCATGAGTGAGCCAACCATCTGGCAAAATTTCCATGTATCAGAGGTAGATATTAGAGACACCTAACAACGAGGAAACTAGTGACATAAATATATTTGGGAATGCGTTAGGGGTGTATCCAACAAATGCATTGACCATAGAAACTAACAAAGGTGCCCTTCTGACCTGACAATGCAACCTTGTTGTGAAAGACAAGTGATGGCATAGAAAACTGCTACTCACCACTGGTGCATAGAAAACCATGTTGGACCAAGTGCATTTATGATCAACACGTAGTTGTCAAGATCTGCCTCCTTTATGAATGTCCTTGGTCATAAGAACGTAAAAAGAGGGTGCTAACATCTTTAAAAGGATCTCGAGTCTTTTTTTTTTGTTTATAGGTCTGTGTTTAGTCTTAAAATGCCAGTTTTTTAGGTCATGCACTCATAATTTTTTGTCTAAAAGTTGTATAAACTTTGTAAATGTTTCATAAGAACCAAGAAATCCATATACTTACAAGAATAGTAAAAAAGGAAGACTTTATGTATGTAATTGCACTTGGTGTAGGTATAATTTCATTTCATATAGTGATTTTTTAATTTCTTTGGTGATTTGCTTCACTATGTTCTATGTAAAATGTTTGGAATCCGTCAAACATTGTTTTTCTAAACTCATGCAAACTAGAAAATATTTGATTTATCATCTGAAGTGTTGAATGGATTATGGATTTAGTCTCTTAGCTCCATGAATGCTAGCAAATTATTATTTTCTAAACCAAATGAAAAAAATATAAGCTCAAGCCTCTTATGTTCATTTTCAAGCAAATAAACATGATTGGAATTGAACAATAATCAAATGGCAACAACCTGGCTAACGTGAATTTGAATTGGAAGAGAAAATCTAATTTGATTCTTAAATTACAGGCACATAAAGGTAATGGTCACTGCACAGTATTTGGTGTGGTTCTATGAAAACTAACTTGTGTGAAGACTGCATAATGCAAACCCCAAGGAACTTCGAACAAATGCAGATACAACCACTGTCAAATGTCAAGCTTCATGCAAACTTGCAAAGATGAAAGATCTGATGATCATTGATTCCTCATATGGCTTTTTATTGACTGTTGCCACAATATATAAGGATAAAATTGTTGTACGGTTGAAGGTTCCACATTTTTCTTAGATATGGACCAATTTGGAGTTAAAAATTCTTCACCCAACAAAAATTGGGGGCTGAAACCACTATTGAAACCTCCACTAATGAAAATCCATGGGCATTTCAGCCAAAAAAGAAAGATAATATGAAAATTCAAGAGAAAATTCAATCCCTCGGCCCATATTAGCGAGCCTGCCCAACCCAACCTCAAATCGAGGGTGTACTAACTGCCGGGGACCATAAAGCAACAACGAACAAGCTGTATAACCCTTCATTGTTGAAAATTTTGGGTGAACTCACCATTTTGTGGGATTCATTCCCAAAATACTTGGCGAATCCACCATTTCGTGGGCTTCATTACCCAAAATACTAGGCGAATTTAACATTTCGGGCCTCCATTACCCAAAATAGAGGGCGAACTCACCATTTCAACCATATTTGACAGGGGCGATATTCATTTTCCCCTCTCTCACCTCCTTCACAGCCTTGGCAATTCGACTTCCCAATTATTCTCAGAGAAAGAGAGGGGGTATAATATGATCTCAATTTTAACCCCGTACAACTACTCGTAAATTATTGATCTTTCAACTAAAAGCTTCATAGTCACAACAAAAGGGTCAATGGGATTACCCTCATTGGTCATAGTTAGATGGATCTGCACCTGCAAATTGCATACAATGCCGGACATATGTTCATAACTTATATTGGAGTTTGAATAACTTGATCTTATACATAGTCATGGAATTTGTGAAACGAAGTAGATGACATGTGCATGTCCAAAACTTATTCACTCTTTAAATCAAGATGCATGATTAATAAAGTATTGGTCATGAGCTAAACAATCATGTGGATGTTGTAATGGGGAGATGTTGTAACGTTTGTTCCTAACAAAATAATTAAAAAAATTCATGTCGACTCATAAAATAAAAAATTATGGAAAGTATTTAAAAAAAATCCATGCTGGCTCATAAATAAAATATTATGAAAAGTAATTAAAAAATCGATGTTCGTCTATAAAATAAAAACTTAAACTCGGATCTATCAATCAAGAGAGAGAAAATTTCTTGAGTTTAAATTGCAAGTAGAGTACTAAAATGGAGAGATAACGTGATGAAAGAAATGATAGAGACAAAAATGATGGATATATCGCCCACAAAGCTCCAACCTTTCACATAAGTACACATATCACCTATGAACCTAACTCATGTGCTAAAAAACTCCTAATGGCACGCATATCTCAATTTGAGGGAAAACATACTTTTGAATGTTTTATGAAAGGAGTTTGTATTGTTATTTCATTCTATTCCTTCAAACATGGTATAAAACATTTCATATCATTACAAAATCCTTTTGTTATTTCTAGTTTGTATTGAGACTTGTAATCTAAGGATTCTTTGTGTGGGACTCATGTGATGGTTAGGTGCCCTATGCTTGGCCCATGGTCCATAAAGGAAAATATTAAGGTATAATACTTTGTATTTTGACCCTGGATCATGGCTTGGACTGTCCTAATAACCTAGATAATTTCTTTTTCTAATAACCTATATTTTGATCTAACACCATGGATTAGGCTCCAAGAACCATCCTTAATGTTGTAAATATCAAAATGACTATCATGTCCCACTTGTAATCCAAGGATTCTTTACTCAAAAATCATGTGATGTTTAGGGGCCCTATGAATGGCCCATGATCCATAAAGAAAATTTTTATGGTGTATGACTCTATATTTTGACCCTGGATCATGGCTTGGACTGTTGGAACCAACTTAATTGGTTTGAAAAAACTCAACAACGATGATGATGAAGATGAAAATGACGATGACAATGATGATGATGGTAAGGACAGTGGTACCAATGATGATAAGGAATGGTGAGGAAGTGGATGAGAATGATGAGGATCGAGCGTCCATGTCTTGGACACTTAAAAGAGTCCCTATGTAGGGCCTATATAGTGTTTTAGGGTGTTGTAATGGCCCATGAGCCCCTTAGGAAATTCATATGGCCTTAGACCCTATGTTTCCTTAAACTCCATGGTCCAATATCACCACACATGCCTCTAAAGAGAATATTTATCCTACAAGTGATGCATGGTTTCCATTACAAGTTTTTAAGCATCAAGGATGGTTCTCGATGTATTGGGCATGGTTCAAGAGGGGACAGTGATTTCTTAGGGCCTAGAAGAGGCTTTTAATGCTCATGGACCATGCATGCTGTATGTTTTAAGTGAGTTGGAAGAGGATTGGGCCAATTATGTTTATTTGCTCAATCATAGTACACTAAAATTTCAAAGGAGGAGGACTAGCTCAATGGTCAAGGAACAAAGGTCACTACATGGTTTTGTACATCGGGGATGGTTTTTAGGGTCATGAACATGGTTCAAGGAGGAAAAAAATGTATTAGGGCCTAAAAGAGGCTTTTATCGGTCATAGATCATGAACACAATAAAAAACCACCACACATTGCATATAGAGTGAATAATTGTCTTACATAGATCATACGATTGTTGTTGAAATATTTCAAATGCCATGGATGGTTCTTAGGGCCTTTTGCAGGGTTTAGGAATAAAAACTGAGGTTGCAGGCCCTGAAATATTCATCTTTATGTGTTATGGATATTTCCACCCTGTGGAAAGATGGGAACTCCCTTGGATCACTTTCCCAAGACCTAAGACAGACAGGGGCGGTATACCAATATGTTTCCATCACTAGATCTAATCAATCACATACAACACATGAGAAAATAAGGAAGAAAGATTAACTCACCTTAGCTTATAAGCATTCCTTTGATGATGGCCATGATTGATGTAGATCAAGTTGAATTGGCTCCAGCTCCACTTGATGATCAACCTACACACATATAGACAAAGAAAAACCTTACTCAAACCTTTCTATAAACATGTATAAAATATGCATGTAATTGACATAAAATACTATATATATACTAGATCTAAGCTAGATCTATCAAGTGACTATTCATTATTGCAGTGATACTTGATGTGAGGTCAATCACACTAGCATTGTTTCATGTAATACTTTATTGGTTTAACCTCAAATAAAAATTTGGAATCTAGGTGCTACTTATGTCAACATGCCTGGTGCTTTCCCTAGCGCAACATTGGAGTTTTCCTGGTGCAGTTCCTTTCAAAATTCTTGGCACAATTCCTAGTGCTATACTTGGCTCTATACGTGGCGCTATGTCAGATGATTTTCCTGGCGCAATTCCTGGCGTAATCCCTGGCTCGAGACCTGGTGCTATGCCTAGAGCTATTCTAGAAGCTATGCCTGGCACTATTCTAGAAAGCTATGTTGGACGTTATTATGGTAGCTATTATGGACGCTATTCTGGACGTTAATTGGGATGCTAATTAGCATCTAAAATAACATCTACTTTAAAAAAAGATGCAAAAAACGCCATTAAAAGCACCATCCCGTGGAAAAGCGTCAATTTTGTCCAAAAAATGATGAAAAATACACTAAATGTCTTAGTGGACGCAAAAAAGGGAGCTAAAAGAGACGCTAAACACAGGTTTTGTTGTAGTGATTCCTCCTCACATTTCCTTGGGTTTAAATTTTTCTACCCCTTATTCATATATTTATAGAGACCATCTTTATCTCCTAATCAAGATTGAATCCCTTTGTATTTGCATTAAAAGTTCTTTTCTCCCTTATGCAATGAATTTGGTGGAAAATTCAAAGATCATGAATGGCTTGAGTCCACTACTCATCATCTCCCTTACTAATCATATTCATATTCCCTTTATTCATAGATGGACTAATCTCTACTTCAATACTTCTTTTCTTAAAAAAATTAGGTTCATCCTTGGCCTCCTTTGGTAAATCCTCATCATTAACACCTTTTTGAGGGGTTTTCCTTTGTAAGTGTCTATATTCCATGCATACGGTGCACCTAAAAGGGTTATGTACATAATATATTTGATAGCAATATACTTATATCCCAAATTCTATGCCAATAGATCATGTAGCACAATACTCAAATTCAACTCCACATGGATGTTGGAAACCAAGGTAGTTTCTTTTTTTCTTTTTCTTTTTATATTTATGTCAAGGTACCTACCCATACAATTGCCTCTATCCTTTATACATCTTTCTTTCAATAATTCTAAGCATGGGTAAGGGCATTTGATCGAAATGGGAACCACCTCAAAAACTTATTTCAATGGATTAAAACATGGATGCTATTTCTTCAAGACTAGGTTAGAAATGTCCTAGTACTAGTGGCACTTCCTAATTAATTTCCATATCCTTCCCATTTCTTGTAATGAAGGCATCAACCAACCCTTATCAAGGATGTGAAAAATAGGTGCATACCCTAATTGTTTCTTCTGCATATTTTTTCTCTAATTAGTGTTATCTTTAGATAAATCCCTATATGTTTAATGACCACATCCTCTCCCAAGACCAACTTCATCTTTTTTTCAATAGTTTTAGACAACTTATATTATTCCTTCTTTGTCTTAAACCTTCCACTGATGGTTTCTTCCTCTCGGATTTTTCTTCCTTCTAGATTCCTAATAATTCCTAAAACAACATATTTATTGATCCTTGCTCTCAAGTATTACAAAAAGAAAGGTTTTCGTGAGAAGGCTTACAGTATGGGTCCACAACATAAGTTTGATGTTCTTTTGGATTATAAATTTATGAGCTTGGTGACTCACAAAATTATGCATTGGCATTCCTCGAGCATTTAGAGCTTGGCCTTATGGAGCAAACTTACATCTAGATTTTTTTTAATCAAATTGAACCTATCTTATGGAGAGTCTTATATGGTATATAAACTAAGGCAAATACTGGCCTCTAGTAATGACTTCTTTGGTATCTTAATGGATGATAATTTCTAATTATGGATTAATGTGGGAGTTTGAAGACTTACCTCCTTATGATGATGGCCAAGTTTGGGATTGATGTTCAAGGGAAACTATAAGTTATATGATAATTAATTCACTTTGGACACTACCTGGTTTGAAAATGATTATATATCTTATTGTCCTCCCTAATAGAACATATTTGATTCAATAGGGATTCTATTCTTAGGAGCTTAATACTTTGGAGAAGTGAGCTTTACGTCTTGCAATAGCGTGTCACTAAATCATGTTGAGGTGAAGTTCTAGTTTAGCATCTTAGTGTATCATCTATATTTGTCTCCCATTTTTGAAAGACTTTCTTTTGTGAGACAATATAGACTCATCTTCCAAGAATTTTAGTAGGTTAAAGAAGTAATCCGTCAAATCCTCCTCCTCCATAGGCTCCCTTTCCTTTGATCATATTCCTCATCTTAAATATTTTCCTTTTTTTAAAGTAAGGTAAAGAAAGTAAGGTGTGTGTGAGAACATAGGACTTTATGTAGAATGTCATAGTGTTGATCATGTGAATTGGATTTTTGTAATACCTCTATCTATATATCAATTTATATTTTCATTAACATATTTAAAAGAAAGCTTAGTGATCTTAGAACTCAGGGTATAATATTAAACAAATAAAAAGTATAGCATTATTTAATTTCTTGATTCTTCTGGGTACGTAATGAATTCTATATCAAGATTAAAAAAATTACTCGTCTTGATGGAAGGTATGGATTTTCTTGATACTTGATGATAATGAATTAGATATGAAATAAAAGGAATGGTTAAACAAAACAAGATTAATTTAAATAAAAATTAATAAAATATTTTTGTGGAACGATGGTTTTTTGGAATTTTTTTTTTTTAATAATGGAAACACCAACTTCTCAAGAATATATCCAACAGCTAGAATACTAGAAACTTGTGATTCAGCACGAGCTGAGACTTCCCAAAACCCTTTATCCCAGGAGAAATCCCAAAGACCTAAAACACTCCTCTCCTCCTTTATAAGGCATAATTTGGAAATTAATGCTATGGTCGTGGTCTTGGATGTTGGAGATAATTACTCCCTGATGACATCAGTTAGATGTTGAGTTCCTAACAAGCAGTTAGATGAGTCTTAGTTAGAACTAAGACATAGACAGTCAGTTAAGTCTAAGTTAAAGAGTCTAAGTTTAGCATGTGATACTTCTATATATTCAGGCCTTCGGGTCCATTGTAACTATGAACTTTTATGTGAATAGAACCAAGCCGTAGCTTGTTCCTTAAAATTCATCATGGTATCAGAGCTTGATTAAGTCTCTTGGAGAGCATATTGATCCAAGAGCAGATCCAAGCGTGTTGTATTATTCCATAGCGAAGAGGGATTCTTCCATAGCGAAGAAGGCAAAGATCATTTAATCAAAGCCAAGATCTTTTCACCAGTAAGTGAAAGAATTGAGATCCTAAGTGAAAGAATTGAGATCCGGGTTCGAGTCTGAAGCACAAGACTGAAATCGACCCGTGAAAGGATGCAAATCTGAAGCAAATTCGTGAAGAAACTCCAACCATTGTTGGAAAGCATGTACATCTGAAGCAAATTCGTGATGAAACTCCAACCGTTGTTGGAAAGCATGCAGATCTGAAGCAAATTCGTGAAGAAACTCCAACCGTTCTAGAAAGCATGCAGATCTGAAGCAAATTCGTGAAGAAACTCCAACCGTTGTTGGAAAGCATGAAGATAGCAGCAAGGATCTGATCTGCAAGTCGTGAAGACAAGATTTGAGCCGTGAAGACAAGACAGCAGTCTTGAGGAGCCTTCCCAATCCACCAGAGGTGAAATCGCTGCTAGAGAAACCGCATTTGGAGAGTGTGAAGAAGGCAGCCAAGCTTCTGTATTGAAGGAGGTGCCATCTATCTGTTCATTGAAAAGGAGCAGATCCACTTGCAAATTCTGAAGCAGTTGCGACCAGAGCTGAAAGATCCGTGAAGAGACAGTTGTCTAGAGGATCCGTTCCAAATCCACCAGAGGTGAAATCGCTGCTAGAGAATCCGCATGAGGAAGATGACTCCAGCATCGGAGAACCTGTCCATGTGAAGAAATCTGCGAGTGACAGTTCGTGTGAAGGGAAGCAACCAGTGTTGAATCTGATCCGCGTGAGGGAATTTGCATGAGCCTGAGGAAGGTGCGGTAGATCTGTTCAAGTGAAGATAGAAATGAGTCGATCTTCCTGCAGTGATGAGGGCATGTGAAAGAGAGCCGTGACAGAAAGTTGAAGGCTCCGAGATAACTGCGTATTGAGGAAATCCGCTGCAAGACCGCCGGGTGATTGTGTTGAGGAATGTCCGTCAAAGCAGTGCCTGGAGAAGAAGCCCTGTCCGAGTTAAAAAGATGCGTGAAGTGAAGGCTTGTAGAAAAGCCGAGCAAAGGAGAACACGGCTGTGCATTTGCCTGTAGTGAGATCGCCAGTTGAACTAAAATTGCCCGCTGAATTCTAAATCCGTGAAGGAAGAAATCGTTGGAGCCATGCTAGGTGAAAGCGCGTGAATAATCCACCAAGATAATTGGGGAAGACCATCAAAGCGAAAGTCAAATCCGTTGCTGAGGGTTTGAAGGTATGCATTTGTTTTGAATCGCATGAGAAGCTAGCCACCCGTTCAACAATCCATGAGAAGAAAATCGCTGGAGTGAAGACCAGCTGTGAAGGAAAAGAGCCAGGAATCAAATTTGGTTTGTTTTTATGTCCACCACATAAAGATTCATAAAATATTTATTAAAGAGGGTGAATGGACGTCACACTTTAAAGGATTTTAAGTTCTTATTTTGGATTATATGAAAAGTAAGAAAGTGTGAAAAGATATTCAAAAGAATTTGCAAAATATTTTTTGGAAAAGAAGAATATATTTTTAATATATTTGAGCAGCAGCTCTATTTTGTCTTTTGAAGATTGATGTCATGTGAAGTTCGAAACCTTGCATGATTGTAAAGGCCATAGCCTTGAAATTGAAAGAAAGAGTTCAGATTGTTAGATTTGAGGGAAATCTTGGAGTAACTCAGCAGATGGCGAATACACAAGTTGTTAACCTCTTAGCAATAGAGGTCGAAGAACTTGAACCAAAGTATGATGGTGAACACCTTTCTTATGAAGAAAGAGTGACACTGTTACAACAAAAGAAACTCATTAATGAGTTGTTGTTTGGAATGGTAACCCTACTTGAAAATGACAATCAAGTGGATGATGTCTTTGTAGCAGTGGCAACTAAGGAGGACGAAGGTAAAGTAACCAGTTTCGATTGGCATTCATTGAGGATTGGCTTGCAAAGCCAAAAGAAGTTGTAGATGACAACTTACATTCTGTAGTAGCAGAATCTGAAGAAGAAGCAAGATATGCTATGTACCCAGTTGAAAAGTTGGAGGAAGAAACATGCAAGAAGTATTTTGCAGGAAGCATTGAAGATGTTGTAGATCACCAGTTTTTCAACGAGAGCCATGGAAAAAAGAAAAATCCATGCAATAACAAGAAGAGATATCCAGAGTTTAAAGTCTGGAGCACAAAGAAGAAGAAAAGCATTGAAAGCTTCATAGTTTGGAGTAGGAAGTATGAGAAGACGTTGCATTGGCGCATTGCAGCAAAGAAAGTCAAGATGAAGATGTTTTGTAAGCCTAGCTGAGACATAGACCAGCAGGCAATCTTTTTTGATGAAATTTCTTGGAGGCAGTATGTTTTAGCAGCAATTAGATAGTATGTTTAGCGGTTGTAATTAAGGGAGAGTGTTGGAGATAATTACTCCCTGATGACGTCAGTTAGATGTTGAGTTCCTAATAAGCAGTTAGATGAGTCTTAGTTAGAACTAAGACATAGACAGTCAGTTAAGTCTAAGTTTAGCATGTGATACTTCTATATATTCAGGCCTTCGGGTCCATTGTAACTATGAACTTTTATGTGAATAGAACCAAGCCATAGCTTGTTCCTTAAAATTCATCATTGGAGACATTCGCCAGCCGTAGATTCCTCACTTGGTTATCTGCAGACCAATTTTATATAGCGGTAGATTCTTTCTTCTCACTGGGTTATCTGCATACCAATCTTATCAGACGCGGGTGAGGGGGAATCCTATTGTGGCAGACCCCGCCCCGGAACCATACCAAGCCAGAGGCCCAGCGGGAGCTACGATAATGGCAACCTCAGCCCAGAACCCAGACGATGCCACAGGCCCAATTACTAGTGGAGCTACGTTAATGGCAACCTCAGCCCAGAACCCAGACGATGCCACATGCCCAATTACTAGTGGAGCAACGATAATGGCAACCTCAGCCCAGAACCCAGACGATGCCACAGGCCCAATTACTGATGGAGCTACGTTATTGGCAGCCCTGGCCCGGCCGGCCCTAGCTCCAGATCCCATACGTTTTAATTATTATAGCATGGTATGGTATGGTCTGCTCTATCTCACTGTAATTTATATACTTGGTATGGACATATTTTGAGAGCATTAGATAATGAAGTTTTCTTTTTGTAGTTTTTAAGCACTGATCTGCTTCCACGTTCTCTAGCTTGTGACAGGGCTGATGAGTTCGTACAATCCCCTGCTAAAGCGACAGAATGAATATTTACTACGGTACTAATGTTGCCATACGGATACCCTGTAGCTGTTGTTTATATATATATTCTGTTCTTGTTCTCGGTAGGTAGGTAATAGGATTGAACTGTCACTTGAATATATATAATATATATATATATCGGAAAAACAAAAACAACTCAATGGTTGATAAATTTTCTAAGCAGGTATTTGAAGGTGAAGATGGATTTCTGAACTGGGAGGAAATTCTGGATTCCACTATTTTTATATATTTTCTGGATTGAAAGCCATATCTGAATATGAACTTTTGTTTTTTTGGATACATAGACATCAGTTTTGAACTTTTGTATTGTTTGATTCAAATAATGAATATCAATAATGTTTTTTTTTCTGAAAAAAAATAAGATTAAACTGTAACTATATAAGATTTTTAGTTTGTTCTATATATATGATTTTTAGTTTGTTCTTGTTCTTGGTACGTAGATAATAAGATTTCTGTTGTTGATCTTGCAGGTAGATTGATAGTATAAGGAATGAAGTGTAATGTAATGATAATAGTATTGATATTGTGCAGGATCGTGTCAAATATCTCACCGGACGAGATTGATCTTCTAATCACAGGTGCTCGGGCGGCCGGCCCCTTCTCGGAAGGTGAGTGATCTATGTTCCTTTATTATGTATATATATGTATGTTTTGAAAAAGAAGTGCATATATTAACTGCGTATGTACTCTGTGAATTGTCATGAACAATATATATAACAGCAATGGAAATCGTGGAAGATGAAATTCCATTTGCCGTGCCACCACGAGGGTGCAGTTATCGATTCGTGATGAGAATCTTCTTTCAAGCAGGAGGGCGAAACGGCTTTACCCATATTTATCGCACGAGGCGTGAAAATTTCGTAGCCGAAATCTTTGAAGCTCAGAACAATCTTTGCCCTGTAATGACGCGTATTTTTGCACGGTCAAGTCGTCCTTAAATGATAAGCAGAAGCATGATTTTAGATTTTGTGTGAAAACCCCATTCTAACTGAACAATTGCCATCACATGAATGAATGATTATTACCATTCTGAAAAATGGGTTTGGATTGATGAATGAGTGAATCTCATATATATATATATATTTTTCATTTACAAGTCAGTGGGAGAATTTCCAATCGTGAATATATCTTGAGGTGTGAATGAAATGGGATGACCAGAGAAAACCAGTTTTTTTTCATTAACCTAGAAATTGAAAACTGGGCTGTTTTACTTTAAAAATATATTATATTCAAAATTTTACTAAAAAAATTAAAACTAGGTTTTAGTAATTCCTATTTTTATCTATATTTATAGTTATAAAGATGCTGGGATCTTTTATATATATTTATCAGATTGTTATAACCTATAATAATTTAATTAGGGTGGATGGAATGAAATCCATCAAACCCCACCAATAGGTCATCGTATCCTTGACAAAAGTGATAAATTGCAAGGCAGAGCAGAAACAGAGTATGCGGTGGAGGAAACAGAACAAGGGATGATTTTCTATGTAGCTCCGCAGCTCTTCATATTCATTAAAAACTAAAATGAACACACATCTAGATTTTACATGTAGATACCTCTTCATACGAGGCGCATTAACTTCCCGTACTGGTGGTTGGTGGATTCAGACAGATGCGGGAGGAATTATCTCCAACACTCCCCCATAATTCCTACCATAAACAAACTAAATGCTAACAACATTACATATTAGGCCTCTATGGGCTTACATACTTTTCAAAATTCAAATATTCATCATGCTTGCTGGTCTAAGTCTCAGCTAGGCTTACATTCATAGACCCAATAAATTGATTTACTTCACTGCAGGATATGGAGCATGTTTACCTTTTCTTCTTTCTGCTCCACACTTTGAACTCAACATTCTTCTTCACCTTCTTCTTCATTCTCACCTTCTTCTTCATCTTTTCTTCAAGCTCCTTGGGCTTGATTCTTCCATCAAAATCTACAAATTCTTCAATGGCTTTCTGCTATGTATGTTCATCCTCAAACTCTAGTTTCACCATGCTTAGTTCATATGTTGTGGGAATTTCAAGATCCCACATGTTGTTCTCATCATTCATTTTGTTTTCATCCTCTTCATTGGCATGCTGCCATGACATCAGCTGATAATAGTGTCTAATTTCTTTAGGACTCCATTTCATAAGAATGTTTTCAACTGATTCATCTTTATCCTCTGCATCTTCAATGCAGATTTCTTCATCCATGGTGTTGCTAAGCACTCTTGGCATGTCACAATGTCTAACATCACTGAATTCAAATGCTTCCTCTTCCATTGAGCTTTCAATAATCTTGTCAAACTCGGCAATAAAATTACAATCTGCATGAGCTTCTTCATTATAATTATCAGCTCCTTTATCATTCACATCCATATGTTCCTCTGCACAATGGAATTTACTAGTTTCTTCATCATTCTCTGCTTCAAACAGAGAGTCCACATTCTTCAAAAACTCTTGAACGATTTTAGCTTCTTTATTTTCATTTTCTTTTGCTACTGCTTGCTAGTAACTTTCTAAATCTGCACATTCACAAATAGAAATATTGTTAAGAAAATATTGTGCCCTCATGGGCATGCTCTTCAAGAGCTCTTCTTTTTCAATTTGTTCTACTGTTTCAGCTTCTTTTTTAGCCTCTACTGGTTGTCCTTCTACTTCTTCTGCAACAATTCCATTGCTGTGATTTTCTTCTACAATTGCTACTGGAACTTCAACAGCTTCATGTGAAACTTCATGTGAAACTTCAAGCGTTTCATCCTCTTCATTTGTATGGGACTCTGTTTCACCAATGAGGCTGTCATCATACAATTTCATCACATCATCAGCGATCTAAATTGCTGGATTTTCTATGCATAATGTTGGGCTTGCAACTACATCAACACTTTCATCAACTGAATGACCATTCACTAGCGCCTCTGCACAGTGGGCTTCACAAATTTTGTCTTTTTCATTATCTTCCACATGTATCTCAACAATGTGGGATTTACTGGTTTCTGATTGATCATGTTCTGCATGGCTGACAGAATATTTGACCTTCTCATACACACATTCAGCTGCTTCTTCATCTATAGCTATGGCTGCTTCATCATGGCATTCACTAATAGCTTGGCTATCTTCTACTTCAACTGCAAGCTTCTTTTTTGCTACTTCTTCAACCTGCGGTGACATTGTTAGCTGCATGCACATGTCACTCCCCCTTTCACTAAACTCCTCTTCCAAGATTCTCCATGCTTCCATGGAAGTCTTTGCTGCTGCAATCTTGTGAAAATATTTTCATCCACAGCTTGTTGGATGAGATGCAAGGCTAAAGCATCCCTTGCTTCATCATTGTGGTCAATATGTGTATCTACATAACGTAGATAACCCCTCATTCTACTTGACCATAAATTGAAATTCTTCCCAATGAATGGTGGAGGTGATGGCAAACACACTCTGCTCCACACATCTTCATGCTTCCTTGCTTGTCTGATCCTCATTCTTTTGCCCATTTCTTCTCTTCTTTGTTGGCAAATTCTGTGCTTCAGCGCTTGTCTTCTTCATGCAAGTCTCCTACTTGCTTCTTCTTTCCTTATCTTCTTCATGCAAGTCTCCTACTTGCTTCTTATATCCTTATCACCCCCTAAAAAAAATATAAATTTGCTTGCTGGCTACAAGACCTGTCAATAACGCCCCCTTAGGGCAAAAACACTTTGTTTTTTTTATTTTGTCAGATTCAGAAGGAGCTCTTGTGCAATTAACCAGGGAGCTGCCAAACTTCAACCAAGGTAGCAACAAATCTTACCAATACCATGTTCAAATGTAGACTTAAGCTGGGTGATTAAAGAAAAATTACACAGGCGCCTTCTCCTCTAGCAGTCAAGAGGTAGGCTTCTTCTGATTATTACACCTGCGGTGTCACGTGCTCTGCACTTCTGGTTCTTGACGACTCTGAAAATAGGTGAATCGGGCTCTCACTGCTAAGAGAGTAGGTCTCTTTGTTGTTCACAATCCCCTTTAGGCGTTGGCTCTCTTCACAATAGTCTCACAGCCTTCCACAAATATTCACGGCCTTCACCATTGGCCTTCATGATGGCTCCTCTATTTGACCCTCTCTCAAACTCTTAACCCGGCTATCTTCTACTACCTGGGTGCCTCCACAGGTCGTGACCCTTCCTCAAGGGTTCGACCTCCACAACAGGGATGCAACCCCTCTCTAAATCCATCGGCCACCAAGGAATGGAGTCGGCTCTTCCTTCAACGGCTTCTGATGCCACGAAGCTCACGGCTTAGGCAATGGAGAGATCGAATCCTTCAAGCTCACGGCCTTACCCATTGAATTCGCCATTTTCCACGATTGCCACGTTTTACTCCAATGCCAACAATGATGCCACGAAGATGATTCGGTCCCCTCTTGGACAAATTACCCTACGAATTTGTCGCTTGTAGTAGCAAGGATTTTCAGAGTATTCGTCAAAGACTCCGGCTTACAAGAGCCTCTGCCAAAGGTCCATAAAGTCTGTGTGCCTTGTAACCATGACTGTCGGCAGCTCAAATGTTGTCGGCTAGCACATCTCCATTACTTCCACAGATGGGTTTTCTTCAACCGCATCCACCGATACTAAGGAAGCACCACACACACCAACTTGTAGGTGCTCTCCTCACTCGACCGACAATAGATTTTGATCGGTGGCTCCAACACTCGCGACGATGGCTCTCTCAAATTAAAACAACGGGTCTCTTCAACCCTACAATCAAAACAATGGTTGGGGTTTCTCTTCCAGCGACTGTGGCTGGGGTTTCTCTCACAAGAATGGAGACGACTGCTCCTACTTCTTCCTTTGCAGCAGTTTGGCTTGGCTGACCAACTCTGTGTGTAACCCTGACAACACTCAGATCCTTCACATGGCAGGTGAAGGAGGATTCGTTACTCTAAGCTCTGATACCATGATAAATTGTGAGGCATAGCAGAAATAGAGTATGTGGTGGAGGAAACAGAACAGGGGATGATTTTCTATGGAGCTTTGCGGCTCTTCATATTCGTTAAAAACTAAAATGAACAGACATCTAGATTTTACATGTAGATGCCTCTTCATATGATGCACAATAACTTCTACACCTAATGCATTAACTTCTCGTACTAGTGGTTGGTGGATTCAGAAAGATGGCAGGAAGAATTATCTCCAACAAAAAGATGTCATGTTATATATCAAAAATAGAAAATAATTAATTTTTTTATATTGGCTCATAAAATAAAAAATAATTAATTTTTTTATATTGGCTCATAAAATAAAGATTTAATACCAAATAAAAATTCATTAAAATATAACACCTCAACAAAAATTGGAATAGATTTGCATTTAGAATGAATCTATGTTGCTTGTAATTTTTTTCAGTAATAAATATAGTGTAACTTTTAATATATATTTTTTCAACCATAAACCATAAACATAATATAACTTTATATATATATAAGCAATGAATAATGTAACTTTAAATATTTTTATTTTTATTAAAAATTCAAATCATATGTTTTTTCTTTTAAATTCAAATAATGAGGAAGTAGAATATGTATACTTTATTTAATAAATAGTAATATATTTAATAAAAAAAATATTTATCATAAATCAACTAATTATTCATATATTTTTTCTTTTTAATTCAAATGAAGTGGAAGTAAAGTATATATACTTTATTTAATAAATAGTAAGATATTTGATAACAAAAATTCTTATCATAAACACTAGATATTATACAATTAATTATTTAGTTTAACAGTAATATTAATTAAATATTTAGTATTATTTAAATATTTAAAATTTAAAACTATCTTATTAATTACTAATTTATTTATTATATTTTTGAAACAATTATATATAGAGAGAGAAAGATAGATAAATAGTTTAAAAAAAAATTATAAAAATTATATGAATATTTATATTGATGAGTAATTATCAAAATAATTAAGAAAATATATCGTTTTTTAATCAAATTAAATTTAAATATTTTTATTTTATTTTTTAGTTAAAAATTTATATATAATAGTTTTGAAAATTGAATTTAATATCTATATAAAAAATTACAAAAAATTATATTTTTTTAGATATATAACTTTTACTCATAAAAATGACAATTTTATCTAATTAGAGATTTTTCAATAGTAAAACAAAATCCCACTAACATTCTACAATTTTAAAAACAAGAAACTATATTTTTGAACATAAACTACTCAAATACTAATATGTAACTAACTTTTTTATACTACCTTCCAATATTATCATCACTACGATAGATTGTCTTTTTACTACTAATAACAAGGAGTTGGAGATCTACAATCTTTTCTTTGATCACAAATGTGGAATTGAATTTTTCATAATCATAATTTCAAGAATCACTTTAAAATAAAATTTTCGAAACCTTTCGAGCTTCCTCCACAGTGCTTTATACATTCTTGTCATAATATTTTTAACATTAATCAACTAGGACAATCTCCACATTATTATCCCAAATATATTTCTCAGGATAATATTGCAATTTCCTTCCATGAAAAATTAGTATATGAACAATAAATAAGTTTTCCCAATCTTCAATATTTCTTCATCGATTATGGTGTTTTTAAGCAGAATGAAATGGGATGACAAGAGAGAAGCAAATTGAAAATTAGACCATTTTGTTTTATAAATATATTATATATATATATATATATATATATATATATATTTTTAAATAAGTTTAGTAATTTCTATTTTTATCTATATTTATATAAATGCTTTCTAACTAATATTCATTCATTCATACATGAGTTGTAAGATTATAGTAAATGAGGATTAACAATTTAATTAAAGAATGGTGATTAGAGCGAGCCGCTAAGGTTCGACGTGAGAAGGTAGAGAGTGTAGCAAGAGAGCTAGCTGTCCATGGGCATGCCAGGGGGCGGGGAGCCGACTCCCACCCATTGGTTTCAATAGCAGATGCATTTCGAAGGCTCATCGATCTGCAAGGTAAGAAGTCAACAAACCCTGCAGTCCCAAAATTCATCAAGAAGCTGGAAACTATCCCGAAAATAGCCTTACCAAAGGAACAACCCATCAAGATCGCTTTGGCCTTGGCAGAAAAAGGCCTGGCTAGGCAATTTATGGGGCTTTGGCCCTCTGCAAGAACCACTGACGACTGGATCCAAAGGAATTGGAGACCTTAGATCTAGAATAGTGTGACTTGTTATGTAGTTGGAAGAGGCTTCTTCATCTTCGAGATTATCATGAAAGAAGACCATGATCTTATCTTTAGAAGCAACCCTTATTTCATGGGAACTCAGGGTCTATACCTCAACAGATGGACGCCTGACTTTGGCCCCTCCATCCTAAAGAAGTTCCAGTCTGGGTTCGGCTGCCCAACCTTCCTGTTCATTGCTGGAACATTCAATCCCTGCAGAAGATTGGAAACGGCCTTGGTCAATTCATAGACAAAGCGGACAACAAATCTCAATACACCTGCGCAAGGATCTGCGTGGAAGTGGATCTTGAAGTCAGGCTTCCTGAAGCCGTCAAGCTTACAGTGGATGCATGGCATCACTACCAAAATATCGATTATGAACAACTATCGTTCAAGTGCAAAACTGCCATGAGCATGTCCATTTCCAATGGAACTTTCCAAAGAGACAACTGGAGGACAAAGAGGATGGAGAAGGTTGGAAAAAGGTTGGCAAAAGGTAAAGCTACCCAAAAACCGAAAGTGAAGAAAACCCCAGGCCTTGCTGAAAAAACCCAACCCATTCCTGAAGCCAAGGAAGCGCAAAAAGAAGCCTCAACCTTAGACAAGAGCCCTAAGGCCATGGAAGTTCAGGAGAAGGAGCCAAAAGACAACGGAAAAGGTGGCCCAACCCCTGATCCTGTAGCCCCTGAAGTTGCCCCATTGGAGAAGGACCCTGAAGCCCCAGAAGCTACCCCAAAGGAGAGGGAAATGGATGAGGATCACATCAGCCTTGGCTTAGATTCTGAAGGGGACTCAGATGGTGGAGAAATAGAATTAAGCAGCTCACAAGCCACCTCGGAAAAACCCTCCAAGGGAAGGAAGTCTAAAAGAAGAAGAAGAAGAAAAGACCTACCTAAATGTACTGCAAGGGTCCCAAAAAACTCTCAAGGGAATGATGAATACCCAAACAACAAGGAAGCAAGGCAAGGCTCCAAATGGAGCCATCCCCTCCTTTCTCTGTAAGTAATGAAATACGTCTCCTGGAACTGTAGAGGGCTAGGCAGTAAGTTAAAAGAAGAAGCCTTGAAATATCTAATCCGAATTTCAATGCCTGAGATGCTTCTAATCTAGGAGATGAAATTGGAGGACTCCGATATCCTCCGTGCAAGCAAAACATCTTAGAAAAAGGGGCATGGAAAAGCAATAAGCACAAGAGGAGCCTTAGGAGGAATAGGCACCTTCTGGGACAACACAAAATTTGACCTGATTGATGAAGAAAGCACCACCCACTATATTTTCACCAAATTCCTTCATAAAGACTCTGGTCACCAGGTAAGTCTTTTCAATTTATATGTTTTGGTCTTGCTATCCGAGAAAAGAATCTGTTGGGACTCCCTAAAGGCCTTCCTTAGCATGCACCATCCTGAAAATGTCATCATTGCAGGAGATCTCAATCTCACACTATCGTTAGAGGAGAAAAAAGGAGGCTCTCCGGTCAGAGACCCTGCAAGAGAATGGGTTGAGGATCTAATTCTGGAATGGGATTTAGAAGACATCAAACCCACCCATGGAAAGTTCACCTAGACAAATAAAAGGTTGGGTCTAGGTCATATTGCAGCTCATTTGGATTGGTTTCTCATCCAATCTACCTTTGTGACTTTTGGTTTACTGGCCACTTCCAAAATCCTTCCTAATTAAATCTCGGATCATAAGCCCATTCTCCTAGATCTTTCCCTTGAAAGAAATCTTGGTCCTATCCCATTTCGTTTCAGCCCGATATGGATTAACCAAGAAGGGTTCAAGGAGGTTGTCTCTGCTGCTTGGAACAAGCAGGTTTATGGATCTCCTTCCTTTTGTGTGGGAAGAAAATTTAAGAGGCCTTAAAAGAGCATTAAAAAGCTGGGCAAAATCAATCGGATCTCTAGCCTCCAAAAGAAAAGATACACAGGAAGCCCTCGAGCTACACCAATTGACTATGGAAGATGTCGATTTGACCGTGGAGTTGCTTAACCATGAAGTCGATCTCCGAAAAGCTCTTCACCATGCCTGCAGAGAAGAGGAAGAATACTAGAGGCAAAAGTCTAGAAGCCTCTAGCTCCAAGCAGGGGACAAGAACACGAGTTATTTCCACAAGCAAGCAGAAGCCCGTAAGCACTTTAAAACAGTCAATGAAATTCAGTTTTAGGATCAAGAGATAAAAGACTTCAAAGGAATTAAGAAAGCTTCCCACTCCTTTTATAAAGACTTGCACACGGCTCCTGTTAAGGCTCCAATTGATCCAAACTCCTATCCGATGTCCCTAGTTCCTCAACTTATGAAAAATGAGGAAAAATTCCGGCTGTTAGCCCCGATTAACATGCAAGAGCTCAAACAAGCCCTAGTGTGATGTCCCCAGTTTGGCCCCATGGCATTAACATTATAAATGATGTAATCTTGTTATGAAATCATGGTGAGGAGCTCAAGGCCAAGGCCCCCGCCATCGATTTAGTGATGCATATGGTTTGCGTGCTAGCAATGCACATTGGAAATTCAAATATCATGTAATATGCATTTTAATAAAAATACCCACAACTAGCTATGCAATGCAACAAAGAGATGGGGGCATGATTTCACAAGGAATTGGGGGGGAAAACATTCAAACCCTTGAGCCACTAGAGTCAAGCCAAGTGTCAATGAGAGAACCCATCAAACCCTCAACTACCCATGTTGACTTTTGTACCCAACCATTGATTTCTCCCAAGAGTGGGTTGATGTAGTTAATGCCTTGGGAATGGAGAGGTATGGCTGTCCAAATTTGGGTATGGGCAAGCCACCCTTCATGGAAAAAGGTTTTTTGACTCCTTGGGCAAGAAAGAGCCATGAATTTCTTCCCCAAGCCATTATGCATCCATCATTCTTTCTCCCTCATGAGTTTAGAGTGACCTGGGCGTTTTCCAGGCAGGTCTGCTGCATTTTTCTTCATTCTCCCTGTAAAGAAGGGCGTTTTCATGTTGTATACCAGTGGGGGAAGGAGGGAAATCGAATGGGGGTTCAATAGAGGCCGTTTTGGGCTGTTGAAGGCTGAGATATTGGGGAAGAAATCGTTTTCCTCCCTGTGGTTGTTTGCCCCATCCTACAATCCGTTTTTGGTTGGGAACGTTTTTGGGAAAACCCATGGCCATCTCATTTGTAAATCCTACTGTTTATCCCTACCCCTGTTTGTGCATGCTGTGTGAGAGAAGAGTATGTTGGGTATGGGTTATGGGTAATCCCTTGTTCTGGCTTGAGCTTGGGAATAAGCATCCATTGTGCAAGTGTAGCCTGATAAACCCAGTTAGACTGGCTTGGCTAAAATAAAATGGTTAATAGACTGTGTGTGAGCGTGAATATCCCCTCTGTCCTTGTGAGAATCATGCCCAGCTCAGGGGTGGCCTTCGGACGGACTCAGTACAAGCTGTCGAAGAGCCTATGGTTGGGTGGAACGTTGCAGCGACATAGCTAGTTGCTTGGGACAATTGAAATGAAGATAAGTGTTTCTGTCTATGTATTTACTTCTAAAATGTTTTATTAATGACTGAAATTGATATGTTGAATGCATATGAAGAGTGTGTGGATGTTGTTTCCGCTGTGCATAATTGATTGTTTTACATCTGCACACCCATTTATTTCTTAAATGAATCTAACAATGGGATGAGATCATGTGAAAGCCCTGAGTATTGGCATCATGTTTCCTGCCTTGCATTGGGTCAGCAGGTGGGTACATGACACCTAGACCACATGGAATCTGTTAAAGCCCTTGGACCCGATGGCTTCACAGCTTGGTTTTATAAGGCATGCTGGCATATCATCAAGGAATATTTGCTGAGAATGGTCAAGAAGTCCCGATTCTGCTCCAAGCTCGGGGGAGGCACCAACTCAGCTTTTTTATCCCTAATTCCAAAAGAGAGAGGGGCTAAAAATTTCAACAGATTCTGCCTAATCTCTCTTTGCAATACAAGCTACAAGCTGGTATCTAAAATTATCACCAATAGGTTAAAGAAAATTATGCTAGGCATTATCCCAGAAAACCAAGGAGGCTTCATCAAAGGACGTCAAATCCTGGACAACATCATGCTGGTTCAGGAAGCCATCCACTCGAGCTGCCAAAGTAAAGAAAAAGGTATGATTATTAAGCTCAATCTTGCTAATGCATTTGATAGAGTTAGACATGATTTCCTTTTCAATGTCATGGAGAAGCTGGGGTTTTCCAAAGAGTTCACAAGATGGGTGAAAGCCTATATCTCCTCTCCTTGGATTGCCTCGTTGGTGAATGGTTGTTCAACAGATTTTTTCCAAGCCTCAAGGGGACTGAGACAAGGTTTCCCTCTGTCTCCTCTCCTCTATGCAATCCAAGCCTCAGTCCTTAGTTTCCATCTGAACCACTACCAACAGATTGAATCTCTCTCAGGCCTTAGAATGGTTTCAAACGTCAATGACATCAACCATGCGCAGTTTGCAGATGATACCTTGCTGTTGAGAGGAGCCAGTGTTATCACAACAAGGCATTTTAAGCAGGAACTTGACATGTATAAAGAGATTTCAGGCAGCAAAATCAACTTCCAAAAAAGTAAGATCTACAGTTGGAACTGCTCACCAAGAAAGATGCTCGAAATCACCAGAGCTTTAGAGATGGAAGGAAACACTACCTGGGATTCTTTCAAATATCTGGGAATTTCGATATTCAAAGCAGCCCCAAGAGTGTCCCATTGGCTGCCCCTCCTGGATAAATTGAAACTCCGCATACAAGCTTGGGGAGCTAATTGGTTGAACATTGCAGGGAAAGTGGTCCTGCTGAAGTCGATTCTGACAAGTATCCCTATTTACTAGATTTCAATTCTCCTCGCTCCAAAAACCATCAACCTCAAGATCGACAGCCTATTGAGAAGGTTCTTGTGGGAAGGCGGCAGGCAGAATGAGAGGAAACTTCATCTTATTTGTTGGGAGAAGGTCCAAAAACTGATTCTGGAAGAAGGTCTGCACCTCAGAGATGTGGCTAGCCAAAACCTAGTCATGGGTTCCAAGCTTCTGTGGAATCTAGTATCTGGCAAAGCCTCCTAGAGCAAGCAATTTCTCTGGAAAAAATACTTCTATGGGCATCGGTTAAGATGCCTGGACCAACTGCTAAAAGTTCCAAGAGGTTCTCCAATCTTCTCGCTATGCCTCGGGAATTTAGACCACTTCCAATCAAAGTTGACGTGGATTCCTAGCAATGGAAGGTGAATAAGGATATGGGAGGACTCTATTCTAGCCAATCCTCCTCTTGATCATCAGGAAGGGCTGATCAATATAAAACTTTGGCTCCAGAACATAAATCTTTGAACGCTTTGGGACATCTCCTGCTGGGAAGAAGATGAGAACTGTAGCTAGAAGGAGTGGAACCTGGGAAACTATCCAGAAAGGCTGGAGATTGAACCCAGAATTTTGCTCGAGGTGCTTCAAGGTAAGTCACCTATCAAAGCCTTAGCAAAAGACAAAAGAGGTTGGGGCACTTCCTCTGGAAAGTACACAACAGCTGTAGGGTACAAGTCTTTACAAGAAGACCTGCATGTCCCCCCTAACTCAATGCCGTGGAAGACAATTTGGTCCATTGTTTCGATCCCCAAAATCGATATGTTCACTTGGATGCTAGCCCATAAAAGTATCCTAACAAGTGAAACCCTAAAAATAAGAGGCTGGGAAGGCCCCTCTAGATGCTCGTTGTGCATGGAAGAGGAAGAAACCATATATCATTTGCTGCTAGGATGCCCTTTTGCAAAAGAAGTTTGGAACCAAATATTGAAGTTAGGATTTAATCACTTCTCTCTGCCCATAAATGTCCTCAAGCTCTTAAGCAGTTGGGTGAATCAAACCTCGTTCTCTTTAAGGCAAAAGAATCTTCTCAAAACTTGTTGGATGTGGCTCCCCAAGTTCACCATGTGGAAAATTTGGCTCGAAAGAAATAATCAGCTCTTCTGGGAGGAAAGCTGCAACCCAAATCGAGTTGTAATTAAGATCAAATTGCTCTTGGGTGAGGCCCTAGATTCCAAGACTTATCTCAGGAACTTAGACACTTTGGACCCCGATGAAGACCTTTGCCTTAAGGAGTTTATCCCAAATCACCAGCACAGGAATACCCCCAAACCAGTCTTGAGAACAAATTGGGAAATTCGATTGGAAGAACAAGAATTTATAAAGTGGATGATGTCTTTGTAGCAGTAGCAACTAAGGAGGACGAAGGTAAAGTAACCAGTTTCGAAGAAGATTTGGCATTCATTGAGGATTGGCTTGCAAAGCCAAAAGAAGTTGTAGATGACAACTTACATTCTGTAGTAGTAGAATCTGAAGAAGAAGCAAGATATGCTATGTACCCAGTTGAAAAGTTGGAGGAAGAAACATGCAAGAAGTATTTTGCAGGAAGCATTGAAGATGTTGTAGATCACCAGTTTTTCAACGAGAGCCATCAAAAAAAGAAAAATCCATGCAATAACAAGAAGAGATATCCAGAGTTTAAAGTCTGGAGCACAAAGAAGAAGAAAAGCATTGAAAGCTTCATAGTTTGGAGTAGGAAGTATGAGAAGATGTTGCATCAGCGCATTGCAGCAAAGAAAGTCAAGATGAAAATGTTTTGTAAGCCTAGCTGAGACATAGACCAGCAGGCAATCTTTTTTGATGAAATTTCTTAGAGGCAGTATGTTTTAGCAGCAATTAGATAGTATGTTTAGGGTTTGTAATTAAGGGAGAGTGTTGGAGATAATTACTCCCTCATGACATCAGTTAGATGTTGAGTTCCTAACAAGCAGTTAGATGAGTCTTAGTTAGAACTAAGACATAGATAGTTAGTTAAGTCTAAGTTAAAGAGTCCAAGTTTAGCATGTGATACTTCTATATAGTTCCTAACAAGCAGTTAGATGAGTCTTAGTTAGAACTAAGACATAGATAGTTAATTAAGTCTAAGTTAAAGAGTCCAAGTTTAGCATGTGATACTTCTATATATTCAGGCCTTCGGGTCCATTGTAACTATGAACTTTTATGTGAATAGAACCAAGCCGTAGCTTGTTCCTTAAAATTCATCATTGGAGACATTCGCCAGCCGTAGATTCCTCACTTGGTTATCTGCAGACCAATTTTATATAGCGGTAGATTCTTTCTTCTCACTGGGTTATCTGCATACCAATCTTATCAGACGCGGGTGAGGGGGAATCCTATTGATTTCGTTTCAGCTCAATTCAATAATGGCAGACCCCGCCCCGGAACCATACCAAGCCAGAGGCCCAGCCGGAGCTACGATAATGGCAACCTCAGCCCAGAACCCAGACGATGCCACAGGCCCAATTACTAGTGGAGCTACGTTAATGGCAACCTCAGCCCAGAACCCAGACTATGCCACATGCCCAGTTACTAGTGGAGCAACAATAATGGCAACCTCAGCCCAGAACCCAGACGATGCCACAGGCCCAATTACTGATGGAGCTACGTTATTGGCAGCCCTGGCCCGGCCGGCCCTAGCTCCAGATCCCATACGTTTTAATTATTATAGCATGGTATGGTATGGTCTGCTCTATCTCACTGTAATTTATATACTTGGTATGGACATATTTTGAGAGCATTAGATAATGAAGTTTTCTTTTTGTAGTTTTTAAGCACTGATCTGCTTCCACGTTCTCTAGCTTGTGACAGGGCTGATGAGTTCGTACAATCCCCTGCTAAAGCGACAGAATGAATATTTACTACGGTACTAATGTTGGCATACGGATACCCTGTCAGTGTTGTTTATATATATATTCTGTTCTTGTTCTCGGTAGGTAGGTAATAGGATTGAACTGTCACTTGAATATATATAATATATATATATATATCGGAAAAACAACTCAATGGTTGATAAATTTTCTAAGCAGGTATTTGAAGGTGAAGATGGATTTCCGAACTGGGAGGAAATTTTGGATTCCACTATTTTTATATATTTTCTGGATTGAAAGCCATACCTGAATATGAACTTTTGTTTTTTTGGATACATAGACATCAGTTTTGAACTTTTGTATTGTTTGAATTTTTGTATTGTTTGATTCAAATAATGAATATCAATAGTATTTTTTTTTTCTGAAAAAATATAAGATTAAACTGTAACTATATAAGATTTTTAGTTTGTTATATATATATGATTTTTAGTTTGTTCTTGTTCTTGGTACGTAGATAATAAGATTTCTGTTGTTGATCTTGCAGGTAGATTGATAGTACAAGGAATGAAGTGTAATGTAATGATAATAGTATTGATATTGTGCAGGATCGTGTCAAATATCTCACCGGACGAGATTGATCTTCTAATCACAGGTGCTCGGGCGGCCGGCCCCTTCTCGGAAGGTGAGTGATCTATGTTCCTTTATTATGTATATATATGTATGTTTTGAAAAAGAAGTGCATATATTAACTGCGTATGTACTCTGTGAATTGTCATGAACAATATATATAACAGCAATGGAAATCGTGGAAGATGAAATTCCATTTGCCGTGCCACCACGAGGGTGCAGTTATCGATTCGTGATGAGAATCTTCTTTCAAGCAGGAGGGCGAAACGGCTTTACCCATATTTATCGCACGAGGCGTGAAAATTTCGTAGCCGAAATCTTTGAAGCTCAGAACAATCTTTGCCCTGTAATGACGCGTATTTTTGCACGGTCAAGTCGTCCTTAAATGATAAGCAGAAGCATGATTTTAGATTTTGTGTGAAAACCCCATTCTAACTGAACAATTGCCATCACATGAATGAATGATTATTACCATTCTGAAAAATGGGTTTGGATTGATGAATGAATGAATCTCATATATATATATATATTTTTCATTTACAAGTCAGTGGGAGAATTTCCAATCGTGAATATATCTTGAGGTGTGAATGAAATGGGATGACCAGACAAAACCAGTTTTTTTTCATTAACCTAGAAATTGAAAACTGGGCTGTTTTACTTTAAAAATATATTATATTCAAAATTTTACTAAAAAAATTAAAACTAGGTTTTAGTAATTCCTATTTTTATCTATATTTATAGTTATAAAGATGCTGGGATCTTTTATATATATATATCAGATTGATATAACCTATAATAATTTAATTAGGGTGGATGGAATGAAATCCATCAAACCCCACCAACAAGTCATCGTATCCTTGACAAAAGTGATAAATTGCAAGGCAGAGCAAAAACAGAGTATGCGGTGGAGGAAACAGAACAAGGGATGATTTTCTATGTAGCTCCGCGGCTCTTCATATTCATTTAAAACTAAAATGAACACACATCTAGATTTTACATGTAGATGCCTCTTCATACGAGGCGCATTAACTTCCCATACTGGTGGTTGGTGGATTCAGACAGATGCGGGAGGAATTATCTCCAACACTCCCCCATAATTCCTACCATAAACAAACTAAATGCTAACAACATTACATATTAGGCC
Organism: Larix kaempferi; assembly: GCA_027924585.1. Classification (NCBI taxonomy): domain Eukaryota; kingdom Viridiplantae; phylum Streptophyta; class Pinopsida; order Pinales; family Pinaceae; genus Larix; species Larix kaempferi. The sequence continues at coordinate 5,404,845 of BSBM01000535.1, read as the reverse complement.
TCTATGGGCTTACATACTTTTCAAAATTCAAATATTGATCATGCCTGCTGGTCTAAGTCTCAGCTAGGCTTACATTCATAGACCCAATAAATTGATTTACTTCACTGCAGGATATGGAGCATGTTTACCTTTTCTTCTTTCTGCTCCACACTTTGAACTCAACATTCTTCTTCACCTTCTTCTTCATTCTCACCTTCTTCTTCATCTTTTCTTCAAGCTCCTTGGGCTTGATTCTTCCATCAAAATCTACAAATTCTTCAATGGCTTTCTGCCATGTATGTTCATCCTCAAACTCTAGTTTCACCATGCTTAGTTCATATGTTGTGGGAATTTCAAGATCCCACATGTTGTTCTCATCATTCATTTTGTTTTCATCCTCTTCATTGGCATGCTGCCATGACATCAGCTGATAATAGTGTCTAATTTCTTCAGGACTCCATTTCATAAGAATGTTTTCAACTGGTTCATCTTTATCCTCTGCATCTTCAATGCAGATTTCTTCATCCATGGTGCTGCTAAGCACTCTTGGCATGTCACAATGTCTAACATCACTGATTTCAAATGCTTCCTCTTCCATTGAGCTTTCAATAATCTTGTCAAACTAGGCAATAAAATTACAGTCTGCATGAGCTTCTTCATTATAATTATCAGCTCCTTTATCATTCACATCCATATGTTCCTCTGCACAATGGAATTTACTAGCTTCTTCATCATTCTCTGCTTCAAACAGAGAGTCCACATTCTTCAAAAACTCTTGAACGATTTTAGCTTCTTTATTTTCATTTTCTTTTGCTACTGCTTGCTAGTAACTTTCTAAATCTGCACATTCACAAATAGGAATATTGTTAAGAAAATATTGTGCCCTCATGGGCATGCTCTTCAAGAGCTCTTCTTTTTCAATTTGTTCTACTGTTTCAGCTTCTTTTTCAGCCTCTACTGGTTGTCCTTCTACTTCTTCTGTAACAATTCCATTGCTGTGATTTTCTTCTACAATTGCTACTGGAACTTCAACAGCTTCATGTGAAACTTCAAGCGTTTCATCCTCTTCATCTGTATGGGCCTCTGTTTCACCAATGATGCTGTCATCATACAATTTCATCACATCATCAGCAATCTTAATTGCTGGATTTTCTATGCATAATGTTGGGCTTGCAACTACATCAACACTTTCATCAACTGAATGACCATCCACTAGCGCCTCTGCATAGTGGGATTCACCAATTTTGTCTTTTTCATTATCTTCCACATGTATCTCAACAATGTGGGATTTACTGGTTTCTGATTGATCATGTTCTGCATGGCTGACAGAATCTTTGACCTTCTCATACACACATTCAGCTGCTTCTTCATCTATAGCTATGGCTGCTTCATCATGGCATTCACTAATAGCTTGGTTGTCTTCTGCTTCAACTGCAGGCTTCTCTTATGCTACTTCTTCAACCTGCGGTGACATTGTTGGCTACATGCACATGTCACTCCCCCTTTCACTAAACTCCTATTCCAATATTCTCCATGCTTCCATGGAAGTCTTTGCTGCTGCAATCTTGTGAAAATATTTTCATCCACAGCTTGTTGGATGAGATGCAAGGCTAAAGCATCCCTTGCTTCATCATTGTGGTCAATATGTGTATCTACATAACGTAGATAAACCCTCATTCTACTTGACCATAAATTGAAATTCTTCCCAATGAATGGTGGAGGTGATGGCAAACACACTCTGCTCCACACATCTTCATGCTTCCTTGCTTGTCTGATCCTCATTCTTTTGCCCATTTCTTCTCTTCTTTGTTGGCAAATTCTGTGCTTCAGCGCTTGTCTTCTTCATGCAAGTCTCCTACTTGCTTCTTCTTTCCTTATCTTCTTCATGCAAGTCTCCTACTTGCTTCTTCTATCCTTATCACCCCCTAAAAAAAATATAAATTTGCTTGCTGGCTACAAGACCTGTCAATAACGCCCCCTTAGGGCAAAAACACTCTGTTTTTTTTTATTTTGTCAGATTCAGAAGGAGCTCTTGTGCAATTAACTAGGGAGCTGCCAAACTTCAACCAAGGTAGCAACAAATCTTACCAATACCATGTTCAAATGTAGACTTAAGCTGGGTGATTAAAGAAAACTTTCACAGGTGCCTTCTCCTCTAGCAGTCAAGAGGTAGGCTTCTTCTGATTATTACACCTGCGGTGTCACGTGCTCTGCACTTCTGGTTCTTCACGACTCTGAAAATAGGTGAATCGGACCCTCACTGCTAAGAGAGTAGGTCTCTTTGTTGTTCACAATCCCCTTCAGGCGTTGGCTCTCTTCACAATAGTCTCACAGCCTTCCACAAATATTCACGGCCTTCACCACTGGCCTTCATGATGGCTCCTCTATTTGACCCTCTCTCAAACTCTTAACCCGGCTATCTTCTACTACCTGGGTGCCTCCACAGGTCGTGACCCTTCCTCAAGGGTTCGGCCTCCACAACAGGGATGCAACCCCTCTCTAAATCCACCGGCCACCAAGGAATGGAGTCGGCTCTTCCTTCAACGGCTTCTGATGCCACGAAGCTCACGGCTTAGGAAATGGAGAGATCGAATCCTTCAAGCTCACGGCCTTACCCGTTGAATTCACCATTTTCCACGATTGCCACGTTTTACTCCAATGCCAACGATGATGCCACGAAGATGATTCGGTCCCCTGTTAGACAAATTACCCTACGAATTTGTCGCTTGTAGTAGCAGGGATTTTCAGAGTATTTGTCAAAGACTCTGGCTTACAAGAGCCTCTGCCAAAGGTCCATAAAGTCTGTGTGCCTTGTAACCATGACTGTCGGCAGCTCAAATGTTTTCGGCTAGCACATCTCCATTACTTCCACAGATGGGTTTTCTTCAACCGCATCCACCGATACTCAGGAAGCACCACACACACCAACTTGTAGGTGCTCTCCTCACTCGATCGACAATAGATTTTGATCAGTGGCTCCAACACTCGCGGCGATGGATCTCTCAAATTAAAACAACGGGTCTCTTCAACCCTACAATCAAAACAATGGTTGGGGTTTCTCTTCCAGTGACTGTGGCTGGGGTTTCTCTCACAAGAATGGAGACGACTGCTCCTACTTCTTCCTTTGCAGCAGGTTGGCTTGGCTGACCAACTCTGTGTGTAACCCTGACAACACTCAGATCCTTCACATGGCGGGTGAAGGAGGATTCGTTACTCTAAGCTTTGATACCATGATAAATTGTGAGGCAGAGCAGAAATAGAGTATGTGGTGGAGGAAACAGAACAGGGGATGATTTTCTATGGAGCTTTGCGGCTCTTCATATTCATTAAAAATAAAAATGAACAGACATCTAGATTTTACATGTAGATGCCTCTTCATATGAGGCACAATAACTTCTACACCTAATGCATTAACTTCTCGTACTGGTGGTTGGTGGATTCAGACAGATGGCGGGAGGAATTATCTCCAACAAAAAGATGTCATGTTATATATCAAAAATAGAAAATAATTAATTTTTTTATGTTGGCTCATAAAATAAAAAATAATTAAAAATATCCATATCCACTCATAAAATAAAGATTTAATACCAAATAAAAATTCATTAAAATATAACACCTCAACAAAAATTGGAATAGATTTGCCTTTAGGATGAATCTATGTTACTTGTAATTTTTTTCAGTCATAAATATAGTGTAACTTTTAATGTATATTTTTTCAACCATAAACCATAAACATAATGTAACTTTATATATATATATATAAGAAATGAATAATGTAACTTTAAATATTTTTATTTTTATTAAAAATTCAAATCATATGTTTTTTCTTTTAAATTCAAATAATGAGGAAGTAGAATATGTATACTTTATTTAATAAAAAAAATATTTATCATAAATCAATTAATTATTGATATATTTTTTCTTTTAAATTCAAATGAAGTGGAAGTAAAGTATATATACTTTATTTAATAAATAGTAAGATATTTGATAACAAAAATTCTTATCATAAACACTAGATATTATACAATTAATTATTTAGTTTAACAGTAATATTAATTAAATATTTAGTATTATTTAAATATTTAAAATTTAAAACTATCTTATTAATTACTAATTTATTTATTATATTTTTGAAACAATTATATAGAGAGAGAAAGATAAATAGTTAAAAAAAAAATTATAAAAATTATATGAATATTCATATTGATGAGTAATTATCAAAATAATTAAGAAAATATATCGTTTTTTAATCAAATTAAATTTAAATATTTTTATTTTATTTTTTAATTAAAAATTTATATATATTAGTTTTGAAAATTGAATTTAATATCTATATAAAAAATTACAAAAAATTATATTTTCTTTTAGATATATAGCTTTTACTCATAAAAATGACAATTTTATCTAATAAGAGATTTTTCAATAGTAAAACAAAATCCCACTAACATTCTACAATTTTAAAAACAAGAAACTATATTTTTGAACATAAACTACTCAAATACTAATATGTAACTAACTTTTTTATACTACCTTCCAATATTATCATCACTACGATAGATTGTCTTTTTACTACTAATAACAAGGAGTTGGAGATCTACAATCTTTTCTTTGATCACAAATGTGGAATTGAATTTTTCATGATCATAATTTCAAGAATCAGTTTAAAATAAAATTTTCCAAACCTTTCCAGCTTCCTCCACAGTGCTTTATACATTCTTGTCATAATATTTTTAACATTAATCAACTAGGACAATCTCCACATTATTATCCCAAATATATTTCTCAGGATAATACTGCAATTTCCTTCCATGAAAATTTAGTATATGAACAATAAATAAGTTTTCCCAATCTTCAATATTTCTTCATCGATTATGGTGTTTTTAAGCAGAATGAAATGGGATGACAAGAGAGAAGTAAATTGAAAACTAGACCATTTTGTTTTATAAATATATTATATATATTTTTTTTAAATAAGTTTAGTAATTTCTATTTTTATCTATATTTATATAAATGCTTTCTAACTAATATTCATTCATTCATACATGAGTTGCGAGATTATAGTAAATGAGGATTAACAATTTAATTAAAGAATGGTGATTAGAGCGAGCCGCTAACGTTCGACGTGAGAAGGTAGAGAGTGTAGCAAGAGAGCTAGCTGTCCATGGGCATGCCAGGGGGCGGGGAGCCGACTCCACCCATTGGTTTCAATAGCAGATGCATTTCGAAGGCTCATCGATCTACAAGGTAAGAAGCCAACAAACCCTGCAGTCCCAAAATTCATCAAGAAGCTGGAAACTATCCCGAAAATAGCCTTACCAAAGGAACAACCCATCAAGATCGCTTTGGCCTTGGCAGAAAAAGGCCTGGCTAGGCAATTTATGGGGCTTTGGCCCTCTGCAAGAACCACTGACGACTGGATCCAAAGGAATTGGAGACCTTAGATCTAGAATAGTGTGACTTGTTATGTAGTTGGAAGAGGCTTCTTCATCTTCGAGATTATCACGAAAGAAGACCATGATCTTATCTTTAGAAGCAACCCTTATTTCATGGGAACTCAGGGTCTATACCTCAACAGATGGACGCCTGACTTTGGCCCCTCCATCCTAAAGAAGTTCCGGTCTGGGTCCGGCTGCCCAACCTTCCTGTTCATTGCTGGAACATTCAATCCCTGCAGAAGATTGGAAACAGCCTTGGTCAATTCATAGACAAAGCAGACAACAAATCCCAATACACCTGCGCAAGGATCTGCATGGAAGTGGATCTTGAAGTCGGGCTTCCTGAAGCCGTCAAGCTTACAGTGGATGCATGGCATCACTACCAAAATATCGATTACGAACAACTATCGTTCAAGTGCAAAACTGCCATGAGCATGGCCATTTCCAACGGAACTTTCCAAAGAGACAACCGGAGGACAAAGAGGATGGAGAAGGTTGGAAAAAGGTTGGAAAAAGGTAAAGCTACCCCAAAACCGAAAGTGAAGAAAACCCCAGGCCTTGCTGAAAAAACCCAACCCATTCCTGAAGCCAAGGAAGCGCAAAAAGAAGCCTCAACCTTAGACAAGAGCCCTAAGGCCATGGAAGTTCAGGAGAAGGAGCCAAAAGACAACGGAAAAGGTGGCCCAACCCATGATCCTGTAGCCCTTGAACGGTTGCCCCATTGGAGAAGGACCCTGAAGCCCCAGAAGCTACCCCAAAGGAGAGGGAAATGGATGAGGATCACATCAGCCTTGGCTTAGATTTTGAAGGGGACTCAGATGGTGGAGAAATAGAATTAAGCAGCTCACAAGCCACCTCGGAAAAACCCTCCAAGGGAAGGAAGTCTAAAAAAAGAAGAAGAAGAAAAGACCTACCTAGATGTACTGCAAGGGTCCCAGAAAACTCTCAAGGGAATGATGAATACCCAAACAACAAGGAAGCAAGGCAAGGCTCCAAATGGAGCCATCCCCTCCTTTCTCTGTAAGTAATGAAATACGTCTCCTGGAACTGTAGAGGGCTAGGCAGCAAGTTAAAAGAAGAAGCCCTGAAATATCTAATCTGAATTTCAATGCTTGAGATCCTTCTAATCTAGGAGATGAAATTGGAGGACTCCGATATCCTCCGTGCAAGCAAAACATTTTAGAAAAAGGGGCATGGAAAAGCAATAAGCGCAAGAGGAGCCTTAAGAGGAATAGGCACCTTCTGGGACAACACAAAATTTGACCTGATTGATGAAGAAAGCACCACCCACTATATTTTCACCAAATTCCTTCATAAAGACTCTGGTCACCAGGTAAGTCTTTTCAATTTATATGTTTTGGTCTTGCTATCCGAGAAAAGAATCTATTGGGACTCCCTAAAGGCCTTCCTTAGCATGCACCATCCTGAAAATGTCATCATTGCAGGAGATCTCAATCTCACACTATCGTTAGAGGAGAAAAAAGGAGGCTCTCCGGTCAGAGACCCTGCAAGAGAATGGGTTGAGGGTCTAATTCTGGAATGGGATTTAGAAGACATCAAACCCACCCATGGAAAGTTCACCTAGACAAATAAAAGGTTGGGTCTAGGTCATATTGCAGCTTGTTTGGATTGGTTTCTCATCCAATCTACCTTTGTGACTTTTGGTTTACTGGCCACTTCCAAAATCCTTCCTAATTAAATCTCGGATCATAAGCCCATTCTCCTAGATCTTTCCCTTGAAAGAAATCTTGGTCCTATCCCATTTTGTTTCAGCCCGATATGGATTAACCAAGAAGGGTTCAAGGAGGTTGTCTCTGTTGCTTGGAACAAGCAGGTTTATGGATCTCCTTCCTTTGTGTGGGAAGAAAATTTAAGAGGCCTTAAAAGAGCATTAAAAAGATGGGCAAAATCAATCAGATCTCTAGCCTCCAAAAGAAAAGATACACAGGAAGCCCTCGAGCTACACCAATTGACTATGGAAGATGTCAATTTGACCGCGGAGTTGCTTAACCATGAAGTCGATCTCCAAAAAGCTCTTCACCATGCCTGCAGAGAAGAGGAAGAATACTAGAGGCAAAAGTCTAGAAGCCTCTAGCTCCAAGCAGGGGACAAGAACACGAGTTATTTCCACAAGCAAGCAGAAGCCCGTAAGCACTTTAAAACAGTCAATGAAATTCAGTTTTAGGATCAAGAGATAAAAGACTTCAAAGGAATTAAGAAAGCTTCCCACTCCTTTTATAAAGACTTGCACACGGCTCCTGTTAAGGCTCCAATTCATCCAAACTCCTATCCGATGTCCCTAGTTCCTCAACTTGTGAAAAATGAGGAAAAATTCCGGCTATTAGCCCCGATTAACATGCAAGAGCTCAAACAAGCCCTAGTGTAATGTCCCCAGTTTGGCCCCATGGCATTAACATTATAAATGATGTAATCTTGTTATGAAATCATGGTGAGGAGCTCAAGGCCAAGGCCCCCGCCATCAATTTAGTGATGTATATGGTTTGCGTGCTAGCAATGTACATTGGAAATTCAAATATCATGTAATATGCATTTTAATAAAAATACCCACAACTAGCTATGCAATGCAACAAAGAGATGGGGGCATGATTTCACAAGGAATTGGGGGGGAAAACATTCAAACCCTTGAGCCACTAGAGTCAAGCCAAGTGTCAATGAGAGAACCCATCAAACCCTCAACTACCCATGTTGACTTTTGTACCCAACCATTGATTTCTCCCAAGAGTGGGTTGATGTAGTTAATGCCTTGGGAATGGAGAGGTATGGCTGTCCAAATTCGGGTATGGGCAAGCCACCCTTCATGGAAAAACGTGTTTTGACTCCTTGGGAAAGAAAGAGCCATGAATTTCTTCCCCAAGCCATTATGCATCCATCATTCTTTCTCCCTCATGAGTTTAGAGCGACCTGGGCGTTTTCTAGGCAGGTCTGCTGCGTTTTTCTTCATTCTCCCTGTAAAGAAGGGCGTTTTCATGTTGTATACTAGTGGGGGAAGGAGGGAAATCGAATGGGGGTTCAATAGAGGCCGTTTTGGGCTGTTGAAGGCTGAGATATTGGGGAAGAAATTGTTTTCCTCCCTGTGGTTGTTTGCCCCATCCTACAATCCGTTTTTGGTTGGGAACGTTTTTGGGAAAACCCATGGCCATCTCATTTGTAAATCCTACTGTTTATCCCTACCCCTGTTTGTGCATCCTGTGTGAGAGAAGAGTATGTTGGGTATGGGTTATGGGTAATCCCTTGTTCTGGCTTGAGCTTGGGAATAAGCATCCATTGTGCAAGTGTAGCCTGATAAACCCAGTTAGACTGGCTTGGCTAAAATAAAATGGTTAATAGACTGTGTGTGAGCGTGAATATCCCCTTTGTCCTTGTGAGAATCATGCCCAGCTCGGGGGTGGCCTTCGGACAGACTCAGTACAAGCTGTCGAAGAGCCTATGGTTGGGTGGAACGTTGCAGCGACATAGCTAGTTGCTTGGGACAATTGAAATGAAGATAAGTGTTTCTGTCTATGTATTTACTTCTGAAATGTTTTATTAATGACTGAAATTGATATGTTGAATGCATATGAAGAGTGTGTGGATGTTGTTTCTGTTGTGCATAATTGATTGTTTTACATCTGCACACCCATTTATTTCTTAAATGAATCTAACAATGGGATGAGATCATGTGAAAGCCCTGAGTATTGGCATCATGTTTCCTGCCTTGCATTGGGTCCGCAGGTGGGTACATGACACCTAGACCACATGGAATCTGTTAAAGCCCTTGGACCAGATGGCTTCACAACTTGGTTTTATAAGGCATGCTGGCATATCATCAAGGAAGATTTGCTGAGAATGGTCAAGAAGTCCCGATTCTGCTCCAACCTCGGGGGAGGCACCAACTCATCTTTTTTATCCCTAATTCCAAAAGAGAAAGGGGCTAAAAATTTCAGCAGATTCTGCCTAATCTCTCTTTGCAATACAAGCTACAAGCTGGTATCTAAAATTATCACCAATAGGTTAAAGAAAATTATGCTAGGTATTATCCCAGAAAACCAAGGAGGCTTCATCAAAGGACGTCAAATCCTGGACAACATCATGCTGGTTCAAGAAGCCGTCCACTCGAGCTGCCAAAGTAAAGAAAAAGGTATGATTATTAAGCTCAATCTTGCTAATGCATTTGATAGAGTTAGACATGATTTCCTTTTCAATGTCATGGAGAAGCTGGGGTTTTCCAAAGAGTTCACAAGATGGGTGAAAGCCTATATCTCCTCTCCTTGGATTGCCTCGTTGGTGAATGGTCGTTCAACAGATTTTTCCAAGCCTCAAGGGGACTGAGACAAGGTTTCCCTCTGTCTCCTCTCCTCTATGCAATCCAAGCCTCAGTCCTTAGTTTCCATCTGAACCACTACCAACAGATCGAATCTCTCTCGGGCCTTAGAATGGTTTCAAACGTCAATGACATCAACCATGCGCAGTTTGCAGATGATACCTTGCTGTTGAGAGGAGCCTGTGTTATCACAACAAGGCATTTTAAGCAGGAACTTGACATGTATAAAGAGATTTCAGGAAGCAAAATCAACTTCCAAAAAAGTAAGATCTACAGTTGGAACTGCTCACCAAGAAAGATGCTCGAAATCACCAGAGCTTTAGAGATGGAAGGAAACACTACCTGGGATTCTTTCAAATATCTGGGAATTCCGATATTCAAAGCAGCCCCAAGAGTGTCCCATTGGCTGCCCCTCCTGGATAAATTGAAACTCCGCATACAAGCTTGGGGAGCTAATTGGTTGAACATTGCAGGGAAAGTGGTCCTGCTGAAGTCGATTCTGACAAGTATCCCTATTTACTAGATTTCAATTCTCCTCGCTCCAAAAACCATCAACCTCAAGATTGACAGCCTATTGAGAAGGTTCCTGTGGGAAGGCGGAAGGCAGAATGAGAGGAAACTTCATCTTATTTGTTGGGAGAAGGTCCAAAAACTGATTCTGGAAGAAGGTCTGCACATCAGAGATGTGGCTAGCCAAAACCTAGCCATGTGTTCCAAGCTTCTGTGGAATCTAGTATCTGGCAAAGCCTCCTAGAGCAAGCAATTTCTCTGGAAAAAATACTTCTATGGGCATCGGTTAAGATGCCTGGACTAACCGCTAAAAGTTCCAAGAGGTTCTCCAATCTTCTCGCTATGCCTCGGGGCTTTAGACCACTTCCAATCAAAGTTGACGTGGATTCCTAGCAATGGAAGGTGAATAAGGATATGGGAGGACTCTATTCTAGGGAATTCTCCTCTTGATCATCAGGAAGGGTTGATCAATATAAAACTTTGGCTCCAGAACAGAAATCTTTGAACGCTTTGGGACATCTCCTGCTGGGAAGAAGATGAGAACTGTAGCTAGAAGGAGTGGAACCTGGGAAACTATCCACAAAGGCTGGAGATTGAACCCAGAATTTTGCTCGAGGTGCTTCAAGGTAAGTCACCTATCAAAGCCTTAGCAAAAGACAAAAGAGGTTGGGGCACTTCCTCTGGAAAGTACACAACAGCTGCAGGGTACAAGTCTTTACAAGAAGTCCTGCATGTCCCCCCTAACTCAATGCCGTGGAAGACAATTTGGTCCATTGTTTTGATCCCCAAAATCGATATGTTCACTTGGATGCTAGCCCATAAAAGTATCCTAACAAGTGAAACCCTAAAAATAAGAGGCTGGGAAGGCCCCTCTAGATGCTCGTTGTGCATGGAAGAGGAAGAAACCATATATCATTTGCTGCTAGGATGCCCTTTTGCAAAAGAAGTTTGGAACCAAATATTGAAGTTAGGATTTAATCACTACTCTCTGCCCATAAATGTCCTCGAGCTCTTAAGCAGTTGGGTGAATCAAACCCCGTTCTCTTTAAGGCAAAATAATCTTCTCAAAACTTGTTGGATGTGGCTCCCCAAGTTCATCATGTGGAAAATTTGGCTCGAAAGAAATAATCAGCTCTTCTGGGAGGAAAGCTGCAACCCAGATCGAGTTGTAATTAAGATCAAATTGCTCTTGGGTGAGGCCCTAGATTCCAAGACTTATCTCAGGAACTTAGACACTTTGGACCCCGATGAAGACCTTTGGCTTAAGCAGTTTATCCCAAATCACCAGCACAGGAATACCCCCAAACCAGTCTTGAGAACAAATTGGGAAATTCGATTGGAAGAACAAGAATTTATAAAGTGGAGATCGACTCTCGAAGAGCATTGCTTATTCTTCAATGGCACCTCGAAAGGGAATCCAGGCGTGGCTGGCAGGGGAGGGGTCCTTCTGGACCCCTCTAGCAAGATAGAATTGACCTATGCTTGGGGCCTTGGCTTGGACACCAACAATAGGGAGGAGGCACTCGCTCTATGGCAGGGGCTAACGCTGGTTTCCAACCGGAATATCCAAAGTTTAGCAATCTTCGAAGACTCCAGGGTAATTATTCATGCCCTTCAAATGCAAAGGAAGCCCAATTAGGTTCATTTAGGAGAAATCCTCAAGAAAATAAGGTTGATGCTGAATAAAACCAAGAAGATCTGGTCCTTCCATATACTCCCGGGGATAAATTCGATGGCGGATACAGAGGCTAACAAAGGAACGGTCATGAGCAAGGGCGACCTACGAGTGGATGAGATCATCTCGGTTTCCCACATCCCCTAAATTCCGAGGCTCTCAGCCAAACCGACCGGTCAAGGAGTCAAAGCACGTTTTGTTTGTATAGCCACTTGCATACTCTGAAGTGAATCCAATGTTGGTTCCCTGGGCGAATCTCATCATCACCTGGAAATGACAGCCCCTCTGTCGGTCAGGGAATATCATTCCGTGGAGTAGTATTACCACTTGGAAAAACCAAGATTCACATGACCCAATGGAGATTGAAGGCTATTTCAAAGAGTGTGGCACTCATTTCAGTAGAAGCACTCATCTCAAAATTGCGTCAAGTATTTCGAAGAAAGGAGTGAGTTAGATCCCTCTCAGAATGAGTTCAAAGGCATCCAGTTCCAATCTCGTGCCTTCCATGGAGGATCGAATGGCGGAGTTGCAGAAGGAGTTGGATAGAGTAAAAGCCTTAGTCCAGGAGTAAACAAAGCTCATGCTGAACATGGATAGTGTTAACATAAGGAGATGGGATATTCTCAACCATGACCTCAACAATCTTCAGGAGGAATTCACAAACGAAATAGACACTAAATTCAAGGACGTGGCCAATGTTCAAGGCGGAATGGGATATAGCCTCAGCAAGCTCGAACTCAAAGTTGAAAAACTGGCTGGTGAATGGCCTAAAGCTCCAACTGTTCCAGGGAAGAAGGAAGAAGATTAAGTCCGACTAAGTTTAATTTGCCTTTGCTATCTGCTTTGTTTATTATGTCTTTGCCACTTGTGGCAGCTAAGCCTGGCCCACATGGCCCATGTGCAGTCCAGACTAACAAAGCCTGGGTTTTTGTTGTTTTCTCCTTTTTGATGAAATATGAGCAGAGACTCAAGAAAGCAGTTAAAATTCATGGTTGTAAAGTTCCCGGCAGCTGTTTTTCCGGCCCTTAATACAAAATTATAACCATTATCGTAAAAAAAAAAAATCTTTCTATCTTAAATTAAGAAAGTGCTTATAACAATATAACGATACCAGTTTTTGACAATACCAAAACATATTTGCATATTTATAATTTATTGTAGGTTTTTTTAGTATTAAATATAATATAACTTTGAATATATTTTTTTTCAGCAATAAAAGATATAATTTTGAATATATATGGGTGAATGCAAGTTAATGATCGTCTCTTTTTAGGCTTAGATGCAAGAAAATTGAAAAACAAACATAATTCATCTTAGATGATTATTCTGACATACCTACCCAATGAATCTTGCTTCTAGTAAAAAAATATAAAATGTAGGAAATTGAATCACCTTTCCAAATATATAAATTTTATTTATTGAAAATGTTAATAACTAACTCATTTTTTTTTTTGAGTGCCTAAATGATGGAATCAATATAAAAAAATTGCCAAACATGTAAATAACAAAAAGTACTAGTGAAATTAGTAGGCCCAATGTTAGTGTAGCTTTTCAAGGTCTTAATTTAATGATGATGGATTGAATTTTTTTATAGCATGTAGAGGTTAGTGTTTGGTAGTGCAACATATAATTTTTTTATGAAATGGTTGAGAAAAGAAAATTTATGGCATAGATATGATCATTTTTATAAAAGTCACTCTCCCATCTAAAAGGTCCACCAACTTCATGAACTCACCCATATATTTTTGGATAAAATTCAAATCACAAAAAGTATGTAAAAAAAAATCATAAAAATTATATGAATATTTATGATTATGATTAGCTATCAAAATTATTAAGAAATTTATTATTTTATTTTTTAGTGATGAATTAAATTTAAATATCTTTTTTATTTTTTAGTTAAAAAGTTATATTGGTTTTGAAAACTGGATTTAACTTCTTTATAGATTAGATAGAGAGAGAACTACAAAGGAATATATCTTTCAAATTCTTTCATGCAAGAGGTATGACGTTTTTCCTCGTAAAAATGACAGTTTTTTATTTTTTTATTTGCTCGAATCTCCTTGACTTGCCGAGCCTTAACTACTGGGTTTTTGGGTGTCGCCTCCCGACTAAGTCACCCCTAAGGGGTGTAATACCCCAAAAATATTATTATTATTTGTTTTTATTATTTATTTTGTGGCAATTATTGTTATGTCAGATTTATTTAAAACTAAAAAACACAAAGTGACACTTTGCACTGTAATACACCAAGATTTAATAAATTATTATTAAATACTTTTGAATATTTTAATTTATTTTATTTTAAATATGTTTGACAAGAAGTCAAAAATAAAACAATGTAAATGGATTATTCTTTTATTAATAAAAAAACTGAAGGGGGACATAAATGAAATAGTTGTTGAATGAGTGATTGCTGACCCACAAGAGGAAAAGACAAGTGGCTAAAGCTATTGAGTGAGAACTCAAGGTGCAGGAGACATCTTCCCCAAAATCAGGTCACAACTCTTAGTTGAGTGCTAAAGAGCAGGAGGCTCATAAATGACCAATTCCTAGGAAAAATACTATATAATAGTATGTCCATAAGCAGCAGGAGGCTAGCATTGGACGAGGAATTGAATCTGATAATGCAAGAGATGGCGCATTAAGTGGATTTTTCTCTTGTGCTTCAGCAATCAGGCTCGGGGGTTCTGAAGAAAGTGAGCCTTGGCTGCTCTAGGAGTTGGTTGGGAGGAACGACTATTTCGTCTTTGTTTTCCCAACAGTGGTGCCAAGTTCCTTGTTTGTATTTCTTATTTGTTTTACATTGGCTACAGTAGGATTTTCATTTATGTTATGAATTGTATCTAACTCTTAGCAGAAATATTATCATGCATCTAGATAGAAAATGGACTCATTGTGCATCTGTTTAAATATCTCTGCTATTATATTTTTGAATTTAGATAATTTGTCACATTGATAATTGTGTTTCTAATCATAACTAGTATTTTTTTTATTCCTATTGAATCTCTATTCGTGCACCAATACCCAAACGAGACATCGTGCAATACGATTCGTTTAAACCCTTTAGGAACTTGTGAGCGAGAGATCTAATTGTTTAGACCTAGAATAAAGATGCTTATAGCCATAATATTTTAATTTACTGTAATTAACTTCAATAAATAGAACCGAATGATATTTTATATCAGATTACAGACAGATTGCAAATTTCAAACTTATCGATGTATAGAATCATAATAATAATCCTTTAAAATTCGAATCCATTTTATAAATCACTTATTACAAGGTGAAATGCCAGATTCAACATCGATAATAACCATAATTGAAATCTATCCTTGCCGTATTCAAAATTTAGGATCTAGCCAATAATACCAAATGTTGAGATCATAATTAACTAAAATAAATCAAATGTCCAGTCTTTAACTAAACTTAGTAGTCCTGACAAATGGAAGGGTTCTATACAAAGCGTGGATCTTCATCCATGCCAGTTATCAATACTTATTACAAACACACAACAAAACAACTATCATAGAATATTAATTCTGGATAGTTAAAATATTCTAAGTTTTCATTAAAAGACAGGAAAAACCTTACGGGCTACTGCAACTTTAAGTAAAGGGTTAAACAGAAGGATTCTTAATCCTCATGGATTTAAGGCCATCAAAATTGGCATCCATCATCATTAAAACAACACCAAATATATAAAGCAAGATTACAGAGGCAGTAAGCTGTAAGCCATCCACGATGGCGATCGTAATGAACTTTCAACCCACAGATTAAGCAAACATAATACATAAAAACGTTTAAAAATAAATGATGGAATAGAAAAGACAGGAAATCCCTCTGCCCTACATTCACGAACCCTAAGGGTAAAACAATTTTCTTTTCTTTTGACTTATCTTGCAAAGTGGAGAAAGCTTGAACCCTCCACGTGACTTCCAAACTCAGTTAAGGATTTACCTGCACCAACATTTAAACACAGTCAGAAAAACTAAGTTTGGTTTTTAAGAAAATGAGATTCAGCAGAGCAAGGATTCTTTTCCTTACCTTGGCGTTCTAAGACACGGTCTTGGGAGGAGGTGACCTTGTCGCCATCCTCGGCGACACCCTCAAACTGCAACCAAAATACCACCGTCAAACTATAATAACCATAAACAAGATTTTAAACATGGATGCTATAGTTATGGTTACATTACCTGGTTTGAATTGCAGACAAGGCCGGGGTTCGGCTCCTCCTAGACGCCCTTATCACTCCCCTTCCTATAGGAAATATCACAAACTTAGTGCCTGTGACCAAAAATATAACCAAATACGAATTACCAAATTAAAATGACAGAGAAAGAAAATACTGAATGAAATTCTTACTTGGTTAAGGCACCTCGAGGCCGATAGGATATTTGTGCTCCAGTCGCAACCAGCAAACTGTGGCGTGGCGGCCCTTAGCAATCGTGATGACCTCAGGAAGCAACCAATGAATAACGCTATTACCCTCGGGAAATTTAATTACACAGTTTAAACTCACAAAGATCACCATTTACAAAGCAGAACCTCGACTCTCTTAGTTGCAGACCAAAAAACAAAATAACGAAGGGTTTAGACACAACATGAGGCATTAAACCCTATTCAAACCCTTGTCATCTCAATGCATAGACGGACGACTGAGATTTCAATCTAGCAAGAGCCATAAAATCCTGATTGCGTTGTCAACTCGCAGCCAGGGTGGCTCATTAAATTCTCATCAACCTTAGTACAAACTTTAAACCATCACATGACCAGGAGAAACAAATGACATTATAAATTATAACTTTATTTAATTTGCATGGACATCAGAGCTCGACTATGGATTAAATCCCATAGCCATTGTTTGAATTCGAAACTTTCAACCTTGTTACATGTAGCCTTGCGCATAAGGACAAGGGTTAAGCCTTAACACTTCAAACTCTATTACATAAATTTATGGGTCAATACTTTACCCTTAAGTCTCCTAAACATATCCTCTTACAACCTTAGCACCAAAATATAAAGGTTAAAGAAGAGATGGAGACTGAGACTTAGCCCTAAGACTAAGCAATGTATTTATAATCTAATAGTAAGAACTTATAAAAGGGACAAAACATCACCTATAGGTATGACAGTAGCATGACGATAACCTCAGTAAATATCCATGATTATGTAACCTGTCAATTAGAAGTTTTAAAAATTGTGTAAGCAATTATGCAAGCCACGATAACTTTTACTTATATTAGGGTAACCTTTACATGCTAGGAAATATAGTGATGTTTTACATATTTATTCTGTTTATAATTTTTTTTTTTATGAATTTTGGAGGCACATTACATGCACAACAAACTATTTTTTTTTAATAAAAGAAAAATGGTACTTGGAGAGTTCAGCTAAAGGAGGGGACACTAGCATGGAACAAGAGAACATGTGTAAGCAAGCTAGAGAGATCTTTACCAATCAAATCCAATCTAAAACTCAAAATCCAGACAAGATCCTAAATCAGAGGGATTTATGGATTGATTGGAGATTTGATTGGGATGGCACAAGACCTGGGCAAAACTATTTATAACAATGCACTGAGATATCATGGGACGTCGTGTTGTGCATGGAGGAATGAGTTAAGTGTTCTATCTTTTCATAATTGTTACAAACTCTAGGAGAGAGTGTTGCGTGGAAGCAATTGCTTAGCGTTCTAGTGCATGGTGGTGATCCAGCTCGAGGGTGGAGCTGGGAAAACAAAATAGTTACTCATCCTATAGTTGGGAGGAGTTGATTCTCCAAGTTGTTATTTTTATTATTCAAAGTAAGTATAATTTTTTTTTTATGAATAAATGGTTATCAATGTTATATATATCATTATAGTTTTAAATTTGGGATGCTTGGAAGATCTTGCTCATATTCTTTACAGATTTTACACATGCTTGGTTTCTCCCTCTGCCATGAGAAAATATCTTGCACCTTGTTTCGTTCTATGCTATGATACAATTTGACTTTGTTTTAAACAATGTGATAGGAGAACAATTTTACAGAATAGATAAATTGAATGGATATAGATTTAAAGGGTTAATATTATATGGATTCAAGATCGATTTGAGGTTAATTTTCTATATAACGATTGCTTGGAAAATCGATCAGTTATAAGTAAAGGTTTTTTTTCTTAATATATATATATACACACAGGGCATCAAAATATGGTGAAGTGATTCCTTGCAGTTTTATTGCATAATATATTTTGTTGAATATTTACATAGAGAAATGGCTGTAATCATATTTTACCTCTGTGTGATGAAATAAGATGTTGGGGTTTTAATTCGTAGTTGGATATTATGGAACTTCCAGATCGATCTTCGATCTTAGTGATCCGTATAGGATCTTAAAATAATTATAATTACTGAGAATAAATCCTGCATTTAGCATTGATATTTCATTAGAGGAGTTAGTGAATCTAGACATGATCGCTATCAACCGAAATTATAACTAAATTTACACTTTGTATTATGTGAAGTTCATTAGCTCGTGTGTTTCTGAATTTTTGGTTAAAATGTATCACGTTGTGAAATCCAACCCAAAATTTTTCAGTACGGTTATAGAGTCCCTGAAAATCTTTAGCATAGACGATGACCACATTTGATTAGTTACGACTTGGTCTAAGTCTTGTTTTTTTCTTGTTGCAAAAAAAAATAGTATATTTAATAATTAAAATATGGAGAAGGGATGTGGTTGATCATTACCCTCTATCTCATTCATTGGCTTCCTGAATTAATAATTTGTATAACTTTTATAAATAAGAAATCAGTATATTGGGAGTTGTGGTATGCAGTTATATGAGTGCACATTTAGTCTTATTTATATATAAGGAAGAGTATATCTTTGAGGTGGAAATAACCATAAAATAAACACTGAAGCCTTTTCGATAAGTCTTTTCAAAATAAGATAAATTCTTTTATCAAAGAAGCTTAAATTTATTATTTGTATTACGGGAATAAAAAACGGAAATTTTTAGTATAATAGTGGGTTGTTACAATGTGGTATCAGAGCTTAGTTTATGATACTTGGTTTCATGGTGTCTACTTAGTATTATGAGAAAAACTAATTTTGTTTATATGTTGTTCTTTCGTGCATCAAAAGAAAGTTTGTGTTACTAAACTAAAGGAAGATATGGTCGGAAGATGATCCCCCCACCCCACAAATAGTAGAGTTTTTAAAATAATAGTAAAAGATTCTAGAGTGTAATGAGGTGTCAAAATCATTAGTTAAGAATATAATTATTGTAACGGTATCTGCACTAGGTGGCAGAATTCGTTGTGGCTTAGTTTGTGGTTATCAAGAAGATAGGACTGAACTCTAACTTTAGGATTTAGTTTCCATAAATTTAGGAAGATTTTTAGGGTTTGAAAATTAAAAGCATGGATTTCATTTTGGTATATGAATGTAAGCATACGTGCATGAGAGGGGGAGTGGCCAAGTGAATATGAATCGGCCAAGAAAAGAACGATAGTTTGAGAAAAGGTGCATGTACAGATTTTAATCCAGAATAAAATAGAATTTCATATTATTATTTATGTGTGAATATGGAAGAATCCTAGTCCCTGTGTGGAATCTAGAATTAAGTAGAACTTCTGAATCTGTGTGAAATTTGAGGTTAAACTAGAAGAGATTTAGTATCTGTGTGAAGTCTGAAACTAATGATAGATTAGCATATTGATTTGTCATATGAAGAAGTAGACCCTCTGTAAGGATTCAAGATAATTAGGGTTCAAAGAAACCACAATTATGTGCATATAAGTCTCTGTGTGAAACAAATAGAAGAGATCTTTACTTAGCTAGAGTGAGATCGAGATCGGCCCTTGGGGTTTCGTTGCACAATTATTCAATGGAATTCCAAAGAGTGGAAAACGGCTTTGCTAAATGGATTTTTGGAATAAAAATTTCCTTTGCTAAAGAACGATTGGTTTTGTGTGGCATTCCAACTTATATGTTGAAGCATTAATTTGAAGATATGTCAAATTGTGGTAAAATGGTGAAGGAAATCACTATCAATTTATGGACCTATGTTCATGGAATAGCTATAGTAAAGTGGGTTTTATGTTACAAATTCATGCAAATGGATAAGCATTTATGGGTGCGTTGAGAATTCCCTTATTTGGGGGATTGGAAACCATTTATAAAAGATTATTATGTCTAGAGTTAATATTAAAATGGTATGCCATTGGAATGGTAATGAATGGAGATAAACATATGGCATGAGTGATTAATTCATGAGTGAATATTAGCGGAATGAAAGAGAATGAGTGCTAAGATATTATATTATTCATATTTTGGTGAACTTGATAAATATTTGGATGCTCAGACTTATTATTATGTTGGTTAAAGCTTGAATCACCATTAGAACCTGTGTTGAATGTTTTTATCTCTTTATAGAAAGATTAACATTTGGATGTAGCGTCAGCTTCCAATTCACCTAGTTGGTTGCAAGCTGTATGAATTGATCTTTTTGTAAATTTGGTAATTTTGGGCAACGGAAAGGTATTGATTATGAAAGTGTATGCAGTATGACAATTTGAGGATGAGTAATGGTAGAGACAGAGCATTTTAGTCACAGAAGTTTCAGATTGGAAGATCTGAAGGTGGAAGACTTGGGTGTAATAAAGGTTTCTAATAATGTAACATGTGTGTGTTGGGATGGAACCAGATTTTTGTGAGTTATAAATCTTGGTATGTTTCAGTATGAAAATGCAGTTATTTTAACTGTAGATGGGCAAGATTGAATATAGATATTTTGTGAGCTAAAGTTGAATGTTTGGAGTTTATAATTACGGAAAATTTAAAATTTCTGTAATATGGAGTATAGAGTTTGGGGAAGTGTTTGAATGTTGGTGGCATTAATAACTTACAAACATTTTGGCCCCATCAATTGGTATCAGAGTGGAAAAGGTTCTCTAGGAAGAACAAAGGAGAATTCTGCAAGATATATTTGTAGACAGGGGTTTGTGAAGAGTTCACAACAGAGAAATTGCAAACAGAAAATTTGTAGAGATATTTTCGTGAAGTAAGAAGACTTCGCATGCAAATAGTGAAGATGCAGAGCTTGTAGAAGAACAATGAAGTTTGTACCAATTAAATCTACTTTGGGAGGAAAGACAAAGGTAACAGTGATTGATAAGGTGTCTCAGCACGAAGATCACAGCTTTGAAGCAATGATGAAGGAAACAAGAAGAGATTTCTAAGTGAAGAGGTTTGTGGCAGAAGAACCTTTACAGCAAGAAGCTATAGTAATTCTAGCTAAGGTTAGAAGGAAGGAGAGAGAGCCAAGGAGTTCTCAAGTGAAGTGTAGAGTCCTAATGAGCAGAGGAAGCTCAGGGAGAAGGTTCTAGAGAGATGACCTTAACTTACCAAAAGTCCAGGTTCAAGGAGAGGAAACTTGGTGAGGTACTATAGCAGGATGAAAATACTTGCTATTGCATAGGCTTAGTGGAAAAGGAGAGCTCACAAAAGAAGGAAGAAAGAGAAGATGACTACTGATAGTCATAGCATATTTTCAGAGAGAAGCCACAGAAGAAAGAAATAAGATGTCAAATAAAATGGCATGGGAAGGAAGATGAGTGATGAAGAGTATAACAGAGAGAAAGCTAAGATAAGAATCCATCTAGATTTGTTGATGGAGTTGTTACAAAAGAGTAAAGAATACCAGAGGTGCGGATGGTTTATGAAGAAGAAGGCAAATTGGCATAGGATGCAAGAGAAGAAGGAGCATAGGATGAATGCTCAACTGAATGAAGGATTACTCAGAGCAACTGAGTACCAGGAAGAGGTTTTGGTGTGTGAACCAGAACATGGCCCATTGCTTAGTAAAGATGGGAGTGAAGTTGAGAAGAGGTCCATTGGAGATCTTCTGAACCATTGGATGATTCGGGTCAACAAGAAGACTTGATGATTGAAGCATCAAGTGACACCAAAAGGTCTTGTATTTTTAAATCTGACAATTTATGTATGATTGCAGGTTTTACAAGTGATAGATAGTCTTTTGAAACTGTCTTAAAGATGGATGAAAGCTATGAAGTGAAGTATGATGCTGAATGCCTCTCAAATGTGGAAAGTTGTGAATGGTTGCAGCAGAAGGAGCTCATAGATTCATTACTTAATGAAGGAAAAGCTCAGAACGGAGAATGTGTCCTTAGAGAAGATGATACAATTGTGTCTTATGTTAAGGAACCTGCTATTGATGAGAACAAGGAGGAGTTGGATTCCATAAGTGGTGAAAAGGAAGTTATAGGACAATCATCTAAAGTTGTCATGAAGATGAAAGATCAGAATTCTATTTTGATAGAGAATGAGGAACCATTGTCTCAAAGAGGTAAGCTAATGGATTTGGGTAGTATTCTTGATTAAGAACAACTGCAAGAGAATGCTAATGCAGAAAATAGGGTAGAGACAACTCTTGAAAATGGCTTACAGAATGACTGAAATGCAAAGCGTGATGAAGAAGGAGGTGAGGAAGATTTGTCTCATGACAAAGAGGAGCCTGTCAGAGAGATGGACAAGGTAGAATTGACTACTAGTTTTAGTCAAAGAGATGATAAAGGACAACTATTGAAGGTTGTCAAGGAAGAAGGAGGACATGCTGAAAGTTATGAACAACATTTTGGTGAAGAGCTTGAGAAGTGTCAAAGAGAAGATGAGATGTTGGAATATTTGTTGAAGGTACCTGAGTATGAGAGAGAGATTGCAGTCATTGGCATAAAAGTATCTCAAGTTGTAGCTGAGACATAGATATATACTAGTTTACAAACCCACGGTGTGCTTGCTGGTATAAAGAGAAGTGAGGATGAGTGTCTTACTGCAGTAAAAAAAAGTTGGAGAATGAACTGCTTCTTGAAAGTAAAACTGAAGTTTTGGAGCAGCAAATAAATTCTGAAGAGGGAGATGTCTCTAAAGACATTTAGGATGTATGGGAGGTCGAAGAGAGCAACCAACAGCTTGAAGATGATGATGTAAAAAATGATTTGAAGCAGCATCAGAGAAAGTATTTGAATTCCTTAAGCATCTTTTGGAAGATGTGTGGTGAACCGAGGGAAAGTGAGAGCTTAATGAATCTTACATATGGTAGCATTCGGTTGCAAGTAACTAATGAGCAGAGCATTGCTGAGTTGATGAAAATAAAATGGTATAAGATTTGTGATGTGTTTGTACAAGAACAGATCCAGTCACTAAAGGATAGCATATGTTTACAAGAAGATAGGTTGTATGATGAGATAGACAAGTTGTGTAAATTGATGTAGTTTTGCAAGAGAAGGTACAATAGAGTAAGGCAGACAGTTCGATGTGAAATTGGACCGAAAGTGAAGAATTATGAAGGCGAAGACAATGGAATACTATAGTACAAGGTTTAGAAACTTGAAAGAAATAAGATAGCAACAACAAGAGATATTCTACAACAAGTGATCAGATACAATTTAAAGTTTGGGATCCTAGAAGAAGGCTTATGACCAGGAGGCCATAAAATTTTCTACTTTGGGAGTATGATGCAGGAGCATCTACTTACAATGAAAAGTTTAAATGTTAATCGGACCTAAGGGTCTTGATATTGCTTAAGGGTGTGGGTTCATTGCAAGAATATTGTAAATATTAGAGCTTTCAAAGTAAGAGTAGAATATTTTAGAGTGTAATGAGGTGTCAAATTCATTAGTTAAGAATGTAATTATTGTAACCGAATCTGCACTAGGTGGCAGAATTCGATGTGGCTTAGTTCGTGGTTATCAAGAAGATAGGAATGAACTCTATCTTTAGGAATTAGTTGCCATAAATTTAGGAATATTGTTAGGGTTTGAAAATTGAAAGCATGGATTTCATTTTGGTATATGAATGTAATCCTACGGGAATGAGAGAGGGGAGTGGCCAAGTGAATATGAATCAACCAAGAAAAGAATGATAGTTTGAGAAAAGGTGCATGTACAGATTTTAATGGAAGGAAATAGAATTTCATATTATCATTTCTGTGTGAATATGGAAGAATCCTAGTCCCTGTGTGGAATCTCGAATTAAGAAAAACTTTTGAATCTGTGTGAAATTTGAGGTTAAACTAGAAGAGTTTTACTATCTATGTGAAGTTTGAAACTAATGATATATTAGCGTATTGATATGTCATATGAAGAAGTAGACCTTGTGTAAGGATTCAAGATAATTAGGGTTCAAAGAAACCAAAGTTCTGTGCATATAAGTCTTTGTGTGAAACAAATAGAAGAGATATTTTCTTAGCTAGAGTGAGATTGATATCGGCCCTTGGGGTTTCATTGCACAATTCTTCAATGGAGTTCCGAAGAGTGGAAAACACCTTTGCTAAATGGATTTTTGGAATGCTAAATTTCCTTTGCTAAAGAACGGTTGGTTTTGTGTGGCATTCCAACTTATATGTTCAAGCGTTAATTTGAAGATATGTCCAATTGTGGTAAAATGGTGAAGGAAATCACTATCAATTTATGGACCTCTGTTCATGGAATAGCTACAGGGGAATGTGTTGACAGTAAAGTGGGTTTTATGTTACAAATTCATGCAAAATAGGAATTCTAGATAAGCATTTATGGGTGCATTGAGAATTCCATTCTTTGGGGGATTGGAAAACATTT
The DNA here is from genome assembly GCA_027924585.1 of Larix kaempferi. Classification (NCBI taxonomy): domain Eukaryota; kingdom Viridiplantae; phylum Streptophyta; class Pinopsida; order Pinales; family Pinaceae; genus Larix; species Larix kaempferi. The sequence goes on along the minus strand of BSBM01000535.1, from coordinate 5,380,299 downwards.
ATAAAAGATTATTATGTACAGAGTTAATATTAAAATTGTATTCCATTGGAATGGTAATGAATGGAGATAAACGTATGGCATGAGTGATTAGTTCATGAGTGAAGCTTAGTGGAATGAGAGAGAATGAGTGCTCAGATATTATATTATTCATATTTTGGTGAACTTGATAAAGATTTGGATGCTCAAACTAATTATTATGCTGGTTAAAGATTGAATCACCATTAGAACCTATGTTGAATATTTTTCTCTCTTTTATGTAAAGATTATCATTTGGATGTAGCGTCAGCTTCCAATTCGCCCATTTGGTTGCAAGATGTATGAATTTATCTCTTTGTAAATTTGGTAATTTTGGGCAAGGAAAATGTATTGATTATGAAAGTGTATGCAGTATGACAGTTTGAGGATGAGTAATGGTATAGGAAAATCATTTTAGTCACAAAAGTTTCAGATTGGAAGATCTGAAGGTGAAAGACTTGGGTGTAAATACAGGTTTCTAATATTGTAACATGCTTGTGTTGGGATGGAACCATATTTTTGTGAGTTATAAATCTTGGTATGTTTCAGAATGAAAATGCAGTTATTTTAATTGTAGATGGGCAAGATTGAATATAGATATTTTGCGAGCTAAAGTTGAATGGTTGCAGTTTATAACTGTACGGAAAATTTAAAATTTTTATAGTATCGAGTATAGAATTTGGGGAAGTGTTTGAATGTTGGTGGCATTAATAGATTACCAACATTTTGGCCCCATCAGATTTACAAACTGAGTTAATGAAATTTAAGACTGAACATGAGAGGGTACTCAAAACCCAAGAAGACTAAATGAAGCCCTGCTATATAAGATGAATGAGATAGCTAAGGATAAGAATAAAAAGAAACGTAAACGAGAAAACTCATCCTTGGATTGTCCCTCTTCTGAAGAAAGCCCTTTATCTAGTGAATCAGAATATTCTAGTGATAGCTCCAAGGGAACAAATAGGAAGAAAAAAATTATAAAGATGAGCTAACATGAGAATTTAGAAAAAAAAATCCTCCTACCTTTGAGGACGAAGTCAAAAATGGAGAAGAATATGAGGCTTGGCTCTCTGGGATGAAGAAGTACTTTACTATGTACAATTATTCCAATTCTACGAAGGGAAAGGTGGTCATCTTCAATCTAGTCGGAAAGGATGAGATTTGGTGGAAAGACTTAAAAAGAGAAAAAATGATTAATGATAGAAAGGTAAGTTGGAACTAGTTTAAAAAGGAATTTAAAAGGGAACATCTCTCAGAATATTACTATGAAGGGAAAGCTAAGGAGTTTTATGAGATAATACTGGGATCAATGTCTATGCATGACTTATGTACTAAATTTTTATCCCTGTTAAGATATGTGCCTTACCTAAACGAAGAAAAACCTAAAATTCAGAGATTTCTAGGTTGCTTACCTAACTTTTAAAAAGACAAATTGGAGTTTGACGAATCAAAAAATTTGTATGAAGCAATGAGGAAGGCCAAATTAACATATGATCGATCCAAGAGTAAAAATGAAAATCCTTATAACTTCAAGAGAAGAGATGGAAGTAATTTTAAGAGAAGAGAATTCAAAACTTTTAATAAGCATAAGAGTTTCTAGAGGAATACCTTTAGGGACAAACAACAAACAATAAAAACTGATTATAAACAACCAATGAGAACTGTTGAGTATAAAGATAATCTTTTTAATAAAAAGAAAGAAGAAATAAAAAGAGAACCTTTGCAGTGTTGGGGATGTGGGGAGAGTCATTTCTATCAGGACTATCCTCATAAGAAGGATAATTAGAATATTCACACCATCTAGGAAGTAGCCACAGTTGGAGAGGTTGCTCGGAACATACCGCAGATTAGCGTCGCTTTGGAAAATCATCAAGCAATTTATCAACCTTCCATGATCGAGTTAGATGGTAAGCTATTTAACTAACCTATTTCTATATTAATTGATTTCGGATCTACTTTAAGTTATATTTCTCCTAAGATGGTAGATTTATGTAAAATAGAAAAATATGAATTCAAAATGTCGTGGTTAGTGCAATTAGCCACAATACAAAAAGAAAAGTAATCAACTTTATTTCTAGTTGTTAATTTCATATGTAAAATTTGATTACAAAAGTAGATTTGAATATTTTTCCTTTATGATCTTATGATGTATTAATTGGCATGGATTGGCTAGAAAAACATAGAGTTGTACTAAATTGCTTTGAAAAAACTTTTAATTATATTGATGAAAATGATGAAAGTAAAATGGTTAGAGGGATTCCAAAAAAAGTTCTTACTAGAAAAATATCTGCTTTGCAATTGAAAAAGTGTGCTAGAAAAAGGATATAGGTTGTTTGTTGTACACATCACCGAAACTAATAATGATAAACCAAAACCTAGTTTAGAGGATTTTCCTCTTTTAAATGAATTTAACGATGCTTTTCGAGAAGAGATACCTGGACTACCTCCTAAGAGGGATATTGACTTTACCATTGAGTTGGTACCAGGAGTGGTACCTGCCTCAAAGGCTCCTTATCGAATGAACAGACCTGAGTTGGTAGAATTAAAATTACAATTGCACTAATTAATAGATAAGGAGTATATAAGACTGAGTGTGTCTCCATGGGGAGCACCAGTATTGTTTGTTAAAAATAAAAATGGAACACTAAGGCTTTGCATTGATTACAGACAATTAAATAAAATGACAATTAATAATAGATACCCTCTCCCCCGCATCGATGACATGTTTGATCAAGTACGGGAGAAACGATATTCTATAAAATTGACTTAAGGTCCAGGTACCATCAAGTAAGAATTAAGGAAGAGGATGTTCATAAAAATGCATTCAGAACAAGGTACATGCATTATGAGTTCTTGGTTGTACCATTTGGCTTGACCAATGCTCTAGCCACGTTCATGTGTTTGATGAACAACGTCCTCCATAAATACTTTAGATAAGTTTGTAATAGTGTTTATTGATGACATCTTAATATATTCCAAAAATGAAGAGGATCATAAAGAACACCTAAAGTTAGTTTTACAAACCCTAAGAGAACATAGACTGTATGCGAAGTTTAGTAAATGTGATTTCTTTCAAGATAAAATTCAATACCTAGGCCATGTGATATCTAGGGAAGGCATTTTTGTAGACCCAGATAAAATCAAGGAAATCATTGATTGGCCAGTTCCTAAGGATGTAACCAGGATTTGATCCTTTATGGGGATCACGGGATACCAAAATATGAATCAGTTATACATACCTAATTCGGAAGAATTTAAACAATTAATCATGAATGAGTTGCATAAGAAACCATATTCTAGACACACGGGATACCAAAATATGATAACAAAACTGAGAGGAAGTTATTACTGGCCTAACATGAAGAAGGATGATGCAAATTACCTAGATAGATGCATTGAATGCCAACAAGTAAAACCAAACCATCAACATCCTGCCGGGTTACTTCAACCCTTACCTATCCCAAAATGGACACACAATGAACACGATGATAGTGTTTGGAAGCCCTCTAGTTATATGCTTCTTATTTTATCCAGTTCAAATGCATCTCATTGTATCTATTAGATTCATATTCTCAGTCGTCTAAGTCATTGCAGATGTTGGACCCCTTTAGATCTAATAGTGCATCAGTTATTGTGATTTATCATTCAGTGAGAAAGCCATTTTTCTAGCACTAGTTCTTCAGATCAACCATGGTTGGACCATGATTATATTCTAGATTTGAGTCCATATTGGACACTCATGATGTACACATCAGTTATCCATGTATTTATTAGGTCCCCTTTGTGCCTTGATCCAATTTTCAGTTAGACACATTGATATGAGCATGGGAATGCTTGCCTTGTCCAAATATTTGATATGCACCTCATTCATGTTGAGTATTATATCTGCAAGTAAGGTACCATGTAGTCCCATCGAAGGGTGAGATACCTCTGACATAGTCTCCATTATCTACACCATCATCACACTTATCTCATGGAAATAATATCCTATTATGTATGTCAGCCATACGATGAGCTCCTGACCTCACATATAAGGGGGCAATATGTTAACACCTAAATGTTTTCCACCTACCATGTTGTTATGCCCTTCATACAAATACATCATTGCCACATTTCATATCCACCACTTGGACCTTCATTAAAACAAAAATCAAAATTGCACACCAAAAAAGGATATTTTACAAATTAAATTGCTCAATTATGTCGAAATACATGACAACCTTTTCCCTAACTTTATTTTTGTATGTTTCTCTTTTTATCCTCAGCGAAAAGAAGAAACTAGGCATGATTCCTTCTCCCAAATTGGATAAAAGGATAAAAAAAGTAAAAGGAAAAAATCAAAAATCAAAAATCAAATCCTTATCCTTATCCATTATGCCTATGAATGATCCATGAAGGTCCTTCACTCACCACCAATTCTCCTTTCATTGCTCAATTCGTTACTATGCAAATATCTCCTCGAGACCATAGATCCCCTTCCTGCTATCATCTCACCTTGCTGGAGATCACATATGTGACATTTGGCTGGAGAGCCGTGGACTACTAGGATACAAAGTGGACCCTCCCTCGGACAGTTGTAGGGGCCCTTTCTACTGCAACTCAAAGGTGAGACTTACTCTTGTAAACGTTCATTTTATAATGAAAGCAATCTTTATTCTTTTACTTGATGTTGTCTGTATTTATTTTCTTGATGAAAAATGCCTAGAAATGTTAGATTAGATTTCCTTTCATTGTTATTTAGTTTTTCCTACTTGTTAGATTAGTCATTTTAATTTATGTTCTATTTGTTTTTACTTTTTACCTTGAAACTCTATTAAGATCAACACAACTCTTTGTAGGTGCACTTTTGCATGTGCTAGTGTGAAAACATCGACAACACTAATTAATTCATTTAATATCATGTGTACTATACTAGATAAAAAACTTATCAATTATATTTGTCTACTGCCCTCCCAATGGATCTTTTATTTTGGAAAGATACAAATCCCAATTGTTGAAGGAGAGAAACATAATAATTTCTTACCTCTAACAGTGGCATTCTCTACTTTGTGGGCCGTATCTATTGTATGGTACCTTCCCTTATAGATATATTTCTTTTTCAATTGTTGTGATAAACCCAAGATTGATATGGGTTTAATGTCTAGTCCCCATTTGATCAAAACTTGACCCTTTGAACTTCTTGCTATAGACCTAAGATGGTACCTTTTCTTCCTTGTCCATACATAATCCTCATATGAGGAGCTAGATGTTGTGTTAGTCCCTTATTTAGAGAATAAACTAACTCCACTCTTAGAGTCACTAAAGTTTCAATATTTAGACTTTGGACAAGTCCAATTTTGTCCATTTTCCTTCATATCTTTAGGTTCTAGTTGTTAGGATATTCCTATACTCCATCCTAGTCCTACCAGCATTTTCATCCTTTGCATTTTCAGTCTTGCATGCATCCGCATACTGCCCAGTCATCAGGTTGATACCTCCAGCACCTATTCCCTAGTCTTCCAGCACTCGAGAGCTTATTTCCACTCAGATTGAGCCCTCCTAGCCAGTGATGCACCCACATCTCACCATCCACTTGACAAAGGCGCCCTTCTTCACCTACCAGTCCAGTTGTCTTCAGTTAACTGAGTTCTCTCCTTGATTTTAGGCTTGACTCACTCTTAACTGACCTTACCAATTCGATGGACCTCCAGTGTGACTAGACTGCTCATTCTGACTTCAATTAGCTCCTCATACGCCCTCCACTCAGCCTCCTTCATTCAGTTAGTGTCTCCGTGTGCCAGTTACACCCACCACACTCAGTTTGACTGACGGTTGACAGTTACTTGAGCATTGATGACTCCACTGATGATGAGATAGACTTCTAGTTGTGCTCCGATGACACTCCAGTGATCTTTTGATCACTCCATGAAGGCTAATTCGAATTGCCACCTTGGCATTCGAATCCTCATGCATTGTACTACTTATATGTCCATATTGTGATTAATTAATTAGTGTGTGTGAAGTATTTTTGCTTCTATCCGAGTTCTACTGTATTATTATTCTGTTGCTCATCTTACTGCATTGACCATTCTTAATCTTATTCCTAAATTCTTTCATTGTGAGGTATACATCATCTCTTAGATCTGCTGTGAGGATTTTCACATGGTATTAGAGCATGTTGAGATTATTGTTTATCTCCATTCTTGAGAGTTTTTTTTGCAGGTTATTATCAAGATTTCGAGTGCACCAGTTGCAGCAGTTTCTGCATCTTTTGCAGCAGTAGCAGTTGCAGACTTTTCTATTGTTTTTGCAGGTCTTCTACAGCTTCCATGTATTCAGAAGAAATCCCTCCTCTTTCTCCATTCAACTATGATGAATGGAAACAAAAAATGATAGCATATTTGAAGAGCCATGATCTCTTTGATTATTGTTTTAAAAGAGAGTTTGAATCCTCTAAAGAAGAGTATGAATGGTTAAATGAAGGTGACAGAGCCTTTGGAACCATGATGCTTGCTATGTCTCATTGTATGGTAATTGATTCCCTTAATTTTGTTGAAACTCCAAAAGAGCTATGGGCCCATCTAGATGAAATATTTGGCAAACAGAATGAAGGGATTGGTCCAAACCATTTCGAGAGCAAGCCCAGTGATGCATTTTCCCTCCTTGATGATCTCATTGATCATGAACCAGTATCAAACATATCTCATATTGAAGTTGTCCACAAAGAAGAAGAACTTGCAGATTCTACAATCATGCTCCAAATTTCTTCTATTTCGAATTATGTGCCATCTCACACTCTAGAAATTGCAGAGGTCCTAAATCCTCTCTTGCACCAGAGTCTGTTGGTTTGCATCATGATCTATTGAATGTTTTGGAGGTAAAATCATCCAATGGAGGTAATGCATTCGCTCTCCTTGATCACTCACCTCTTATGTACTACTATATGATCATTATTTCATGCTTTTAGAAGGTTATTGAAGATAATGGCCATTGCCATTCGCTTGGGATAATTTCTCATGCACTTACTGGTTTTTATATCACGTCTAATGGTTCAAAGGAGATATCAAGAAACCATGATTCAAGTCTTGGATCTAATTTGGATTCCAAGCAAACACTGATATTTGATGGCCATTGCCATTCGCTTGGGATTATTTCTCATGCATTCAATGGTTTAGATCTCATCTCAAATGGCTCAAAGGAGATCTTAAGAAACCATTCTTTAAGTATTGATCTGATTTGGATTCAAAACATTTACTATTATTTGATGGTTCTTTTGAGCATAATCTCACCCATGATGGTTCGAAGGAGAAGACAAAAGACTATCTGCACATTCATGATTTTGATCCTATCTCAGTTTATTCGAATCACAGGTTCAAGGATCATCCTCATACTTTTGGATTTGTTCTCATCACATTCGATCTGAAGAGCAAGTACAAGCACATGCTTTTTGAGCATGATCCACTTCTTCCCAAGAAGAAGATACCTCCAAACATATGACCAAGCATCACACCTGCTTGAGTTTGGAGCATTTATTTTTGTGTGTTCCTTACAGTCTATTTTGAGGGGGGTATTTTTCCCATGAGGTTTTCCCCATTTCCTCGGTTTATTGACTATTAGTATTCATTGTATTGGGTGACCTTTGGTCTTAGTTACCAAGGCCCAGGATGGATTAAGGGGGGGTGTTAGGATATTCCTATACTTCATCCTAGTCCTACTAGCATTTTCATCCTTTTCATTTTCATTCTTGCATGCATTCCTACATGCAGCATGCATTGCATGCATCCGCATGTGTTGGCGGGCAAATCTACCCTATAGCAAGGAAACTAATGCTATCAACTTGGTTGGGGTGACAGGTAAGTGTATTGATGCTATTACAGAGACATTTGCAAAAAAGAAAGAAGTTGTAGATCTTGGGAACACACCTTTCAATCGAAGTTTGATCCTAGCCTTGACTTGATCTCGTGTTCAACTTCCAAATCCATCTTTCCTTCAGTAAACCTGCAATAAAAATACCTTTCTCAAAACATTTTGGGCAATATGTAAAGCTTGAAAGAAACAAAAACAATGTTTAACATTCCGCATTGACCAAAACAGATCCCAATTAAGATGCCATTTCATAACACATTTAAATTGGAACAAGAAAGACACTTCAACCTTTATTTGTCAAAAGTAGAATGATGTACAAGTATACCTGATCATGAAACAGGCTCCTACAACTTGATTCTGGGCTCTTGCTCTTCTCTGACTTGGCTGTCTTCAAAATCAACTCCTCCAATGTCTTAAAGTTTCTCCATCAACTCATCCTCTAGGTTCTCTAGCTATAATTTCTAACCCTTCTCCTTTAACCTTCTTTGTATTTATAGGATTAAAGAAGTAGTTTAGGTCGATATGTAGTTATGGAGGAAGTTGGGGGAGTTAGGAAACTACTGTTAACACCCAAAAAGTGTTCACTACCTCATTACCACATTATATGGCTCATTTGTCCATTTTCCTACCATTTTTCCCTTAAAAATCCCAAAAAATCCCATTAAAAAGCCTCCAAAAGGCCTAAAATGCCTCCAAAAGGCCACAAAACCATCAAAATAGCCTTAAAAAGGCTAAAAAAACCCCCTTTTCCTCCAAAAATAGCAAAAATCCCCTAAAAAGGGAATAAAAATATAAAATAATGAGGAAAAGGAGGAAAAAACCCTATACAGCTGCCTAAAACCATGTGTTTCCCAAAACCATGGGTCAGCACTCCACCACCAAAAAACTATAAATAGGTGATGGAGATCCCTTATTCCATATCCACAATCACAAGCACCCTTACTCTGCCAAAATCTCTCTCGAAACCCTAGTCCACCTTTGAACTAGTTTCACCTTGAGAGCCACCTTTGGCCCATCCCCAACATTGGAGAAGGAGAAGGAGCATTCTTGAAGCTTGGAGCATCCTCTTGGACACTGCAAAGGGCTTCACCAACCTTGACACTCAAGGTAACATCAATACAAAGTCATTCTTTCATTTTGGTGTTTATGCTTCATGCTTGTATTAGAAATAATTTAATGTTTTGTTTATTGCATAATTAGTTTAATATACTGAACTGCTACTAAGGAGTCCATTCTCCTTAGTAGGTGCTCATTGGCACAAGCTAGGGGTAAAACCCTAGCTACAGTTTTGGCGACTCCCCTAGTTTTCGAATTTCTGGTTTCCGTTTTTAAATTTTTTCTTTCGGCTGTCCCTTTCGGCCGCTGCATACCGCGTCTTTTTCCTCTACAGTCGCGTCCCGACCGCGCCTTTCAGGCCTTTACCCGCGATCCGACTGTGGCTCTCAGACTGCTTCCGACGCTCAGTCGGCGGATTCAAGTCTGTTACCTGCGATCCGACCGTGGCTAATCAGCCTGTTTGCCGCGATCTGACTGCGCCTATCGGCCTTGTTCTCGCGTCCCGACTGCGGCTTTCTGCCTCTTTCGGGCGTCCCGACTGCGCTTGTTAGCCTTTTAGCCGCGACCCGACTGTCTGTTTTTCCATTGTTCCTGCGTCCCGACTGCCACTGTTGGCCCGATAGCCGCGACCCGACTGTGCCTTGTCCCCTGGTTCCTGCGTCCCGACTGCAACTATTGGCCCGATAGCCGCGACCTGACCGCCGCTGTTGCCCTCAAACCCGCGGTCGGCCTGTTCTGACCCGCCACAGACCCGCGGTCTGATTTCTGCTCTTTTCCTGTTTTTGAGCCCAGCCCCTCTTGCTGCAATATTTTCTGCATTTGAACAGCCCTCTGTCCCACCTGCAGCCTACTTCCTTACAGCCTTTCTGCAACATAATTTCTGTTCCTTTTACAGAATCTTTTTAAAATTTCAGTATTTTTATTTCAGAAAATTTTGCAAATTAAAAGAATCAATTTCAGCATTATTGATAGATTGGAAGTTGCCCTCCCTTGTGGCACTTCTGTTTTTGGGTTCAACACCTCACGAGCACACACTCTGTCACATTAAATCAAGTGAGCCTTAAAAAGTACCTAACTAAACCAACATTCTAACCCCACTTGGGGAACACTAAAGAATCATTGTAGTTAGGTAGGATCAGGGGGATAGGCTTCCAATAACACCCCTTGGTCATTTCACTTGAGACATAGTTGTTGTCCAACTAGGGAACCAAAATCCCCTAGTACTTTTTGGCACGGTCACGACCAGTTTATCAGAGGGCCTCTCCCTTAGGAGGGTTGAAGTCGGGAGACTGGTTCCGGAGGCCTGAGTGGAATACCGCACTCCATTCAGTAACCGAAGGGCTACCTTTCGCGGTTCGCGGGATATCCCTGTATAGGGGTATTGCGGTCAACGAACTAAACGGCAGATTCACCTTTCTGGACGTGTCATGAACGGGGTATCTTAGTTGCCTTTCTTCTAGGATTGACTACCCGGTATCCCTCCCGGTAGGGGGATATCATAGCCACTTGGCTTTCCTACTCATATTGTCTGACTTGGATTTCATCACCTTGCAGAGGATATGTTTAGTTAAGTCAGAATACTTTTAGCTAGGTGTTTGCATGCTCCTTTACCTCCCTTGGTCTAGTGAGTCCACCATTTTTCTTTTTTAGGAAACCTGCTGCTTGTTGGTATTCTGACCATCTTTGTTGTTACTCCACCTATTGTAGCACAGCTGTTGCAGTGGGTGTTTTGAGTTGGTTGTTGGCCTGAGTGCCTTGCTTTTTAGCTCTCCTTCTGCACACTCGGTTGCATTAGGATTTTTTGAGCTGTTTTCATACTCACCTCAACCCACAGAGATTTAGACACCATCTGTCACCATTGAGTCCCCGAGACACTCTCGGCGCCTCAGGGGCGAGCCCCCACAGCACGGTTCTCTCGACACCACTCGTCATAGATTCCGATCATTGTCCGTTGATACCACTCATCACAGATCTAGAGCCTTGTCACTTGATTCCACCCGTCAGCGACGTAGGTCTCCGTCACCAGATAGTGACGCACCTTACTTTACCTCAGATTCTGACGAAGAGTCTGAAAACCCTATTTATACTGCCCCTACTAGCCCCATGGCTGGTACGACTTCCACTCCATTTGTCATAGGGACCATTGGTGGCACATCCACCACTACACCAGTTATTACACCTGTTTTTGGTATGCCCTCCATGGGACAACCATCTACCGTTCCCCTCACGGTACCTATTCCCACAGCGGGAATACCTATCCCCACTACATCAGTGGCTCACACTACCCATGGTGGTGCTGGACCATCCTCCACTACCTCAGTTCCCCCACTTGGGGGCACCACCCTAAATCTTGTCCCTCCACTTGGGGGCACTGGCCCCAACTTGGTCCACAGCACTACTGTGTCACAGCCTTCTTCCAGTTTGCCATTCATGGCTAGCCTTAACCTACCTGACCTGGCCAGATTGACCAACGATCCTATTCGACACGACCCTATGTGGCCTCATATGCCTACCAAACTACCCTCTGACATCCCTAAATTCGAGGGTAAGGCCGGTGAGGACCCACAGAACCACATCATGTCTTTCCACTTATGGTGTTCCTCTAACTCCATTGTGGATGACTCTGTTCGCCTCCGTCTCTTACAGCGCACCTTCACTGGCTCTGCAGCCAAGTGGTATATCGAGCAGCCTCATGGGACCCACGCCACCTTTTCTTCCCTGGCCTCGACCTTCCTGCAGTTCTTCCAGTTGCCAGTCCGCTATGACGCGGGCGTTGAGATCCTTCTATCTTGTAGACAAAACACGGCTACCCATATCACGGACCACATCCATGAGTGGCGTAGACGCCGTAGCTTATGCAAGATTAAACTAGATGACCGTATCTTCCTCGATTGGTTCCTCAAGTCCCTGCTTCCTGTCATCGCTAAGGATGTAGCTTCAGAAAGACCCCAGTCTGAAGAAGAGGCCATCCTTAAGGCACAGCAGTTCGACCTCATTTACGCCCAGTCGGGTTACCTTTATACCATTATACCTGACGCCCCTCGCGGCGAGTCCTCCCACCATGATGCGCCGGGGGCATCCCACGCTGCAGATGGTATCATTGGCCGTGTTTCTTCGCATCCCCAACCATTTTCTATAGCACGTCCTACCCCTGGCCCCGACCTATCGCGGGCTACTTCACAGTCTGGAGCAACCAACTCGTATGCTCCCATGACACATCACCATTCCCATGGGCCCTCATGTCCACCACAGTGCTTCGGGTATGCGACTCCTGCTTATGCTCCTCCAGTCGCCCCTCAGCCTTACTACCATCAGCAGGCTGCCTCAGCTCCTGCGCCTTCACAAGCTCCACCAGCTTATTATCCGCCCCAGGCAGCCCCTGCGGCACATCCACAACCTGCTCCGCAGTCCTATCAGCAACCCCCTCAAGTTGCTGCACCTGCTCAGCCTCAACCTACATATCATCCTCCGCAGCCTGCCCCTGCACCTGCGCAACCTCAAAATCCACCTGCTGCCCAAGGGCAAGTTTATGCCCAACATAACCCGCAGCAAAACCAGAATAACCAACGTAACCAGGGCCAACAGAACCGCGGCAAAGGCCGTAATCGGGGAAATAACCAACCTGCAGACCAAGCTGGTCAACCGGCTAATCCCCCTGACAACAATAATGCGGCTCCCGCTAATCAAAACCCTGATCGCCCGCCCAAGCAGGCCAAAAACCCCAATCTGCGAACGAACCACCCTTGTTCTATTTGCGGGGTCTATGGACATTACACCCATGCTTGCCCACACTTGGAGCGAGCTCGGCAGCTTTGGGTTGACGAGGCCCATCGCCAAGGGCATGCAGCTCCCCAAGCACCGCCCAACCCCCCCCAACCTCAGCAACCCCCTTTGGTGCTGCAAAACCCCTTACCGACCCAAGGCGTGGTGAACACTCAGCCGTTGGCCCCTCAAGCTAACGTGCAACCCCAACAACAACAGATCACCTACGCTGCCCCTGATCAACCCATGTTTGACTCAGGTACCCACCACTTATTGATGATGTCATCAGCTGACGTCAACCTCCAGACCCGTCGGAACCAATATGGCTCCACCTCTGAAGCCACTCCCACGGATAAAACTACTAACGCCCACCCCACCGATCAGGCGTTACGTATCCCTCCGCCTCCCACAGACGGCGCTGCGAAAGCACCTCGTTTCCCACTGCGCCGAATCAACAATAACCCTAACGCGCGCGCTGCGTCAAACTACAACATCGTAGACGACCTAGCCCAATCTCCCGCAGCCATGTCTGCGTTAGAAGTCTTGAAGAACTGCCCTTCCCAGCGCAAGACTTTACTTTCCGCCATTGGGGGGATTGACCCAACTGATTCACATTTGATGGCGTTTGATTTAGACCAGTCTGAACCACGCCTACCTTCCAGCTTAGCCTTCCAAGTTACAGTCTCCGTTAGGAACCTTGTTATCCATCGGTGCATCATTGATGAGGGTGCTTCCACATGCGTTATGTCTACATTTGTATGGCAGAAGCTCGGATCCCCTCCTCTCCAGCAGTCCACCACTGCGTTACGTGCCTACGACGGTCGTTCGGCCCAGCCCCAAGGCCTCCTGCCCAACGTTCCTGTCCAGTTAGGTGGTAAAACAGTTCTTATTGACATAGAGGTAATCAATGCCCAATTGGATTACAACCTTCTACTTGGCCGCAGCTACATGTATGCCATGCGGGCGGTTGCCTCTTCTGTCTTCCGCACCATGATGTTCCCCCATGAAGGACGCGTGGTTAAGATTGACCAGCTCACCTACTATGATCCCAGTGCTCCAGCGGCACCGGAAAATGTTCTCCCCATGGTTGAACAACCTGTTTCTCCTGCCTCCACCTCATTTGTTTCTTCTACGGGGCCTGGAGTCTACTCAGACGCGCCGATGACCTCCACCTTTCAATCCATTCCTCCGCCATCATCTACGCCCGAAATGTCTGACTTATGTACCTTGTCCCATGACATCCTACCACCTAACAATCAACCATCCTTGTTGCCTAAACCACCATTGGTACCTAGTCACATTGGTGTTACACCGATCCATACGATCCCCTTCCTAGTTCCTCCAGCAGGAGTAGTAAGCGCCCCGGTCATGGCTACCCTTAGCCTCCCTGGGTTAACATTGGGATTACCTGTATGGTACCTTTCGCCTCCCGTTCGCCCGCCGACACCAGATGTCGTCCTCCAGCCGGTGCAACCCATGGCTACTACCACCCACCCACCTCCCGGGGTCCCTACCCCTTCGTCCTCCACGACACCTCCTCCTCCTCTTCAACCCACTGGGGGCAGAGGTCCACAACCTTACACTGCTGTCCCACCTCCCAAGACAGTCAAGAACCCTCCAGTGTTTCGTGCTCCTCCCAAATGCTCGCTGTGTGACGAGTTGGGCCATGCGACCCACCAATGCCCACAGTTACCTGCATTACAGAAGCACATGCAAATGCTCGATGATGACCCCAACATCCCAACTGTCGAACTAAACCCCACTCCTAATCCTAAAGATAAGTCCCTACGTACCAACCACTCATGCGCCATCTGCGGTATTTACGGGCACTATTCACATCATTGTCCCGATCTCCCGGATTACAGAGCAGCTCTTTATGAGATGAACAATCTGGACCTTGAGACGGCACCACCTACCATTGAAGAGATCTACCCCCCAGACTCTTCACCTTCCGGAGAGGTTAATACCATCTACATGATCTCTTCAACCAATACTTCCACTACCCCCTCGTCAACCGATTTGACGACACAGATTTTCCGTACTGATGAGGAGATTCTTGAAGCCCTAACTGCCCCGGATTATCCTTGGGATGATATGCACCACCGTTCCTATTTCATTCCAGAAGCGTCTTCCTCTAGCACCGCTACCCAATACGCGGTCGAATCTAAAGACTTCCTCCCCACCAAGGTTGACTGGTTCAAGGACCCTATTCCTGCTCCTGATGCCTTCGAGGAGGGAAACATGGCCAACATCTCACCTGTCATCCAAGTTGATATTGCTGCTCCAGGTCGTGCCCCTGAACTCATTACTTTAGGAGCATTCTGCAGTAAACAAGAGATTGAGGACTACACACACCTTTTCAAAGCATTCCGTGATGTCTTTGCCTGGTCTTATACCGAAATGCCTGGTCTTGATCCCGCAATTATAGAGCACCACATTGACACATGGCCTGATGTAACCCCTGTTCGTCAGAAACAGCGCCCCATTCATCCCTCAAAGCTCCCAGCTGTCAAGGACGAGATTGAGAAGCTGCGCAAGGCAGGGTTCATTTATCCTATTGCCTATACCACATGGGTTTCAAACCCTGTTCCAGTTAACAAAAAGCAAGGCACCATCCGCGTATGCACTGACTTCCGTGACTTAAACTATGCTTGTCCCAAGGACAACTTCCCCACGCCGTTCATCGATCAACTCATAGATGCGTGTGCGGGACATGAGGTCCTCTCCTTCATGGATGGTTTTTCCGGATATAATCAGATTCAGATCCGTAAGGAAGATCAGTACAAAACTGCCTTTACTACCCCTTGGGGCACCTTTGCCTATCGCGTCATGCCTTTCGGCCTCAAAAATGCTGGTGCCACTTTCCAGCGGGCCATGACCTACTGCTTCCACGACTTGGTCCATATCTTGCTAGTCTACCTTGATGACCTTACAGCTCGTTCCCGGAAACGATCAGACCACCTTAACGACCTTCGACAAATTTTTCTGCGTTGTCGCAAATACCAAATTCGCTTGAACCCACACAAGTGTGTTTTTTGCGTACCGGCAGGCCGATTGTTGGGTTTCATTGTTTCCCAGAAAGGAATTACTGTTGACCCTCTAAAAGTCCAAGCTATTTTAGACCTCCCCCCTCCTCGCACGCTCCGGCAGCTCCAAAGTCTGCAGGGGCGATCTAACTTCCTTCGACGCTTCGTTCCTGATTATGCCACTACGGTACACGGTTTCTTGCGCCTACTCCGCACCCACGTACCCTTTGTCTGGGATGCGCAAGCAGAAGCTGCATTCGAGGCCCTCAAGAAGGCCCTCACACAAGCCCCTCTGATTTCCCCTCCGGATTTCACTCGAGACTTCATCCTTTACGTGTCGGCCTCCGAGCATGCCGTATCTGGAGTCTTAGTTCAAGAAGACGATTCTCACCAGGAGCACGTCATTTACTACGTTAGCCAGACCTTGTCTGGTCCACCATTACGTTACCCCTATGAAGAGAAACTTGCTCTCGCAGTAGTCTTTTCCGTTCAAAAATTGCGACACTACATCTTAATGAGTCATACCACCGTCGTAGCCAACTCTAACCCCATGGTATATCTTCTGAACCGGAGGCTACTCCAAGGTCGTGTTGCCAAATGGGTCATTATCCTCCAAGAATATGACCTTACCTTCAAAACACCTAAGAGCACTAAAGCCCTCGCGCTTGCCCAGCTCATTACTGATCTCCCTTCCCTTCTCCCGGCCAAACCCATCTCCGATGAGTTACCCGACAATCACCTGTTCACTATCTCGTCCGATGACCCATGGTACGGTGATATCTTGTTATACCTACGCACACAAAAGTTCAGACCCAAAGTTACACGCAATGGACGCCGTCGCATCCGCCACCAGGCCTCTCGATATCTCCTCTTAGGCGATGTCCTCTATCGGCGCGGGGTTGACACCATTCTTCGTCGTTGCCTTACCCATGAGGAAGCTGAACACGTCCTTAATGACTGTCATAGCGGTGCCTGCGGAGGCCATTTCTCAGGGATGGCCACCGCCCAAAAGGTCGTCCGCGCCGGATACTTCTGGCCCACACTTTTCACTGACTGCATCACTGCGGTCAAACACTGCCATAACTGCCAACTTTTTGCCCCCAAGGCCCGGACACCTCCTGCTCCGTTACACCCAGTCGTCACCGTTGGTCCCTTTTGTAAGTGGGCCATCGACTTCATGGAATGTAGACCCCAGTCTGCCAACGGCCACAAATATATTGTGGTCGCTGTTGATTACTTTACCAAATGGGCGGAAGCCATGCCTACCTTCAATTGTACCGCTGACACTGCTGCCCGCTTCTTCTTCAACCATGTCATCGCTCGATTCGGGGTTCCTAAGCAGTTAGTCTCTGACCATGGTTCACACTTCGAAGATGCCGTCTGGCGTGAGTTATCCACCCTCCTTAAGTATGAGCACCAATTCTCCTCTGCTTACTACCCCCAAGGGAACGGCCAAGTAGAGGCCATCAATAAAATCCTTAAAACCATCCTCCAACGAACAGTTGACAAGCATAAGTCCAATTGGCACCACATGTTGTTCCCTGCTTTGTGGGCTTATCGCACCTCCACTAAGACCGCCACTGGTTTTACACCATTTCATTTAGTTCACGGTATAGAGTCTGTTCTCCCCATCGAGTGTCAGATCCCTGCCTTACAGATCGCCGTTGAGCTTCTCCCTGACACCACCCCCCCTCGAGCAGCGTCTGCTGCACCTCGAACAAGCCGATGAAGACCGCCGGGCCACTCTCCAGAACATCGAAGCTGCCAAAAACCGCTCCAAAGCCGGTTATGATAAACATGTTCACCCTCGAACTTTCCAAGAAGGGGACCTCGTCCTCGCCTATGACCAAGCCCATGACAAAACCGGTAAAGGGAAGTTTGAATCTATGTGGCAAGGCCCTTACGTCGTGCAGACCTGCCTCGGCAAGGGGGCATACATCTTAGCTGACTCTGAAGGCCGTCCTTTGCGCAACCCTCGTAATGGGTTGTATCTTAAGCGTTTTTACCCATAAAAAAGAAACCCACGGCCTCATGGGTCTGCATTGTACAGTACTTTCTTTTTTGTTTTTTGTTTTTCCAAACCGTTTCCACCACTGGAATCAGCGCGACGTGACCGTCATGATGGTCACCTCGTTGCATTCTTTTTGTCCTGTCATTTTTTACCCATTTTTTCAGACGCCACTAGTCGCCTCGGTTTGCGTGCCACATTGGCCGTTCTCCGTTTTTCACCTATTTTATATCATCGGATTCATTTTTCCGAGCTGGTGATGACGCTTGAGATCATTTCTCGCTCTCACCTCCAGATTTTTCGGGCATTTTTCCAAAATGCCCCCGTCACCTCGGTTTGCGTGCCACATCGGCCGTTACCCGTTTTTGACATCATTTATATTGCCGGATTCATTTTTCCGAGCTCGTGATGATGCTTGAGATCATTTCTCGCTCTCACTTGGTACAATTCCAACATTGTGTCCCAACACCTTGCTGCCTAGGTTTGCGCGCCACATCGGCCGCCATCGGATTGTTCCACATTTTTACATGAGCCATTCACTCCTGTCATACTGCAAATGTTTCGTTATTTTGCCACCATCTCATCTACCCCGCAAGGAGGTCCATCAGTGTTCCCACCTACCCTCGTTCTTGGTCATCATTACTCAACCTTGATCGAACACTTCCTCCTTGCCTGGCCATTCCTTTTGTTCGGTATAATTTTATCCCTTTTTCGGGCCGGACAACTCCTTTACGAAAAAGGCACTTAGGGAGTTTCCGTTAAGCTCTTTTCTGACTCCTAAAAGAATGAAAAGATCGCCGAGCAATCTTGCTTCCTTTCATGCTCGTTAAAGTACCTGAAAGGGCGTCTATCTGGTATAAGTTTAACCCTTTTCCGGACCTGGTAGACTACTTACGAAAAAGGAATACTCTAGTCACACCGACTAGAAGAGTTCTTCATTGCATCCTTTTATGCTTCTTTGGGCCTTGGAGACTAAATCTACGAAAAAGCAACCCCCTGGAGTCTTCTTACTTGCTTTCAGACTCTCTAAAATTGAAAGCAACCACGAGCATACACTGTCCTGGGCTCGTAAAATCCACACGACAGTACCATTCCATCATTTCAGAGTCTTCTTATTTGCTTTCAGACTCCTTAAAATTGAAAGCAACCACGAGCATGAACTGTCCTGGGCTCGTAAAATCCACACGACAGTACCATTTTACACACACTTCTTCTAGTTCCTTAACCCATGAAGAAGTTTTCCCCCGTGCCTCTTGGCACTTTGATCTATCATCTCGGCAGCACCCCCAATTAGGTCGCCTTTGTTCAGAGTATTCTGCAGTCTCCTGCCATTGTACACCAGCTTGAGTCTCCCTCAGCCAATTATTCCCCCAGATCCATTACAGCTATGATCCCTTTCCCCTGAGTCAGTTTCATATGCTGCCAGATCATTCCCATTATCATACTCTGAACAAAGGAAGTTTGAGTCCACCCGCTCTACTTGCCCAGTTGTCCCCCCACAGTTTATCAGTTCTGCCACATTTCGGTCTTGTACCTCGCGCTCCTGTCAAGGAAACATCATTGCCTTGCTAGGGGCAGGTCTCCCTCTGTCGACGACAGCTCCTCTATTCCAGAGGATAGGCCCAGAGGTCCCTACGCCTTGGACTTATCACCATCTGTGGTAGGTGCCTACGGATCATTCCGAGAGGAGACATCATTGCCTCTCCGAGTGGTTGTTCCTCACATGCTCGACTTCAGCACCTTGATCGCATCGTTGAGGATCGCGTAGGATTATATCCCATCAGTTTTTAGTCGAAGACCCCGGATTTCCCCCGACTCTAGCACATTGGTGAGTCACTTCGGAACGCCCAGTTGTATGTTCCTGAGGATGTCCGGGCTGCGTTGGCGGTTGTATTCGGAAGCCATCCAGTTCCATGCTTCCTTGAGTACCCCAGTTTCAGTTCCAGTTCAGTGTACCATGGAGAGTATGACCCCAGTCACTATGATCCAGCAGCTCATCAGTTCCTTTGGTACCACACTCAGTAGCACTGTTGATTGTTCCGGTGCACCAGTTCTGCAGTTCACACATGATCCGCTTAGCAGTATGTCCCCGATTTGTGTCCCCTCTGGACTCTTATGATGTACACAGTGGCCATGTATCTTACAGGTCCCCCTTTTTCGGGCCTTACAGTTATATTTATGTATCTTGATACGAGCATGGGTATGCCCGCCTCGTCCATATATTGAGATTATTCCTCAGTCAGTATTTGAGGTCATGTATATTTCAGGTCCCCATTTTTGGACCCCATTGTTGTTATTATGTTATATCCTGATACGAGCATGGGAATGCCCGCCTCGTCCATATGATCAGATGATTCCTCATCCTTTATTGAGGTTATGTACTTTTAGTTCTTGCAGTTGTTCGGGATCGTTGTTCCGGGCTCCAGTTTGTTTCTTCTCTTCTCTCCACTCCCTAGGAAAACCATTCATGACTTATGATGTCCATCGGCCATACGATTAGCTCCTGACCTCGCACATCAGGGGGCAATCTGTTAACACCCAAAAAGTGTTCACTACCTCATTACCACATTATATGGCTCATTTGTCCATTTTCCTACCATTTTTCCCTTAAAAATCCCAAAAAATCCCATTAAAAAGCCTCCAAAAGGCCTAAAATGCCTCCAAAAGGCCACAAAACCATCAAAATAGCCTTAAAAAGGCTAAAAAACCCCCTTTTCCTCCAAAAATAGCAAAAATCCCCTAAAAAGGGAATAAAAATATAAAATAATGAGGAAAAGGAGGAAAAAACCCTATACGGCTGCCTAAAACCATGTGTTTCCCAAAACCATGGGTCAGCACTCCACCACCAAAAAACTATAAATAGGTGATGGAGATCCCTTATTCCATATCCACAATCACAAGCACCCTTACTCTGCCAAAATCTCTCTCGAAACCCTAGTCCACCTTTGAACTAGTTTCACCTTGAGAGCCACCTTTGGCCCATCCCCAACATTGGAGAAGGAGAAGGAGCATTCTTGAAGCTTGGAGCATCCTCTTGGACACTGCAAAGGGCTTCACCAACCTTGACACTCAAGGTAACATCAATACAAAGTCATTCTTTCATTTTGGTGTTTATGCTTCATGCTTGTATTAGAAATAATTTAATGTTTTGTTTATTGCATAATTAGTTTAATATACTGAACTGCTACTAAGGAGTCCATTCTCCTTAGTAGGTGCTCATTGTCACAAGCTAGGGGTAAAACCCTAGCTACAACTACCATCAACTAATCCTCCTCGATGAATTAATTTATTTTTTAATCATCTTTTAATATGTACGCGACTCTTCTTCAATGGAGTAGCGTATAGGGCGCTACTTTAGTGTTTAACAACTAGCGCTCATTCAATTTTAAATGGTGAGTGCTACTATGCTGAGAAGGAGTAGCGTATACTTGGATATGGGCGCTACTATGATACACTAGAGTAGCATATGGGCGCTAGTCTCTTTGAGTAGAGTAGCGCTCATATCTCAAAATGATATTTTTTGGGGTTTTCCAGTAATGTCAGGAAAATGGAATGAGTTGACATATCATCCAAGGTCAACATGCTCCTCCATCCAAATTGTCCTTTTGTGTGATCAGCAGCTCAGGGTGATCACGGACGGAGAGGTGCAAGTTTGACCTATAACAGCATGCTTCCCAGTCATTAGGTTGATACCTCCAACACCTAGTCCCTAGTCTTCCAGCAATCGGGAGCTTATTTCCATTTAGATTGAGCCCTCCTAGCCAGTGATGTGCCCACATCTCACCATCCACTTGACAAAGGCGCCCTTCTTCACCTACCAGTCTAGTTGTCTTCAGTTAACTGAGTTCTCTCCTTGATTTTAGGCTTGACTCACTCTTAACTGACCTTACCACTCCGATGGACCTCCAGTGTGACTAGACTACTCATTCTAACTTCAGTTAGCTCCTCATGCACCCTCCACTGAGCCTCCTTTATTTAGTTAGTGTTTCCATGTGCCAATTACACTCAATTACACCTACCAGACTCGGTTAAACTCAGTTTGACTGACGGTTGATAGTTACTTGAGCATTGATGACTCCACTGATGATGAGATAGACTTCTAGTTGTGCTTCGATGACACTCCAGTGATATTTTGATCACTCCATGAAGGCTAATTCGAATTGCCACCTTGGCATTTGAATCCTCATGCATTGTACTACTTATTTGTCCATATTGTGATTAATTAATTAGTGTGTGTGAAGTATTTTTGCTTCTATCTGAGTTCTACCGTATTATTATTCTGTTTCCCATCTTACTGCATTGACCACTCTTAATCTTATTCCTAAATTATTTCATTGTGAGGTATACATCATCTCTTAGATCTGTTCTGAGGATTTTCACACCAGTAACTTCTAGCATCCAAAGTCACTGTCTCCCAAACCCTTAAAATTAACATTCAACTCCCTTTTGATTCTTTATTGTAGGACCTTTCTTTCATTTCTTGTTTAATTGAACTCTTTCAAGAAAGGATTCCTCCTCACATTTCTTTGGGTTAAAATTTTTCTACCCCTTATTCATATATTCATAGAGACCATCTTTATCTCCTAATCAAGATTGAATCCCTTTGTATTTGCAATGAAAGTTATTTTCTCCATTATGCAATGAATTTGGTGGAAAATTCAAAAATCATGAATGGCTTGAGTCTACTACTCATCATCTCCTTACTAACCATATTCATATTCCCTTTATTCATAGATGGACTAATCTCTACTTCAATACTTCTTTTCTTAAAAATTTTATGTTCATCCTTGGGCTCCTTTGGTAAATCCTCATCATTAACACCTTTTTTAGGGGCTTTCCTTTGTAAGTGTCTATATTCCATTCATATGGTGCACCTAAAAAGGTTATGTACATAATCTATTTGATGGCAATATATTTATATCCCAAATTCTATGCCAATAGATCAAGTATCTTGACACTTAAATTCAACTCCACATGGATGTTGGCAACCAAGGTAGTTTATTTTTTTCTTTTTCTTTTTATATTTGTGTCAAGGTACCTAGCCATACAATTGCCTCTATCCTTTATATATCTTTCTTTCCATAATTCTAAGCATGGGTAAGGGCATTTTACCGAAATGGGCACCAGCTCAAAAAATTATTTCAATGGATTAAAACATGGATGCTACTTCTTCAAGACTAGATTAGAAATGTCCTAGTACTAGTGGCACTTCCTAATTAATTTCCATATCCTTCCCATTTATTGAAATGAAGGCATCAACCAACCCTTAGCAAGGACGTGAAAAATAGGTGCATACCCTAATTGTCTCTTCTGCATATTTTTTCTCTAATTAGGGTTATCTTTAGATAAATCCCTATATGTTTAATGACCACATCCTCTCCCAAGACCAAATTCATCTTTTTTCAATAGTTTTAGACAACTTATATTATTCCTTCTTTGTCTTAAACCTTCCACTGATTGTTTCTTCCTCTCGTATTTTTCTTCCTTCTAGATTCCTACTAATTCCTAAAACAACATCTTTATGGATCCTTGCTCTCAAGTATTACAATAAGAAAGGTTTTCATGAGAAGGCTTATAGTATGGGTCCACAACATAAGTTTGGTGTTCTTTTGGATTATAAATATGAGCTTGGTGACTCACAAAATCATGCATTGGCATTCTTCGAGCATTTAGAGCTTGGCATTATGGAGCAAACTGACATCTAGATTTTTTTGAATCAAATTGAACCTATCTTATGGATAGTCTTATAAGGTATATAAAATAATGCAAATATTGGCCTCTAGTAATGACTTCTTTGGTATCTTAATGGATGATAATTTCTAATTATGGATTATCTGGGATTTTGAAGACTTACCTCCTTACGATGATTCCCAACTTTGGGATTGATGTTCAAAGGAAACTATACGTTATTTGATAATTTTTTCACTTTGGTAAATGCCTTGTTTGAAAATGATTATATATCTTATTGTCCTCCCTAATAGAACATATTTGATTCAGTAGGGATTCTAGTCCTAAGGGCTTAATACTTTGGAGAAGTGAGCTTTATGTATCGCAATAGCTTGTCGCTATATCATTTTGAGGTGAAGTTATAGTTTAACATCTTAGTGTGTCATCTGTGTTTGTCTCCCATTTTTTAAGGACTTTATTTTGTGAGACAATATAGAATCCTCAATTAACTTAACATAGAGAGGACAGAGAGTCCAGAGCTCAGAGTCTCTCTCTCAAACACAAAGAAATGGTTTCAAACCAATTCAATTAACACTGGAGAAATAGGTACAATAAATAGATGCAGCTTACAATAACAAACCCAATCCTAGATCCATAAGATGTGGATCTCAAACCTCTACATGTTGAATATAGACAGTACACCTGAACCCAACCCTAGATACTTTCCAAGCATTTATACATTATTCCAACATGCCCCCTTAATGTAGAAATGGATTTTCTACAACACCTAATTTATGTCTAAGGATTTCAAAGTGAATCATGCCAATAGGTTTGGTAAATATGTCAGCGACATTATCACTAGTATTACAATAAACAAGTTCAATTTCCTTAGACTCAATATTTTCTCTGATAAAGTGATGTTGTATCTCAATGTGTTTTTTCCTTGCATGATACACTGGGTTGTGTGCCAATTTGACTGCGCTTTGGTTGTCACAATGTACTTTTGTGGGTTCCGTTTGCTTTTCACCAATATCTTCAAGAATCCTCCTTAACCAGACAGCTTCACATGCTGCACTGGACATGGCTTTGTATTCAGCTTCTATGGATGATAGAGAAATAGTTGGTTGTTTCTTGTTGCTCCATGACACGACCCCGGATCCAATTTTGAATGCATATCCTGTAGTAGATCTTCTGTCATCTAGATTTCCTTCCCAATCAGAATCAGAAAACCCTGCCAATTGAACATCAAACTTATCAGTATATAAAAGACCAAAGTTCATTGTCCCTTTTAAATACTTAAGGACTTTCTTTCCATCTTTCCAATGGATTTCATTTGGTTTAGCCATGAACTAACTTAGAATGATGACTGCATATGATATGTCTGGCCTTGTAGTAGTTAGATAATTCAAACTTCCCACCAACTGTCGATACAAAGTACCATTTGCATCCTTTGTTCCATCTTGGCTTCATAGCTTCACATTCTGTTCTAAAGGAATTACTGATACTTTGCAATCACTCATATTGAATCTGTTCAGTATTTCCCTCACATACTTACTTTGAGTGATCATAGTCTTGCCAGCTTTTTTACAAACCTCAAGTCCCAAACAGTAGTGTAATTCTCCAAGGTCTTTCATTTCAAATTCCTGTGACAGTTGATTTTTTATTTATGCTATCAACTTACATGCATTTCCTGTAATTATAAGATCATCAACATATAAGGATATTGAACAAGCATTTCCTTATCTTTCTTGACATACAGGTTAGGATCACTTTTACTTTTCACAAGGTCTTTCTGATTAAAGAATGTATCAATCTTTATGTACCATGACCTCAGGGCCTATTTTAATCCATAGATAGCTTTCTTTAGTTTACATACCAGATGCTCCTATCCTTTCTATACAAACCCTTCAGGTTGGACTAAGTACACTTCTTGTTTTAATTCACCATTTAAGAAAGCAGATTTTACATCTAATTGATGGATTTTCCATTTATGTGTTGTAGCTAATGCAACCAAAACTCTAATTGTGTTTAATTTTGCTACTGGTGCAAAAGTATCCTCAAATTCAATTCCCTCCTTTCGAGCATAGCCTTTTGCGACTAGTCTCGCTTTAAATCTGTCAATACTACCATCTGATTTAAGCTTATATTTAAACAGCCATTTACATCCTATGGGTGTCTTATCCTCTGGTAACTCAGTTAATTCCCAAGTCTAATTTTTCATAATTGAGTTATATTCATCATTCATTGGTTCAACCCATTCTTCTTTATCTTTGGCTTGTTTGTAATTCATTGGTTCATTGACATTCATTACATTAGTCATTAAAGCATAGTCATTGTACCTTTGAGGGGGACGAGTCTGTCTTGATGACCTTCTTAGCACTACATTACCTGTAGGTGTTCCATCCATTATCCTTCTGCTTTCTGTTGTATCTTCATATGAACTGATAGAAGTACTCATGTTGTTGTTGCTTCTGCTATTTTCACTGCTGCTACTGCTACCTTTACTATTGTTGCTCTGTTCCTGCTGCTTCTCTTCTGGCTGTTCCACTTCCTTCTCCTGAACTATTGGACTTAATTTAACATATTCATCATTGTTAGTAGGAATATGCCTTTGTTCAGTTTTATCACTTGTATCTGTATATTCATGGAACACCACATCTCTACTGGCAATTAATTTATGAGTGCTAGGATAAAACAGCTTATAGGATTTACGATCATTGCAATATCCAACAAAGACACATTCACGTGATTTAGCATCTAGTTTCCTCCTATCATCTTTTGGTATGTGGGAAAAGGCTTTACAACCAAAGATTCGTAGATGCTTAACTTCCGGTTTATATCCATTGAAGGCCTCAAATGGTGTTTGAAATTCTGATTTCTTTGTCGAATTGATATTCTTCAAATATACAGCAGTATTCACAGCTTTAGCCTAAAAACCATTCGAAATGTGCTTACCGTGGAGCATGCTGCGAGCACATTCAACTAGTGTTCCGTTCTTTTGCTATGCTATCCCGTTTTGCTTTGGTGTGTGTGATACTGTAAATTGTTGCTGGATTCCATTCTCCTTACAGCATTTCTTGAAAGGTCCAGACACGTATTCACCTCCACTATCAGATCTGAGAATTTTAATGCATTTTCTGTCTGTTTTCGATCATGGTTCTGAACTCCTTGAAGTATTCAAATACATCTCCTTTCCTCGTTATGAAGTAAACCCATGTGTATCTATATCTATCATCAATGAATATCAAAAAATACGATGCACCACATAATGATTTAGTTTGCATAGGTCCACATATATCTCTATGAATTTATTCAAGTAGGCCAGTTTGTCTCTTTTCTTGATCAACTGGGAATTCATCTCGATGTTGTTTTCCAAGTGCACATGCACTACATTCTAAATGTTCATTCTTTATTTCAAGCAGACCTTCAACCATAGATTTCTTCTGAAGCAATATAAGGTCATGATGGTTAATGTGCCCATACCTTTGATGCCATAGTTCCTCCGTGGTAATTGTAGTGGATGCTAGTGTATAATGGCTGTCTTTGCTGACATCCAGCGTATACATCCCTCCACATATTGAACCTGTAGCGACAACCTTGTAGTGGCCTCGAACATATTTAATATGACACTTAGATTTACCAAACTCCACTTTCATGTCATTCTGTGTTATGGTTGAAACATATATTAAATTCTTTTTAATACCAGGTACATACATGACATTATATATTTGTTTTAATTGACCATAAGGTAAATTCACATTTATTATCCCATAACCTTACACTTTGTGAGACCTGTTATCACCTAAATATATATGAGTGCCATCTATCTTTTCATGATATTCATCGAACCATTCTTTCTTACAAGTCATATGAGCAGATGCGCCTGAATCTATGAACCATGCATTCTCATCATCCGTATCAGCGGACAAAGCAGCTTCAGAAATGAATAATCTGAGATTTTGAAATCCATTAACTTCTGAGGTGTTTTCATTTGCAAAATTCCCATTGTGATTTCCATTGTAGTTTCTATTTCTATGATATTTCTTGTGATAGCAATTTCTAGCGAGGTGTCCTGATTTGCCACAATTATAACATTCTATTTCATTTCTATCATAATCGGTCTGAACCATACCTGTCTGTGTTGTATGATCTTTGCCTCTGTCTCTGTTCCATGGCTTGCCTCTGTGCACATATCTTCCTCTAGCTATAAGTGCGAGATTTGAACCTTGTGCATCCAGATCATAATTCTTCATCCTTCTTCTTCTTGTATGAGGATGCCTATGAGTTCTACAAAATTTGGGGGGTTTTCCCTTGCTGCAAGTGCTGAAATGAACACTTTGTAGTCTGGTGCTAAGCCTTTTAGAGTAATAGTTACTAGATCATTTTTTCCTACGATCTCACCTATATCTCCCAATTTATCACAGAGATCTTTAATACGAGAAATAAACTTACTTACCCCTTCATTTGTCTCCATCTTGACTGACAACAGTTTGGTCTTCAGAAATAACACCCGGTTTGCATCCGTTGTTTCATATAGGCTTTTGAGCATGTCCCATGTCTCTTGTGACGTCTCACTATTTCTAATGTGAGGAATTATATTATCTTTTACCGACATTCATAGCATCACCTTGGCTTTGGTTTCCCTTTTGTTCCATTCGGGAATCAGCGCAGGTGAAATGGGTTTCGGCTCATCTCTAGACACAATTGACCAGGCATTGAAAGCTTCAAGAACGGTCATCAACTTGAATTTCTAGTTGACGTAGTTCTCGCCATTTAATTTGGAAGTCTCATTAATGTATGTATCAACCAATGGTTGGGTGGCCATCTCACCTTCCTTGGCTTGATCCGAAGAGCAAAACCCCTTGCTCACTTGCAGGCTGCGCCCTCTCTCATCAACAGGTGGCCTCAAAACAACTCCTCACACAGCTGATGTGGCTGGTGAATTTGCTCGGCCCACACTTCAGGTTCCTTCACACACGCACCCAACAATCATGGAGGCTCTGATACCTTCTCCTTCCAACAGTGGCTTCTTCACAATTGAGCCTTCAACACTCACAGTGCTCTCTCACTATTCTGTCAAGCAAAAAAAATACTGGCTCCTTCAATCACATGTGGCCAACTCTCAGCACAGGCTCCCTTACAATCATCAACGCCAACTCAGGGCAGCGGATCTCAGCACACAGGCTCTAATACCAAATTAACTTAACACATAGAGTCCATAGAGAATCCAAAGCTCAGAGTCTCGCTCTCAAACACAAAGGAATGGTGTCAAACCAATTCAATTAACACTAGAGAAATAGGTACAATAAATAGATGCAGCTTACAATAACAAACCCAATCCTAAATCCATAAGATGTGGATCTCAAACCTCTACATACTGAATATAGACAGTACACCTCAACCCAACCCTAGATACTTGCCAAGCATTTCTACATTATTCCAACATCCTCTTCCAAGAATTTTAGTGCCCATTAAAGAAGTAATCCACCAAATCTTCCTCCTAATCTTCCTCGTGCATAGACTCTCTTCCTTTGCATAGGCTCCCTTCCTTTCCCTTTGATCATATTCCTCATCTTAAATATTTTCCTTCTTTTAAAGTAAGTTGTGTGCTTGAGAACATATATAAACTTGGTGGATGGACTTTATGTAGAAGGTCTTAGTGTTGATTATGTGAGGTGGATTTCTGCAATATCTCTATCTATATATAAATTTATATTTTCATTAATATATTTAAAACAAAATTTGGTGATCATCTTAGAGCTTAGGGTATAATATTAAACAAATAAAAATATAGCATTATTTAATTTTCTTGATTCTTCTCGATAGTAATGAATTCTATATCAAGATTAAAAAATTTAGTCGTGTTGATGGAAGGTATGGATTTTCTTGATACTGGATGATAATGAATTAGATATGAAATAAAAGGAATGGTTAAACAAAACAAGATTAATTTAAATAAAAATTAATAAAATACTTTTGTGGAACCACCACCTAACCATATTGATGGCCTCTTAGAAATGTTTATATAACTACTTTGCGCGTATGTTGGGATTGTTTCTCCACTTAAAAAACTCCTCTCCTCCTTTATAAGGCATTTGGAGATTAATGCTATGATCGTGGTTTTGGAGACATTCGCCAGCCGTATATTCCTCACTGGTTTATCTGCACACCAATTTTATATAGCGGTAGATTTTTTCTCCTCACTGGGTCATCTGCACACCAATCTTATCAGACGCAGGTGAGGGGGAATCCTATTGCTTTCGTTTCAGCTCAATTCAATAATAGCAGACCCCGACCGGGAACCATACCAAGCCAGAGGCCCAGCGGGAGCTACGATAATGGCAACCTCAGCCCAGAACCCAGACGATGCCACAGGCCCAATTACTAGTGGAGCTACGATAATGGCAACCTCAGCCCAGAACCCAGACGATGCCACAGGCCCAATTACTAGTGGAGCTACGATCAAAATGGAAACCTCAGCCCAGAACCCAGACGATGCCACAGGCCCAATTACTAATGGTGCTACGATAATGGCAACCTCAGTCCAGAACCCAGACGATGCCACAGGCCCAATTACTAGTGGAGCTACGATCAAAATGGAAACCTCAACCCAGAATCCAGACGATGCCACAGGCCCAATTACTAGTGGAGCTACGATAATGGCAACCTCAGCCCAGAACCCAGACGATGCCACAGGCCCAATTACTAATGGAGCTACGTTATTGGCAACCCTGGCCCGGCCGGCCCTAGCTCGAGCTCCCATACGTTTTAATTATTATAGCATGGTATGGTATGGTCTGTTATATCTCACTGTAATTTATATACTTGGTATGGACATATTTTGAGAGCATTAGATAATGAAGTTTTCTTTTTGTAGTTTTTAAGCACTGATCTGCTTCCACGTTCTCTAGGTTGTGACAGGGCTGATGAGTTCGTACAATCCCCTGCCATGGCGACAGAATGAATATTTACTACGGTACTAATATTATATATATATATTCTGTTCCTGTTCTTGTTCTTGGTACGCAGATAATACGATTGAACTGTAACTATATATATATAATAATGATTTTTAGTTTGTTCTTGTTCTTGTTCTTGGTACGTAGATAATAGGATTGAATTCTGTAGGAATGAAGTGTAATGTAATGATAATAGGATTGATATTTTGCAGGATCATGTCAAATATCACATCGCACGATATTGATCTTCTACTCACGGGTGCTTGGCCCGGCCCCTCCTCGGAAGGTGAGTGATCTATAATCCTTTATTATGTATATATATGTATGTTTTGAGAAAGAAGTGCATATTCCTTTATTAACTGTGTATGTACTCTGTGAATTGTCATGAACAATATATATATAACAGCAATGGAAATCGTGGAAGATGAAACTCCATTAGCCGTGCCACCACGAGGGTGCAGTTATCGATTCGTGGTAAGAATCTTCTTTCAAGCAAGAGGGCGAAACTTCGTTACCCATTATCCCGCGAGGCGTCAAAATTTCGTAGCCGAAATCTTTGAAGCTCGGAACAATCTTTACCATATAAGGATGCGTATTTTTGGACGGTCAAGTCGTCCTTAAATGATAAGCTGAAGCTGATAGAGCTGAAGCATGGTTTTAGATTTTGTGTGAAGAACCCAATCTAACTCAACAATTGACATCACATGAATGAATGATTATTACCATTCTGAAAAATCAGTTTGGATTGATGAATGAATGAATGACTGATTATTTTGCATTTACAAGTCAGTGGGAGAATTTCCAATCGTGAATATTTCTTGAGGTGGGAATGAAATGGGATTACCAGAGAAAACCAGTTTTTTTTCATTAACCTAGAAATTGAAAACTGGACGGTTTTGGTTTATAAATATATTATAGTCAAAATTTTAGTAATTTTTATTTTTTAGTAATATATTATATGGAAAATCGATCAGTTATAACTAAAGTTTTTATTTCTTAATATATATATATATATATAACCATGCTGAGATGGTGATTTCGATTTCGAGTCATATGAACCTGTGATGTATATATTGAGTCTAGAACATTACCCAGTTTATTCTGCGTGTATGTGGTGAATAATATATTGATCCGCTCTCTGTTTTTCTTATGTCGGACTGAATACGAGTTCATGTTTATGCATTCTGTTGCCACATGGTGTGATATTTTTTCTGTTGGTTTAAAACAATGACTGTATGTGGTATATAGATATATACACAGGGCGTCAAAATCTGGTGAAGTGATTCCTTGTAGTTTTATTGCATAATATATTTTGTTGAATATTTACATAGAGAAATGGTAATCATATTTTATCTCCGTGTGAGGAAATAAGATGTTGGGATTTTAATTCGTAGTAGGATATTATGGAACTTCCAGATCGATCTTCGATCTTACTGAGAATAAATGATGCTATTAGCATTGATATTGGATCGTAAAATAATTATAATTACTGAGAATAAATGATGCATTTAGCACTGATATTTGTAAGAACAATTATAATTATCGACTTTAAATCCAATAATTTCACTTTGTTATTGGTCCCTCGCATACCAATGAGAATCAAGTAAACATATAATATCCCTTTCTCCTCCAGTAAGTGGATTCAACTTCAACCATTACCATTCTTCAACTTCAACCATTACCATTTTTCAGGGCTTACTATATTTTTCATGTTTGAAACGTTTAAGAATAAAAAACCCTTATGAAGCACATATATCTGTTTGGAATTTTTTTCCTCAAAAAGGCCAAAATTCCTAGGAATCCAAATTCCTAAAGCTATATTATATTTAATATGATATAATATGAGGCAATGATTTATACATCCTTTGTCATAATATTTTTGACACCAATCAACTATTGCAATCTTCACATTATTACCTCAAAATATTTGCAATCTTCACATTATTACCTCAAAATATTTCTTAGTTGCAATTTCCTTCCATGAAAAATTAGCATATGAATGCAATGAATGAGAATATGTGAGATAACTTCATCATATACCTTGGATAGTGGACATCTCCCAATATCTTACTATTTTTTCCTCTACATCAATAATTGTTCCAAATTTTCATTTCTTCTCTAACAAATCGTGGTCTCCCAACATTTAACCGTTCCTTACTCATAATAATAATTCATCTTACTTATAAATTACTTGATATAAATAATAAAATCCCTTAACTCTTCGAACTTCCACCATATTCATGGGTAGCTTATATAGCTCTCATTGCATCCAACCAATAGGTCATCTCCTAGCCCCAATTTATTTCCAACATCTACCTTCCACACATGCCATTTACAAATTAATGAAAAGGAAAATACTTATGCCTTCTAAATAACTTATGCATTTTGAAAGGATTTAGAATTTGATTCTATCTAATCTTCCACAAAATTATAAAGGTTTTATATAATTTTTCTTTCCTAAATTACACCACAACACTCTAGAAACATTATGCAGGAAATGCTATTGCAAATCAATGAATATTGTTTATGCCCCATCCACTCTTCTCCTTTGGGGAAACAATATTTTTCCTAGAAACCCATGAGAATTTATTCCTCTCAAATTCTCTAGCCCAAAGGAATTTGAAACTCTACTAGCTCCAAATCACGTTTAGGGATAAAATACAAAAATACCAAATAAAGTGAAGTTGATTCTCAAATTGATTTGACACATACCAATCTTACCCCATATATAACCACCTATTACTACACCAAAGTGAAAAACATTTTTCCACCTTAGAAATGTTCCAACCCTAATTCATTTTGGTATAATAATTAGGCTTATAATAAAATCATAGGTACTTTATATCTCATTATAGCTCCACTTTAGAAAAAGGAAACATTTTCAAAAACTACGTTTTTGTCTTCTCACTAATGCCCATAAAAGATATAGTAGATTCCCCAATTTTAACACTATGACAATGGCCATATGATAAAGGTCTATGATCTCCTTGAGTTTTTGTGTATCTCTTCCATAACTATAAAAAATAATAGAATGTCATCAAGAAATAATAAATGAAAGATATGTAAAGTCATGTTGACTATGTTCGTTTTAAAAACCCCAAATGATTTAGCCTTAAAAAATGATATGTACTTAATCCTTTAGCCACTATAAGGGAAAGTAGAGGGGAGAGTGGGAATCCATGTCTTATTAATCACTATTGAATAGATTTGATGTTGACCTATCAATTAAAACTACAAAAGAGAAGTTAACGATACACGATTTATAACCGAATTAACAAAGTTAAGATTAAAGAATTTGTGAATAAATGTTAGCCTAAGATAAATCCAGCTTACTCTATCATAGTATTTTGTCAAGTTAGCCTTAATTACCACAGTAGGAAACGTTTTAACTAATTGAATGAAATACTTCCCAGGCCACCCCCACAACCTCATGAATTTTCCTCCCAACCAGAAATCTAAAATGATCCTAAGATATAGTCTTTGTCAATAATTACTTCACCCTTCCTGCAATAATTTTTTATATTATTTTATATCTACAATTGCACAAGTTTTTTATATTATTTTATATATGTAATTGCATAAAGAGATGGGTCTATACTCATCAAATATTTCAAGGTTATCTGAGTTAGGGCCAAATCAATGAAAGTAGGAACACTTTGCTTGAATTTTTTTGTGTGGCACTAGATAGCATCTCTATGGTCAAACAACTCCAAAATCTGTGCCTAAATTATTAGGATATCTAGCTTACCAAACCATTCTACATGTATTTAATGATTCATGAAGGAGTTCCCCTTCACTCTCAAACTATATTGATAATATTAGAGAGGCAGTAAAGCAAGATAATAAGTATTTGGTTTGCTAGAAGAAAAGGGTGTGCTCCTAATTAGAGAAAACCAAGGACATGGAAACTCTAATAGCCTAGAAATGCTAAAAAATAACAAAATCCAAAAACATTTGAAACATTAAAGAGATTATTGAAGAACTATAATTTTGGATGACCCAACGAACTATAGCAATTTATTGAGGGAATCCTTTTGTACACATGCCACAATATCCCAACAATACCCTCAAAAACACATGTAGGAAGAAAATAATTAAAATCAAACATTAGCAAAAACTTCCCATGCATCTCAATCCTTATGGGTCCACAACTTAACCCTCAAAAGAGAAACCAAAATCCAATGTCTCAAACTTTGTTAGAATTGTGATGAGAATTATTTTATATGGCATAAACTGAGCATCAAAACAATATGCAACCATGTCCAAGGTATTCAATACTATCCCATCTGACATGTATGATTCTTTCGCATGAGAATAAATGCGTTGAAGTCAAACATGTGGCCTCTAGTGGATTATCCTATTCAAAGATGTAAAGGAGTATACAAAGAATTGCATTATGTATTAGAGGATTGGGAAGCCAAAAAAGTGTGTTGAAAACCCCAAATTTCAAATCTATTAACTTAGATGAAACCCTAATTTTAGATCTGAAAAATTAAAGAGTGTTGTATAGAGGAAGAAAAGAAATCCACACTGGCATATGTGTGTTGAAGAAAATATTTCCCAATAGAGGATCACCCAAATAGATCTCTTGGTCTTCCCTTGAAGACATTTAATTTATCTGTTGAGGTGGTCCATGAACAACCCAAGCCCTAGATCAAACCCCAGTCTACCAAAAATAACCAATGATAAAAACTCACTCTTCTCATTTTTTATGTCCTCACAAAAATTATTATTACCCATAGAACCATAAAATCCAAGAAGGAATAATTACATTTTTCCCTAACCTCAATAATTGATGTATATAGATTGCATAAGGGAGTAAAGGAACAAATGGACATACCTTCAATAATTGCTTCGATGCATGGCATTTCCTTTATGATCTCTTATGAAGATACATCGTTTACTCATCTTCACACAAAATTAGTGGAGCATCCTTGATCTCCTTGTCCTTAGGAGTAGAATTATCCCCTATTCAAAGCCAACTCATAGACCTTTGGGTCATCCCGAGATGGGATGGAATCCAAGTGTTGGGATTTCCCACCCACCATCATATTATCAACATACATTTTTTAATGCTCCAATATTTTCATTGAGGCTTCATTCTTCAACCATAAACCAAGGTGAAAAGAAAATTAGTAGTCCTTTACCACATGCACATACACATGACATAGGTATATTCCAACAAAAC
Source organism: Larix kaempferi (assembly GCA_027924585.1). Classification (NCBI taxonomy): domain Eukaryota; kingdom Viridiplantae; phylum Streptophyta; class Pinopsida; order Pinales; family Pinaceae; genus Larix; species Larix kaempferi. Next base: position 5,344,773 of record BSBM01000535.1, on the reverse strand, counting down.
CCCATAGTAATCCAAGGCTAGAGTACAAGATGTATTTACCCTTTGTTAAATTTGTTATGGGGTCATTACATCATGAATGCCAATATCCACAGGAATATTTGAACTTGTCCTCACACCAAATTGTCCAAACCCAAAAACCTCTGGTTCATTACCAATGGATTTAAAAACCTCATATAACCAAAACTTGGGTGGAAGCTAATTATTTTATTAATATAATTTAGCTAAATGTAAAAAAAATGTAGTGTACTAGTTAAACAAACATATCATTTTATTACACATTGATTCATTGTAATAATGTAAATCATCCATATATATGATCAACAACATTAAATTTGCAACAAATGTGCATTGAAATAGAATAAGAAACCCAATTTATTATAAGAATAAGTAATCTTTCATCATACAAAAGAGAACAACATAAAGGTCTATGATAAACGAAATGTCAACAAATAAATGTTACAATTATTGGTAACCCATCGCCATACCAAATCAGAAAATATGTACATGTTTAACAAAATCTATTATTTTAACATATAATCATTCCAAAATAAACAACTTGTAACATTTAATTATATTGATCACCATTCATCGCTCGAGCTATTGTTGGTTCTTGAAATTCTTACATTCCTCAATTCTTCATCACTTGTAGTGGATGTTGTACTTGGGTTTTTCTCAATGTTTTGGTGATTCGCTTGATTTTGATCATCCTCTCTATCTTACATCTACAAACAATGAAATAAAACGTGACGAGTATATCTACATTTATAGCATAATATACATTATTATAAGAACTAGTAAAATTACATTACCAATGATTGTTTCATAAGCAATACACATTTTTTTGGAGTCATGCATCATGTTGCCTTGCAACATATCTTTTGTTGGATCCACCCCATACTTTGTTTCTTACAAGTTTTATACTCCATGATAAAATTTATATATATATATATATATATATATATATATATATATATATATATATATATATATATATAGTGGATGTAAAACAATATAGTTAATTAATCAACACTTGATAGTCCAACATATACTCACAATCCATACTTAATCCAAAATCAATCACTAGTGTGATGGATCTTCTTTGCACATGAGAACCTAATAGTAAACATCCATGAATTATTATAAATTAATTAAAATATAAAAATCACACCATTATGAAATGTCAAGTAAAGTAAATGCAAGTATGCATAGATTTTGTGGTCAATCCTTTTATGCCTTCATGTTCTATGTTATTTAATGAAGGGATTTGATTCTATTTTCTTTCTTACGATTTCAAAACAATGGAAAATGAGTATTTAATGCAATAAAACTCACAGATTATGTTAGCACTAAAATATTTTAGGGTTATCAAGCTTCCAAAGTTGTTAAAAATGTTGAAGATTTAGGTTTAAGCTGCAGGGGCTAAAGCTAAAGTGTCTTAATCTTCCCAAGCACTTAGGTGAATGAACAAAGAAGAAAGCGGAGAACCATGAGCTAGAGACCAAGAGATAAAGAAAAGGTGCTAGAGTTCTTAGGTTGGAGCACTATTAGATTTGATATGATCAACGGTCGATATCAATAGCACTATAATGAAGTATGAGAGAGATAAAGAGAAGAATGAGATAATCAAGAAAAAGAAAAAGGCTTAAATATCGACAATTGATATTGATAATGTACCTGAAAGTACACACTAGTTAATTTTTCTCCAAGGAGTCATTGCCCTGAAACTGCCATGGACACATGGGTTGTTCTAATTGATAACGGTTCACCGAGGCCCTTTTCAATACCACCGAGCTCATAAGCCATTACCACCATTCAAAACTAGGGTTGTTTTCTACTCACAGATGGAAAAGGAAAAGGCCTCCACAGATGCGAAGAGTGAAAAAGTGGCATCCACATCAACCTTTCTCAAGAAGCCACGTGTCAAGTGGGTCCACTGACCCCATCCAACGTCCTTAGGCACGCCAAATCAGAACTTGACAAGTGCCCAAATTTTTGTATTGTTTAAACCATTAAAGGAGAAATTTTCGAATTTCAAAGTTATTTTTTTTATTGGAATAAAGGTTTTGACGCCCATCATCCACTGTACTCATCTAGTTGACATCAGTGGCCAGCAATCCCAATACACCTCCAAAATTTTACACCCCGAGTATTTACTGTATCTAAGTTATACTCATTATGTTTGGTCATCAGATAAAATAGTAAAAGAATTTTTTACACTAGTCTACCCTACAAAACCATCTTTTAACCTACCAATTTTACACTTCACTCAAGATGGCTCCTAAACCCAAAGATAAACTCCCTAAACCCAAATTCACCAGAAATGAGAACATATATGACCACTACACTGATGTTTTTGACACATTTGTCACAAAATATGACCTAAATTCCACCATTAGAGAAGTCCACTCCCTAGCCTTTGTAGACCAAGACCCATGCAACTTATGGAACTCGAATCTAGCCAAATATGTTTGTCTGCACATAGTATATTTTCTTGAATTTGTAACATGGTGATCCACTCAATACTCCCCTAGAAAAAGAGCTACAAAAATGGCTAAATTTCAGTCTTGATATGATAACAAGGGATTGGTTCTTATATGAAAACTCTACAGTCATAAGAGTATATGTATTTTGAGGAATATCCATACAAGCTTCCATCCTTCCTCACACCCAGAATATTTTCTATGGAATATGCAAGGTAGCGATTTATAGCAGATAATATGCACTTATTGCATTTCAAGCATTAAAGGAACTTCCCAATACTAAAAAAAATAGGACCTTTCCATATAAGAGGATTAAATGCCCTACAATAAATGGAAGGATTCATAAGCCATGTAAATTTAGATAAAGAAGAAAATGGGTCTTATGATCCTCATCAAATTATCTTCAGGTTAAGGGTAGCCAACAAAATTTCTCCCTATGAGTATGTGCCTAAGCCAGAATGGGAGAAAATTGCAAACCTGGAAAGCTGGGAGGAAGTTCTGGTAGTTCAGAAAAACATGGAAGATCAAGGTACTTCAGATCAACAAGTAGGAAAAAAGAGGGGAGCTAAAGATATCCATGAATATATGGAAGTTGATGAGGTAGAGAAAGGTCCACTAACAAAAAAGGTTAGAATAGAAGGTGAAGGAGTGGAGCAGACACTGGTAGAGAAGGATGAGATTGAAGAGATTCCAAAGAATTGGCTAAATTTATCAAACAACCATCAATCAGAAAAGAAGTCCCATTGATTAAATTCACTCATTAAACCTCTCTTGAATTTATAGTACCTTGATTGTTGCAAACATCACCTTCAGCAAGCCCTGTGCAAGCAAAAACAGATCTGTAGGCTAGATATAGAGGCATAAGAGAGAAAAATGTAAGATTAACAAATGATTCTAGACAATAGGTGGGAACATCAGAGAGAAGGTTTCTCACAGTTGCAGATCACCAAATCAAGACACTTTAATATTATTTGTGCTAGAGCTTGTTGCCACCGAAAAGCACACTTGGGAGGAAACACAACAGAAAATATTTGAAGCTGTAACGTGTGTCCTTGGGGGCAAGTTTCGAGTCAGGTGCTATCACCTGATCCTCAATCCTCCATTTAGGAAAACTCCTAATCGAAGATAAGGGAGGTAGACCTTATTAAATAGTTTCTAAGGCTCTTAGTTGTATTTAGTTGTTACGGATGGAAGAGATTGTTTTTATGAGTTTTGTTTGGAATGAAATATTGAACAAGCTTATTGCAAAATTGTGAAATAGTTCAATAGCATATATAAAATCAGCATATAAAGATTAAACAACAATAGTGAAATGATATTAAGCAAATGAAATATTATTGAAAATTGTAAATCAATGTCAACGGGGTCAAAACCGAAATAGTGTTGTTGTAATGTAAAATGTTTTGCAATTGTACTTGGTTGATTTTAGGTCTATTTGGATTTAATGAGTTGACTAAAGGGGAAAAGGGGGATTCCCAATATACCTTGTGGTACGTGGGAATATGTCCGGATTTCACTTTAAGTGGCTCTACATAAGGACATGTGGGCTAGATGGAGTCATGGGGGCATGTCCAACACTACACCAAACGAGGGTGTAGCCTTATGGGGCCCCACGGTCACATTCTACTGGGTCTCACTTCCTTTGCAAAATTTTCCCACAAAAAAGGTGATTTTGAATAGTAAATCCAGATTTATGTTAGGGAGGTTAATTTGAAAATTATGAGAACTAATTACTAGTCACTCCAATTCCTTTTGATGCACCCAACTAGTTGGACGAACCGCAGAGGTGCAGAGCATACAGAATGAAGTTTTGATTATTTTTAAGAATTTTAATCAATGCTTTTTACATAGAAAATAAAGATAAAACAAGATAAGCAAATGTGTTTTAATTACTACCTATGAATCTCTTTCATGGTTCCGTACTCAGGTAAGCCCTTATCCAAGAACCGTCATTCAGGAAGGCGTAGGGGTTAGTATTTATTTCCCTAAAAAATGTAAAGCAAAAATCATGAAATTAAATCTAGATCTAATTGCCAAAGTTAAAAAGATAATCTAGCAAAAGTACTAACTAAAAGCACAATAAGCAAAGGAGGCAAATATGGGCCTTCCCTGGATGGGGAAGGGGGTGTGAGAAACTTAAATCCTACTTGCTCTTCTTAAGTTTATTACAAAGTGAAAAAATATATAAATGAATACCTTTGATATTTATAACTTAGATCAGGGAGGTTTACAATGTATTGGAGAAATAAAATTAAGAAGAAAAGGCACTTAGGTTTTTTTGATGCTTCACTTAATGGACACTTAGCCCAAAATTCCTTTCTTTCTTGCTTCAATATAATAAAAACCAGCAAGCTAAACAAAAATTATTAGTGGATTAGTACATATAAATACATAACAAAAATATACAATCTAGTATTTGGAAAATACTCAATAAAACTACTAGAAAGGTACTTAGCATAAAATAGATCTAGATCTATGATAAACTTGAAGCTTTCTAGATCTATGAATGAAGCAAATAGACTTTAAAATAAAACTCTTTAAGATAATATATACTTATTTTTCTTAAACAAAAAGGGAAAGAAAGGGGTTGATTGAATTTTTGAAGGGATGAAAAAGATTGAACCAAGCCACAGCTTGAGGGGATGGAGGTCTTGAATGCCTGCAAAATAATAATGGTAGAAAAAAATGTTGAAAAAGCACGGGGGATTCACTCAATAAACCTCTATCATAGCACGTTCATTCGTGGCATATGAAACAATACCCCTAATTTCACTACATATTGGAAAATACCTTCCAAAATCGTTTTTTTAAGCCCCTCCCAATATGTCTTCCCAATTCAAAATAACCCCTATTTTCACTAGATATTGTATGTATCAATTTTTTCATTAACATTTTTTATACCCCTTTATATTTCCACCTAGTATATTGATATGATACCCCTCTTATGACCCTACATGAATTCTACAATGCACCTTGCTTCTTTCGATGTATATTGTGGATGCACATTACTTCAGCCACAATGCAATTACTCAACCACATATCATTATGATTTGCAACATCTAATGGTCTAACGAAGAGATAGGAGATCACTTCTTGTATGTCACTAGAGCCAATGCACATAGTACAACATTTAGATTGCATGTTGCAGTTCCCCAATCGCTGACTAAGCCTGTTGTGGGCTAGGTATCCAAGCCCCTAGGGCCTGTAACAAGCTCTAGGACACTGACTAAACCTCCCAAGGCCTGTAATAGGCATGATTAGTTGGGTATTCAAGCCCCCAAGGCCTATCGAGGGCATATAGCAGGCCCTGGAAGCATAGAGCCTCCCAAGGCTATTTGTAACAACTGGCTGAGTGCTATTGGTAACAATTGGTTGTCAATGACGACTATCTCTCGACTATGATCGACTGGAAACCCACTTCACCACGAAACCCCTGGCCTCAAACATGCCTCAAGACGTGATTTCCCTGCGTGTTGGTAAGCCGGAGCCTTGCCTCAACTTGATTTCTCATCCGTTTGTGATCCCACCATCTCCATTTGGAGGATATTTGTCAGCCTGCCCATATAAAAAAAGACCCCAAAGTATTTTTGTATTGTTACATTAAATTAAAAAAACCCTTTGCCCCTTAATATATAAGCAATATAATTTTTAGGTTTTCATGAATATTTAATACCGCAATATGAATGAACGTGATATTATATTGCCTTCTAGTGAATCCCCCATGTGAAAAGGAAGAAGATCCAACTGAGCTTTTCTTCCCTATTCAAAATTTTATCCTGCACAATCTCAATACACACTTACACGAACAAGAGGGATCAAATCTAGTAAATATATTGGAAAAAGGACATGAAGAGCATTAGTAGATCTGAGTACACTCGCTACTTCTTAACCTTTAAATAACATACTACAAATAAACAAATCGAATCGTATGAATGTCTATTTGTATGGGCTCAAAGGTCTTCTAAGAAAGATTGATCCACAAAATTCATGTAAAAGCAAAGAGACTATTTTAGATTATACCTCAATAAAACATGCATGCATCAAGATGATAGATCTTGCAAGCTCGTGGACCTCCAAAGCCTTTCACTAATTATATTACTTGAATAAATTCATTGAATACAATAGCATAGGGTCGATGCAAATCCACCACAAGTGATGAACAATAACCTCAAGCTTAAATAGAGAAATAGAGAACAGGGGGCAAGTTCTAGAAGGATCTAGGGTTTAGAGGGCGCATCCCTTGAATGTAGGAATGATTCAAACTTTGATATAAGAATTAAATCACGATTGGTGGTATGATGTAGCTTCCACCTCACAAGAGGGGTTCCAACCTCACCTTGGAACCTCCATCAACCAATAAAAGTGAGCCACAAAAGGAGAAGTTGCCCACATTAGAAGGGGGGTGCATTTCCTCATGGAGATTCACTCCTAGTATTCAAATCCTTAACTGAAATCACTTGGATGTAATTGATTCCATCTCCGATATTGATTTCAATCACAACTGGCCCTTTATTTGGACAAATTTCCTCAAATTTGGGAAATTTGTTTTTCTCCATATCTTTAATTTTTTCAATTGTTTAATTCTCTTTAATTATTTTTGAGAGAATTTTTATTAAAGTGATAAATAATCACTCAAGACTTAGGAAAAGTGGGTTTTGGGGTTTTATGGGTGCTCTAGGTTAGAAAATGAGCACCTCGATGAAAAATTCCCCCTCTAGACCACACTTTTATTATATTTTTTGACTTTTTAATTAAATCATTAAAAATTGACTCGTTTTATGGGAAAATTTTTATTTTCTTGAAACTTGACAAAAATACTAGGGGAGATAGTACATGTTCATAATGACTCAATTTGATGTCTAGAATTCTCATAAGCATTGACACATTAAATTTAATAACCTCCTAATTCATAACCACCAAGACGACCATTCCAGCTTTCCAGGAGCATGTGAAAAACTCATCAAATTATACTTTGCTTATTGCATAATTGACAAGGGAAAAACACCATGGAATGATCGGATTTATGTCTAAGTCCTAGGAATCCAATTTATTTACAAAAAATCATCATGCTAGCACATTTTTACAATATCCCCAAGGGGTATGAACATGCAATTATTAAAAAGGCGCCAAAAAATGGCCCTGAATGACTTCTGAACTTCTGAGCACTAATGATGAACATTTGCAATGTTCACACCTTCAGCGGCTCACAAGGAATCCAACTAATGTACAAATTAGGAGGTAACATTCGGCTCCAACTACGGGATGTGCACTCATTTGATGTTCAATCAAAAAGAGTGGATGAGAACTCCAGAATATCTAGTACCTGTACAAAGCTTAAGTGCATAAGTTCCACATATACATGAAAATGCCAAATGAAATCTAAGTTACAAAATAATATACAAGGTTAGTATAAAATAATATGTGAAAAGTAATATACATGAGATATTGTGCAAACAATAATGTACAAAAAGGAAAGGCTGAAAAAAGACAAGAGGAAAGAGTTTAGAGAAGCCCTGAAATGCCCCCATGGTCATTTATGTGTCACTTCTATAGAATAGCTTCAGATGTTTCCCATTCACTGGTAGGATCAACATTTTTCCTTCCATGTTTTTGGGAGCAAAAACGAATTTGTGTCAGAAAAATCATAGATGATGAATGGCCCCTTCTAGAGGCTATCGAATTTACCATGCTTTCCCGACTTCTCTCTTCTTTTGTCCCATAAAAGTATTGTGTTGCGAATTTGAAAAGGTTTCGGCTTGGTTAACTTATCAAATGTGTTCTTCATGCTTTCTTGATGTCTAAAACTTTGGTCCAAATTTTCCCTTATGCTTTCGTCTAACTCGATGATTTGATTCACTCTATTCTCCATGCCATCATCTTCTGAACCATACTCAATCAGCATCTGAAATACTGGCACTTGGAGATAGATGGGAAAATCAGTTGTTATACCATACACTAGCTCGAAGGGTGTCGTCCCAGTTGCACTTTTCTTAGTTATCCGGTCATCCCAAAGTGCATACTTAATATTATTATCCCATGCTTTCTTATTATTCTCCATATTCTTCTTTATAATATTCATCAAATTCTTTTAGTGGATTCAACAAGTCCATTTCCCTAGGGGTAGTAATTGAATAACTGGGATAGGGTAGTTCCATATTTCCAATAAATTGAAGTGAGATCAATCGAACTAAATGCCATGGCATTATTAGTTGTTATCTTGCGAATGATACCAAATCTTGTGATCATTTTATCTTCTAGGAAATCGATAACAACTTTATGTGTGGATGCTTTGGTGGGTATGGCCTCTACCCACTTAGTGAAATAATCAGTAGCTGTTAGAATCCAAGTAAGCCTGTTACTTGAATTGTCCTTGAACTGATCAATGAAGTTAAGCCCCCACTGCTAGAAAGGGCAATGAACACTATTGGCTTAAGAGGAAGTGCTGCCAATTTCTACTTCCTTGCAAAAAGATGACACTGCTGACAACACTTGACAAATCTATGAAAATCTGCGAGAATAGTCGGACAGTAGTAACCTGCTCTGAGGATTTTGTGGGCAGTTGTATTTGCTGCAAAATGGCCTCCACAAAATCCTTAATGAAGCTCTACCAAGATTATTTTGGAATATTGCTCATTCATACACCTAAGTATTACCCCATCTAGGTTCCTCCAACCCAAACCTTCTTGAGTGAGGCAATACCTAGTGTTTTTTAACCTTAAATCCCTTCTTTTATGACCTTTTAGGTGACCTGGGCATGTAAGGTGAAGAAGAAAATATATGATTTATGCGTACTGATGGTTATCAAGGTTCTACAATGATGGTGTCATGACTGGATTTGATCCACTATTTTCACAAATCATTCCTAAGGAATCCTCATTTCCTTGGGTCAACATCTTGGCTAGACCTTGTATTTTGATAAGTTTGGTGGGTTTTATCTTCAATTCATACTCCTAAATATTTGACACCCATGTACCCCTTATACCCAAACAATCTTGTTGAGACAAGATATCTTTAACTGCAAAATGGGGAACATAACCTATGACTTTTGACTACCCGATGTAGATCCTGAAATTCTTTAAGGATTTCACCAAGGCATAAGCCTTCTTTTCCATGATTGTGTATTTTAATTTTGAGTGTTGTAAATCACGGCTCATGAAAGCGATGGGTTTCTCAAATCCTTAATTTTTTTCTAGAGTAGCACCCCCACAATGGTATCTTCGAATGCAAAGGAAAAAATCATGAAATCCTTAGAATAGTATGGGATGACTAAGAGAGGCGATCAAGTGATAGCATATTTTATACATGTGAAAACCTCTCTTCCCTCGCTTTTCCACTCGAACTTGGCATCCTTTTTTAACAATTTCTACATTGGTTTCATTAATTCCACCAAGTTTGGGATGAACCTTCTGATGAAGTTGATATGTACATTAAAAGATTGGAGAGATTTTACATTTTTAGGCAAAGGAATCTTCTTAATAGTCTCAATTTGTTATGGGTCAACCTTAACACCGTCTTTGGATATGATATGTCCTAGCAAATTTCCTTCATTGATACCTAGGACTAACTTTTCCATATTCAAGGAAATCCCATACTTCCTACATCTTTCGAAAACCTACTTCAGATGAATTTTCTATGATTTTACCAATTAACTCTTTCAATACATAGTCCATGGCTCTTTGGAAAGTAGAACCAACGTTCAGCAAGCCAAAAGGAATTCTCAAATATTCGAAAGTGCCCCAAGGAGTGGTGAAGGTAGTTGTGTGTCTGTCTTCTTTTTGGATAACTACCTGATTGTAACATGAGAAACCATATAGCATGGACATCATGCCAGCACTTGTAACCCTTTGGAGAAAGGTTTCGATGTTTGGAAGTGTATAGTTGTCCTTTTAACAAGCTACATTGAGATTTTAAAAGTCTATGCATATCTTATGCTTCCGTTCTTTTTTCTCACAACCACTAAGTTAGAGCACCAGGATGAGTGCCTTGTTGGTGCAATGATTCCATTAGACAACATTTTCTCAAGTTCTTTTTTAACAATGGGAGATAACTTAGGGTTGATTTGCCTTATTTTTTGTCTGAAAGGCTTGACTTCTTTGATTTCTTGTTTTAAGGGTATAGTGTGTTGGAAAAAATCTTCATGATATGCTTTTAATTCATCATAGGTAAATGCAAACACATCTCTATACTCCCTAACCAAACTAATTAATTCATTCCTCTCTTTTTTTGAAGTACCTTTTCCAATTTTTTTCATTTTAGGTTCTTTGTTTGTTCCAATGTTTTTTTCTATGTAGTCCCCAGGTTTCATTGAATCAATTTGCTCTTCTTTTGATCCTACATATCAAAGATGTTTTCAAGTGCTACCAAACCACGAGGAACAGGATTGTTGAACTGATCACCTTCTCCCTGATACTCTTGAGTACCCTCCTCTTGAAAATTGGCATTGAAGTTCGAGAATTCCTCAACATTATGAATGAAATTTAATATTTGTTCATCATCTCAAAAAACTTGCCAATGTTTCATGTTGTCTTGATCCGATGGTCTAAAATTTATCTCTAGAGTACAATCACCACTTAGGAGTTCCTATGAAGGTTGAAGTGTCGATGTTGAGACTACTAACCTATACGTTGCACTGTTCTTATCTCTATAAATGGATTCTATGTTCAAGGCATCAAATAATTCCATTGTGTCCCAAATTGCATTTCCATACTTTTTTAATCTCAAACAATTACATGCAAATTGGTTTTTTACTTGGAGAACAATCAAATTAGAGTCACCTTTTATGTTTAGCATCTTAATCCTCATATATTTTGCTAGTTCTATCCCAAGTAAAAGTTCCTCATACTCTACTACATTATTTGTCGCTTCGAACTCCAATCTAAATACAAAGTTGAAAACCTGACCTATCAGAGAAGTGATGACAACCCCTGCCCCTTTTCCTACTCATGAATGAGGACCATCAAAATTCATTTTCCAAATTTCATCTACCTTTTCATCCTTGATTTGTTCTTTAAAAGGGGCTAAAAAGGTAGAATTGATTGCATAGTTCCCAAAAGCATTAGTGTTATAAACATATTCGTTTGAAGGCCTCTTGGGGTTTTCCACATGATGATATTTCTTTTCCTTATCACTATGTAATTTAACTAATGAGTCTTCTTATGCAGGTTTTGTGGCATAATTCCAATCCATTTGGATCCAACCTCCTAAAGTAGCAGCCCACTTTCTTGAAAGTAACATTCCTCACTTATATGGTACATATATCACAAGGATATCCATAGTCACATGAATGTCAGGATACTTGGCCAATCTAACTAGTTGATTTACAATGATTCCCACTACACCAACTTGACTAGAATCCATGGTACAAACGTTTTGATAGGGTCTGGTTTTTCTCAGATTCAGTTGATGCATAACCTTCTTTGTCATTATGTTGGATAAAGATCCAGAATCTAACATACAACTATGTAGAAGAAGATCACCTATCATCAATGATACATAGAAGGGTGAATGATCTTCTTTTCTTGGATCCATGGTATGTAGAAAAATAGAGGGATATTCTATGACATTATTGTTACTTAGGGGAGGCTTTTCTATATTTTCTGCAAAGGTAACTTTCTTTGGAAGGGGAGGATTTAAGACTCTCATTAATTTTTCAGTTTGCTCTAGAATTTTAAGGATTTCAGTAGGAGGAATTGGTATTTTAAAATTTTCAACCCAAATACCCAAATAAATATTCACATCATTAGGGTCATAGAGATTTGTTACCTTAGGGGGATATTGAATGTTCTTGGAAGCTCTAGCATTTTCTCTCCTTTGGTAAGTAAATCCTTTGAACTTGGGAATGTCTCAGATTTGATCTGGTGAGGGAATCTCTCCATATGTTTTAGTGAGGTTGTCCTTTTCTTAGCTATATTGTTTGTATTTTCTCCAACTTTCTTTAGGAATAGCATGAACATCGCCTACAACATTGATGAAATCAGGCTCGCTTGAATACTGTACACTACTGCTCGCTTCAGGGAAACAATTTTCTAAAACATGACGTGCAAAGTAACAAGATGATTCTTCATGAAAATATATGCACGCTCTGCAAAATGGTGTGAACTCTTCTACCATGTTATCAACCTCTAGCTGATTAGGAGGCCTCTTTTGATGGGGTGGTCCCTTCTTTTGCCAATTTTACTCGGGAGGAAATTTTCTTTGAACTTGTTGAGATTGAGATCTTTCCATTGCTATGACTTTGTTTTGCATTTCCTTAAGTTGAGTAACATACTTTAGTTCTATGGCCTCCATTTTCTCATTCATTTCTTTGATTTTTCTATCGTGAGTGTCTTGACGAGAAGTGGATGCTTTCTCCTTAAGCTTAGTTTGTTTGTTGGAAATGAGTGCTCTCATGTATCCAAGAATGTTTGATTTGTAGGAGGATTGCTTGTTTCTGTCAATTTTAACAGCCATATCTTGGGCAATTAAAAGGGTGGTGGCATCCTTATCCATTTTTTATATTGCATATCACCACTGAGTGATTCTATGTAATATACCAATATAGACTGAGCTTATGGCTTGAAGTATGCATGCATATTGTTTACTAAGTCTTGGAAATTGTTGTTGAATTCCTCCATAGTTTCATTTTTGCTTCTTTTAATTGTATGTAGGGCTACTAGTTGATGGCATGGCTCTTTCTTTTCCCCACTTTGTTCCAAATCTAGTTTTGAATTCTTCAAGTGTGGCATATGAGTTGTCAGGAAGGTTCATGAATCAATCATTGGCATCACCTTCCAAGGACAATGGAAACAGTTCCATGGAGAGATCCATATGCTTGTGATTAGCTGCTTGACACCAACTACCGATACACTTCGAGAAGATTTTTAGGTGAACAATTGAGATAATGGCATCATTTCTGGTGAAGGTAGGAAATTTCTCAATAGATTTGTTGGGAAAATTGTGTGGTTGACTTGCTATCTGAGTAATGTTAACAGGACAAAAAAATTCTCCCATTTTGTTAGACAAATTATTATTATTGTTTTCTCTAAATAGACAATCGAAGTCTAAGAGAGACTCGGATCCTAGATTCTCAAGGATCCTACGAGAAGCTAACTTATTTAGTATCCTTAAATAAACCTTTTTCAAGTTCAGGAACGAAATCAAATAATCCTACCGAGTTTCTTCTGGTTGAATACCTTAGTAAGTTATTGGACATTAGAATCTCCAAATGGATTGAGCCTAATTCGGTTTATTGAATAGATCATCAAAATTTTAAAGATTTAAACAAAAACAAAAAAACACAGGTAAGTGGAACTAGGAATAAAAATATTTTATCCCCGGCAATGGTGCCAAAATTTTTCCACCAAAAATCACACCTAGGGGGAAACACAACAGAAAATATTTAAAGCTATTAGGTGTGTCCTTGGAAGCAAGTCTCAAGTCAGGTTATACCACTTGATCCTGACTCCTCCATTTAGGAAAACTCCTAATCGAATCCAAGGGGGTAGACCCTATTATATAGGTTTTTAAGGCTCTTAGTTGTATTTAGTTGTTATAGATGGACAAGATTGCTTCATGAGCTTTTTTTCAAATGAAATACTGAACAAGCTTATTGCAAAATTGTGAAATATTTCAACAACATATAAATATTAAACAACAATAGTGAAATGATATTAAGAAAATGAAATATTGTTGCAAATTGGGGATCAGTTCCGAAGGAGTCAAAACATAAATAGTGTTGTTGTAATGTAAAATGTTTTTCAATTATACTTGGTTGATTTTAAGTTTATTTGGATTTAATGATTTGATTAAAGGGGGGAAAGGTGGATTCCCAATATACCTTGAGGTACATGGAAATATGTCCATATTTCAATTTTAAGTGGATCCACACAAGGACATGTGGGCTAGATGGATTCACGGGGGGATGTCCAACACTACACCAAATGCCGGTGTAGCCTAACTCTGCATTTCCGTTAAGGAGGTTAATTTGAATATTATGAGAACTAATTACTACTCAACCCAATTCCTTTTGATGCATCCAACTAGTCGAACAAACCAAAGAGGTGTGGAGCATAAAGAATGGATTCTTGGTTATTCTTAAGAGTTTTAATCAATGCTTTTTACATAGAAAATAAAGACAAAACAAGATAAGTAAATGTGTTTTAGTTACTACCTACGAATATATCTCCTGGTTTTGCACTCGGACAATCCCTTATCCAAGAACCGTCGTTCAGTAATGCGTAGGGGTTAGTATTTATTTTCCTAAAAACTGTAAAGCAAAAAACATGAAATTAAATCTAGATCTAATTGTGAAAGTTAAAAAGCTAATCTAGCAAAAATACTAAATAAAAGCAAAATAAGAAAAGGAGGTAGATACGGGCCTTCCCGGATGGGGAAAGGGGTGTGGGAGCCTTACAACCCACTTGCTCTTGTTAAGCTTATAACAAAGTGAAAAAAAGATAAATGAATACCTTTGATCTTTATAACTTAGATCATGGAGGTTTACAATGTATTGGAGAAACAAAACTAATAAGAAAAGGTACTTAGGTGCTTTTGATGCTTCGCTTAATGGACCAACAAGCTAACCAAAAATGATTAGTGGATTAGTACATATAAATACATAAAAAAAATTCTACAATCTAGTACTTGGAAAATAATCAAAAAATTTACTACACAAGTACTTAGCATAAAATAGATCTAGATCTATGATAAACTTGAAGCTTTCTATATCTATGAATGAAGCAAATAGACTTTAAAATAAAACTTTTTAAGATCATATCTACTTGTTTTTCTTAAAAAAAAGGGAAAGAAATGGGTTGATTGAATTTTTGAAGGGATGAAAAAGATGGAACCAAGCCACAACTTGAGGGGATGGAGATCTTGAATTCCTACAAAATAATATTGTTAACAAAAAATGTTGAAACCAAGTGTTGAAAAGGAATAAGGTACAACAAAGCTCTGCTTCCCTGTTCAAACTTTTATCCTACACAATCTCAGTACACACTTACACGAACAAGAGGGATAAAATCTGGTAAGTATATTGGAAAAAGGACATGAATAGAATTAGTAGATCTGAGTACACTTGCTACTTCTTAACTTTTAACTAACATACTACAAATAAACAAATCAAAGCCTGTGAATTTCTATTCCTATGGGCTCAAAGGACTTCTAAGCAAGATTGATCCACAAAATTCATGTAAAAGCAAAGAGACTATGTTAGATTATACCTCAATAAAACATGCACGCATCAATATGGTAGATCTTGCTAGCTCATGGACTTCCAAAGCCTTTCACTAATTATATTACTTGAACAAATTCATGGAATTCAATAGCAGAGGTTCGATTCAAATCCACCACAAATGATGGAGCATAACCTTGCTTAAATATAGAAATAGAGAAGAGGGGGCAAGTTCTAGAAGGATCTAGGGTTGAGAGGGTGCATCCCTTGAATGGAGGAGTGATTCAAGATTTGATCTAAGAAATCATGATTGTTGGTATGCAGTGGAATCCACCTCACAAGAGGGGCTCCAACCTCACCTTGGAACCTCCATCAACCAATAAAAGTGAGCCAGAAAAGGAGAAGTCACCCACATTAGAAGGGGGGTGCATTTCCTCATGGAGATTCACTCCTAGTATTCAAACCCTTAATTGAAATAAATTGGATGTGATTGATTCCATCTCTTCTACTGATTGAAATCACAACTAGCCCTTTATTTGGACAAATTTCCTCAAATTTAGGAAATTTGATTTTCTCCATATCTTTAATTTTTTTAATTTTTTAATTCTCTTTAATTATTTTTTAGAGAATTTTTATTAAAGTGATAAATAATCACTTAAAACCTAAGAAAAGTGGGTTTGGGGTTTTATGGGTGCTCCAAATTAGAAAACGAGCACCTCCATGGAAAATTCCACCTCTAGAACACACTTTTATGATTTTTTTGACTTTTTAATTAAATCATTAAAAATTGACTCATTTTACGCAAAAAAAATATTTTCTCGGAACTTGACAAAAATCCTAGGGGACCTAGTACATGTTCATAATGACTGAATTTGATGTCTAGTATTATCATAAACATTGACACATGAAATTTAGTAACCTCCTAAGGCCTAACCACCAAGACGACCATTACAGCTTTGGAGGAGCGGGTGAAAAACTCATTAATTATACATCGATTATTCAACATTGCATAATTGACAAGGGAAAAAGCACCATGGAATGATCAAATTGATGTCTAAGTCCTAGGAAGCCAAGTTATTTATAAAAAACCATCATGTTAGCCCTGAAATGACTTTTGAACTTCTGAGCACTAATGATGAACATCTTCAATGTTGACAACTTCAGTGGCTCACATGAAATCCAACTAATGTACAAATTAGGAGGTAATAGAGCCTAAGGTTCCAATGACTCCTACCTTGAGTGACTAGAGGGAAAATGAATATGAAGTGGACTTCAAGAATTTTGGTAAGTTAGATATAATGGATTTTTATAGGAAAAGTAGTGGAATGATCTGTACAAAACTGGTACAGTCAAGAAAGACAAAAAGAAAGTTGAGAGCAGCACTGAAAAAATTCGATTAGCTATGGAAAGTAGAGAAAGTGATTGTTAAGGAAAAACATGTCACTATTAAAAAGATCAAAAACAAATTTATAGACTTAAGGGTTGATCTAGGAGATTTATCTCATGCTAAATCATTGTTACAACAAAAAGATAATGAGATAGCTCATCTAAAAAAGTAGTTGAATATACGAGGAATACAACCAGTTCAGAATCCTAAACTGAGGCAGGCTCAAGAAGAGAATGAAAAGATATATGAAAGCATGTTGAAGTATAAGATTCTAGCAAAATAAAATGAGAACAAGATCAATGTGATTCAGTGGTAAATTTCTTCATTAAAGTTACAAAAGACAATATTGACTACTGAGAAGGCCCCCCATGTATCATATCCCAAAGTACAAGAGGAAAGTCATCCTATAGAAGAAACAGAGCATAATGTAAAAGAACTTGCAAATCAAGAAAATCATGAGGTAATTGATATAATGGAGGAAGATACCTCATCCCAACATCCAGAAAGAAGTGATAGAAGGATTAAAGAAATATAATTTGGGATGGATCATAAATATAGCAAAATTGTTGACTTGGAAAATGACGTCAGTGGAAACGAAGATAAGAATGATGGCTTGGAAGCTAAGGTAAACAATATTAAGATTCAAATCACCAAAATAGAGTTGGATGTACGAGGAGAAGAGATTTTAAGAAGAGTCAAGACAACATTGTGGGGCAAGATATCCCAAGAAATTCTTGTTAAATGGGATCATTGTGACGTAATTCAATATTAATTGGAAACAACCAAAGAAAATCAAGAGGAGGTAAATAGAGTGCAGAGAGAGCTTAGAAAAATCCTAGAACAAGCTATAGATATAGTGAACTAATTAAATAGTATGACCAAGAAGCAGTTAGAAGAGTTGCATATTTGAAATAGGACTGATCTAATCAAGCTAGAAAATAAGATGATCATGAAGGAAACTTTGATGAAAAATATCATAATACAATAAAGGCCCTCACTAGAGAAGTGGTTTCCTTCAAAAGCATTTCCAATGATGTCATCAAGTTGGGCTTACCACACCCATGGGATGGAAGTGGAGAGATGTATAAAAAGGAGGAATATGAATAAAAATTAGCCAAAAAGAAAAGTCAAGAAACACTATATGATATTCTAGAGGGATTAATCAATGGGAAAGCAACATATAACAGATTAAAAAATGATTTTGAAATTTGGGCACTCCTCAAGAATCTGCTAACAAAATTAAATCACATATCTAATGAGAAAAACACAACTGCTGAGATCACATTAGAGGCATTAAAGTAACATCATATTCCCATGGGAAAATAATGGAAATTAGTGTCGAAGTATCAAAAGTGACTAATGTTGCCACCCCAAGGGAAAACATCAGAACAAATGTCTGGACAATTGGCATGTCAATGTACTACCCATGTTTTCATGCCACTAGGAGGACATGATAATGTTCATATGATGCATCAGATGATGGGGAAAGGATTTGTTAGAACAATGACTCAGCTTGTTGATTTTTGTACCTAGGAATACTGACTTTTTCCTAAGTCACTTAAAGGGGGAAAACAAGTGACCCTTGCATTAAATGACTTGTGAAAAGCATTTAATGTGACTTTATAACTTAAAGTCACTTTTGGGTAAAAATTTAAGTGAAGTGAATAAAAATTAATTTTATGAGATTTAATGAGAAATTAATCTCATCCCTTGATCCAACTCATTTCTCACCGTTGGATTAGAAAACTATTCACTTACCCTAGGGATTCACCCAAAAAGGTAAGGGAGGCAAAAGGAGTCGCATTCTTGTGAAGAGAGCGAGCTGAAGAGAGAGGGAAGGAGGCAACATGAATTTCAAGGAGGGCTCCTGAAGGTTTTCACCAGGCACGATTTTCGAGGAGCTGCATTTATTATCTGCAACACAGTTCCCAAGGTCCATACAGCAGGTTTATTGGCATAATTTTTTAGGCACATTTCTGCAAGTTGGTGGCACAATTTTTGAGGACCATACAA
Organism: Larix kaempferi; assembly: GCA_027924585.1. Taxonomy (NCBI): domain Eukaryota; kingdom Viridiplantae; phylum Streptophyta; class Pinopsida; order Pinales; family Pinaceae; genus Larix; species Larix kaempferi. The sequence continues at coordinate 5,325,740 of BSBM01000535.1, read as the reverse complement.
CAACAATAAATGTTGTACCGTACAACATTGTTTTCTAAACAGAAATTTTTGGGCACGGTTTCCAAGAAAGGGAACAGTTTTCGAGGTTTGTACAGCAGCATGTACAGTAATTTCTGGGTGTGATTTGGCACAGAAATCGAGTATGGGGTTTGACTGATTTTGGCAAAAATTTTGAGAATTTTTTTATGCACAGAAATCGAGGAAGATTGTTGGGTGACAATGGTTGGTTGAGATAAGTACATTTTGACTGTAAAACTTTTGTACTGAATATTACTGAAGAATTGATAAATACTCTCTCTGTCTCTGACTGGTTTTCCCCGTGGGGGTTTTTCCAGGGCTATTGGCCAAAAATATTGTCTGAAATTTTTACTGTGTTTGTGCATTTATTTTTTATTTTCTGTTGAAAGAATGAGTTACAACAGCGTTTTATGTTGTTAGAAAAATGTTGTGAAAATTTCCAGCCATATAAACTTGAGCTGAAACAGTAAACTGAAAACATTGACACTAAAACCAGCAAGCTGAAAAACACAGAAAATCTACATGGTATAAGAGCTTGAGGGAAGAAAACATTAAAATTTGCAGACAATTAGAAATTTCCATATTTGAGTATTTTCTTCTGTTAGTGAACAACACCTTGTTGGGTTGACAAACATGGCTACAGGACTTAAGTTGGAGGATAGGCTAGATGGGATAGGAAACTTTGTGCCATGGAAGGCTATGATTTTGTTGTTTTTAGAGGAGAATGAATTGTGGGAGGCGGTGGTAAGAAACACTACAGCAAACCCTATTCAGATTCCCGCTGCTACATATGCAGCAGCATTATCAGCCTTCAACAAGAAGGACTATAAATCTAGAAGAATAATTCTTGATGCAGTTAAAGACCATATCATCCCTCACATTTCAGGTAAAGCTAGGGCACAATTTATGTGGAGTGCTTTAACTAGTTTATACGAAAGTGCCAATGAGAACTGGAAGATGGTTCTCAAGGAGAAACTGAAAATTATAAAGATGAGTGGTGGAGAGGGAGTGAAATCTTACCTTACCAGTATATCTACATTTAGAGATGAGCTAGCAGCAGTTGAGGAGGTGGTCACTGTTACTGAGCTTGTGCGTACAATAGTGGATGGGGCTTCCAAGCCCTGGGTGAATTTGTGCAAGCTATAGTGGGAAGAGAGAACTTACCTTCATGGGAGAGATTGTGGGATGATTTTGTGCAGGAGGAGACCAGGAGAGGTCTTGTACAGGGAAGTTCTTCACAGGGTAGGGCAGATGAGGAGAATGTGGCTTTGACAGCAAAGGGGAAGAAGAAGAAGAAGGGTCCCAAGAAAAGTGGGGCCAAGCAGCAGCAGCAAGATGGACAGAATAAGGACTTGAGTGAAATCAAGTGTTATGGTTGTCATACATTTGGGCACTATGGTTCACAGTGTCCAAGCAAGAAGAAGAAGAGGCAGCAGACTACAACTTCAGCGGAGGTTGATGACTTCAGAGATAGATTTTAGAGAGATTTTTCTCTGTGTGCTGGACAGATTGAGAGAGAGAGAGCCTCTTTAGTTACCAGCACTGATGTGGATATGGAGATGGAGTATTCCTTATTGACAGGCCATCAGATGAGTGCATCTACCACTGGAACTTGGTATATTGACAGCGGAGCTTCGAGCCACATGATAGATGCTCAAGAGATGTTCTCTGAGCTTTCACAGATAGGTACAGATGTGGAGGTTGTACTAGGCAATGACACCATTGTCAGAGCAATTGGTCGTGGGACCATTACATTTCAGAGCGAGTCTATGAGGCCTATGACTCTGAGGGATGTGTTATTTGTCCCTGGGCTGAAGAAGAACCTTGTATCAGTTTCCACCAGGGATAATTTTAAGAACCCCCCCAAAATTTATATGTATAAAAAATGGGTGAATCTCCCCGATGTATAGGAAAACTTGAAGGCGATTTTATCAATAATATAATATGTATATATAATTTTTTGGCGAATCTTTCATTTCATTATATAATGCTGTAAAATCTTGGCGAATCTTTCACTAAATTATAAGATATTGTAAAATATTGGCGAATATTTCACTTAATTATAAAAAATTGTAAAAACTTGGCGAATCTTTCACTGATTTATAAAATATAGTAAAAATTTGGTGAATCTTTTGCCAATAAGACTCAAGCTTTTGATTTTGTAGATTACTAAGGTTGTGCAACAAAAGAACATACACCGGAGCTCAACTCTGGACTCTCTCGACTCCTAGAATCTCAAATGAAAAAGTGTATGAATGAGGAAATGATGGATTTATTTATACATTTCACAAGCAGTATTTGATCACTCACAACTAGAAGGTCAAGTAGGGACTCTACTTGTTATCTCGTCCCTTAATGGTGCAATGGACATGTGGGGTCATGAATTCAAAATTCTCCCAAAGATGATAAAAATTCCCTAAGCACTTAAATATTTTCCGAGGCACTTCTAAATTCTCCCAAGGATGATAAAAACTCCCCATGCACTTCAATATTTTCCCCAAGCACTTCAACATTCCCTCGAGGCACTTCAATACTTACCCCATCCACTTCTAAATTGACGCAATGATGATAGAAACACACCATGCACTTCAATACTTGCCTCAGCCACTTCAAAATTCTCCTAACGATGATCAAAACGCCCAGACACTTCAATATTTTCCCCATGCACTTCAAAATTCTCCCATCAAAGATAAAAACGCCCCCATCCACTTCAATGTTTTCCAGGCACTTCATTACTTTCCCCAGACACTTCAAAATTCGTCCAATAATGATAAAGATGCCCTATGCACTTCAATAGTTTCCCTAGGAAAGGGAGAAAAACACCCCATAATGATATAATCACCTAGGCAATCACAAAATGCCCCGATCCACACAAATTTTCCCCAACAAGTGATAACTTTGCCCATCATTGTTTTAAAACGTCCCAACGCTATAAAAGCATTCATACATTGATAAATAACAACCCCAAGCACTTCTAAATTCATGCACTGAGGAGAAAAACGACCCATGCACTTATAAATTCACCCAGTGACGAGAAAAACGCCCCAAGCACTTCAATACCTGCCTCGGGCACATCAAAATTTTCTGAAAGTTGATAAAATTTCCCTAAGAACTTCAATATTTTCCTAGGCACTTCTAAATTCTCCCAAGGATGATAAAAACTCCCTATGCACTTCAATATTTCCCCAAAGCACTTCAAAATTCCCCCAATCCCCCAAGTCACTTCAATACTTGCCACGTGCACTTCTAAATTGACCCAATGATGATAGAAACGCCCCATGCACTTCAATACTTGCCTTGACCACTTCAAAATTCTTCCAACGATGATAAAAACTCCTAGACACTTCAATATTTGCCCCAGGCACTTCAAAGTTCTCACACCAAAGATAAAAACACCCCCATCCACTTCTAAATTCACCCAATGATGAGAAAAATGCACCATTCACTTTTAAATCCACTCAGTGATGAGAAAAACACCCCATGCACTTCTAAATCCACTTGGTGATGAGAAAAACACCCCATGCACTTCTAAATTCACCTCAGCCACTTCAAAATTATCCCAACGATGATAAAAACACCCAGACACTTCAATATTTTCCCCGGGCACTTCAAAATTCTCCCATTAAAGATAAAAACGCCCCCATCCACTTCCATGATTTCCCAGGCATTTCATTACTTTTCCCAGACACTTCAAAATTCATCCAATGATGATAAAGATGCCCTATGCACTTCAATAGTTTCCCTAGGCAAGGGAGAAAAACAACCGACAATGATATAATCACCCAGGCAATCACAAAAATGCCTCAATCCACACAAATTTTCCCCAGCAAGTGATAACTTTGCTCATCACTGTTTTAAAACGTCCCAACACTATAAAAGCATTCATACAGTGATCAATAACAACCCCAAGCACTTCTAAATTCATGCAGTGAGGAGAAAAATGCCCCATGCACTTCTCACTGAGACTCAACCACTACCACCACTGACAAGGGTATTCCAAAAGATCATGATTCTCTAAGATTACATATGTTGAAAGAATGAAAGAGATGAAGTGCCAAGATTAAACACGTATGATGTAGGTAATATGTCGATTACTATATAATTTTCAAACTAGAACACAAGCAATTTGAAAATGCATAATCATCTCCTCCAAAGGACTTCATGGTAAATTTAGAATCCTACCCATATCCCAAATTTTAGAATTCAAAGTTATTTGGACAAGGTGCACAATTATTATTTACCTTCTTAGAGTCACTTTCAATTCTAGAGCAAGTTTATAGTCATCAACTTGGGAGTTATCAAGAATTTGCTCCAAAAAGTGAGCATCTTCGATAGTTCTTAATGATAGATTCTCACCGAGTCCAGTAGGTGGAGGAACACCCCTCGCGAGTGGAAGAGATGGAACTAGAGCAGCAAAGCTACATGTTATACCATATGCCACCTGCTTTACTCCTAATTCCTCAACCAATGAAGTAACAAGCATGCCTGCACCTTTCCTTGCCTGAATATATGATGAATCCCTCAACATAGGAATGGCCTTTTCCATTACTTCTGCAATAACATGCACTGTTAATGTTTTTTCCATACTTGTAATGCATCTTGAGGCTGCCAATCTGACAGCAACATGGCAATGGCGTACACAACTAAAGATGCCAGGAAGCAGTGTAAGAAATTTCATTTGCAAAGGTTGTACAAGCAGAGGCACAATGGAATGCATGACCTGTAATAAAATAAGCAGATTCGTCAAAACATACATAAAACAAATCATGGTTACAATATAAAAAGAACATAAGCATAACAAGGATTTCAGCATTGCAATAGATCATGTAAGAAGCTCCTCTAGATAATAAAGTTGTCAGTTCTTTAGAGGCATGGTTGTAACATAATTGATCCATGCAAATATGCTGAAAAGATAACTAGCTAAAGCTCTTTCTACTGTGGTGATCCTTCATGTATGCAATAATATTATCTCATTTTCAATATATTTGCACATATATAAAAGTAAAATTGGATGCTAATTTTCAAAGCTTAATTATACAGAACTACAAATAGTTCTAATTCAAAAAACTTAGGGCAAGGATATTCTTCAGTGTCAGCTAAAGGATGGAAATTTGGTTGGTTATAATTTCATCCTGAAAAACATAGCAATGACAGTAGCATATTATAATCAATATTGATAAAATTAGGATGACCTTTAAAAAGCAAGAACATGATGCAAAATATAATTATCTCAGAAATAATTTGAGTTAAATGCACACTCAACAGTCAAGCTACGAGAAAGATCACAAAAAAGCTGCAACATCCTTGGCAGCCATCTCCACTACTAGTAAGCCTTGACATCCTCTCTTCTGTTAAGCATTGAGACTCATCAGTTCATATCAACTTTCTTTTACTAGCACCTTATTTTATATCTTTTCTTAGCTAGCCTTTAGCTTGACACTTAGTCCTTTATCTTTTCACTTCCAGTTTCAATCTAGGAGTTGTTTTCACACTCACTTTGTAGTTTGTACCTACACTAGACATACTCTTTTAGTCCCATTGCCCTACTTTATTGATCATTTGTTGGACATTAATAAAATTATCCTATCCTCATCTTTTTTGATTTATTTCTGGTTATATCTGTACTGCCTCATTAAACACATGATTGTTTAGCTATTTTGTATCATCTAATATAACCAACACTCAAGTTAGCCACCTGTAGTTGTTATCTAGTAAAAGAGCTGATGTCATGAGTGTTTAGAGTAGATATGCTCTTTCACTGACACAACACCATCAAAGTTATGTTTAGTCAATCAAATGATGCAGGAAGGAGACATGCTTAGTTCTAGTAAGAATGTAAAGGTTACAGCTCAAGAGCAATTATCAAGGCCACTATACTACCACAACAGGAATCTATTGAAGCTCCTTGGCCAACTCATGGCTTTGCTTACTTTTCATCTTATAAAAATACCATCTTATAAAAACACCATCTTATAAGTTGCTTACTCTGCATCTTATAAAAACTCATGGATTTGCTTACCCTGCTTTAAACTCGTAGATTTGCTTACAGTCAACAGACAAAGCAGTGCTTCTTTTTGACATTTGTGGATGGGTCCCAAAAATATTAGTTGTTGATAATAAAAATACTAGATTCTCAACAACCACAAGAAGAAATCATGCAAATTTAAATCAAGGTAAGGCTTGTTCTTTAACCAAAAAATGAAAAAAGATTATTAGTCATCATTTTCTGTAATTCCATTACTACAGTAGTTTGAAAGTTAAGCAATTGATAAAACTTATGCACTTTCTTTTCCAGAGGAGGGTTTCAAAAGAGTTGGAAGTGTTGCAAATAAGTCAACTGTTGAAAGCCAATCGAAGCCTAGAGTGACAATAGAATTGAAACTGTAGGAGTGAATGTAGGGGCAGACAAGAAAACAAATTCATGAGTATTAATGATGACTGAGAACCATGGATTTGTGAGTGAACAAGAAACTTGTGATACTAGTGAAGGAAGTTCTGCAATTCTTTGGAAAGATGGCTTTCACTGGGCAAACTATGGTAATGACACAATTGGGACAGGAACAAATACAACTGGAGTGTCTAATTGGCAAGGGAGTGATCATTCTAGTAGTATCCTTCCTAATTATTCAGTAGCTTTCATGGAAATAGGTTCTAGATTAGTATATTTTCTTGGCTCTTCGATAGATTTCATGGAAACACATTCTATAACACTATTTTACCTAGCTCTTCTATGTTTAAAATGTCCCTGAACAATAACAACCTTACTCACCCTGCACTTTCTCTTGTGTTCTTGGTTAGAACCATCAAATAAACCCAACGTAGAAGAATAATCTATCTGAGGAGGAGTAATATTTTCCCTTTTAGGAGGCTTGGAAACAATTTGGAAAAAATGAAGAAAGCTAGAGCTTGAGGTGACCTGGAAACTGGGCATATACTTCCCCTCAAAGATACCCTTGTTTTGGGCAGTCCAAAACCTCCATAGAATTAGGAAAAGGACTTCCTTATATTGTTTGAGTTTATGCATATGTAACCATTCAATAACATTATTTAGGAAACTTCCTTTCAACCATAGATTAGGAATGTTAATCATAGCCTCAATTTCTTTCCATACTTGTTTTGTAAATTGACATTCCTCAAAGAGATGTGCACAATACTCAATATTGGATTGACATAGAATGCATCTACTAGGGCCCTCTAGGTGATTCTTTTGTAGTCTATCCCACATTGGGAGTCTGTTATGAAGGATCAGTGAAATCAAACATGTGCTTTTGGGAGGTGCACACACTTCCCAAATATTTTCCCACTACAAGTAGAAAGAGATCCCATTCGGATCCTACAATGCTTCATAGCCTTTAGAGGCTTCATATACAATGTTGTCACCTTTCCATGTCCATGCCAGCTTATTGGGACAGTCAGTAAGTCCGATGTGCTCTACACAAATCTTCAATATATTGGTTCCAGACAAGAACTTGGTTTCCATATAGATTTAATTCTTCTGTAGAGATCCACCCATGGCTCTAGATTGTAGTATTTTCGGCCTTCCCAATCTTATTTAGCTTACAAAACCCACGAGCTTGTAAATGTTCTATTATTTCTAGAGGGAGAAAAATGTGGCAGCTACATCCAAGAATTGCATCACTCCTACTCAAACCTTATTACCATGTCCAATCCACCACGCCAAATGCTTGCCAATGACCAGATATTCAGCAAATAGAGCTTTCCAATGATTCAATGAGTTGTTAACCTTTTTGCATGGCTTCCTAATACAATCAATTATGCTTTCATAAGCGATATAATTTTGCAATTATAATGCAGCATGGGAACTTCTTATATGAATTTGGTGTTTTTTAAAAGTGAACTGCAATTCTGGGCACCTCTCAGCCCTCATACAGCCTCACATTGCCATGTGGACACTCTCACATTGTAGCATTGCCCTAACGAAAGTTCTTTCATCATTCTTGAGATGGATTGTTGGAGTTAAGGGGAAGTTTGGGGGATCATCAAACCCTCATTTTCTTGGTCTTCACATCATGTTGAGAAGGGCATTTCCCTTTGAAGCTAAGTTTGGTTGCATAGTGGGCACATGTTGGTGGAGTAGCCACCTTTTTGTGAGATTAGTTGCACATTCTAGTTGGGGCACATACCTTGAAGAATCCTGTTGGGTTGCTAAATGGACATCTCTTGTTACATGGAGGTTACATCATGAGCTAGTATCCACTTTGAGCCAGATGCAAGTCCTGGGTGACTTTTGTGGAATAGATACCTCAACCCATTGTTTCTTAGCCAAACAGATCCTTCTAGTGTTCTAAGCCAGCTATAGTGCATTGTATAGTCCCTGATTAAAGGTCAGGTTTGTCACACAATGATAAATTATAGGAAACATCTTGTCAAAAGAAATGTTCCCTTCCATAATATAAATGCACTTTGCTTCAAAAATAAATAAATCAAGTCTTCAGCATGTTTTGTTTCTTTACCTGCAAATCACATTAGGAAGAGTGAATGATAGGCAAGGATCTTGAAATTGTGCCTCTGGAGAAAACTCTCTTACATGGACCAACTTTAAAAGGTTTTTTCACATCACCTGCAGCAAAAGCAGGAGTTCATTTTCTAACAGTTGTATTGCATACCTGAAAGCCTGTCAAACTTTTTAGCACTTATTTCTACAGATAGAAATAACCTTCTTACTCATCTGCATCCATGTTAAAATAACTGTACATGAGCATTGAAGTTTTAATTATAACAATCAAATTCAGACCCTAAGTTGTGCTTAAAGGATTTAGAAAACAATTAATGAACAAAATGACTATTGCCAGAAACCGTTCACAGAAGAGAGTGAGTTACAAATTGCAACAAATGCATTCCATGTGTACCACATAATCCTACAACTCCAAGTGAGATGGGAGAAAACATATGTTTTTGGAGTTTCTGTCATATATCCAGGCTGTCTGTCTAGATGTGAGAGATTGGTAATTGGTGTTGAACCAACATGGTGATGTTGTGAAGGTAACACCACATTATTTAGATGAGTATGACTAGCTAGAAAACCATGTGGTTGTGAATAGCTAGAAAACCATGTGGCCATGACTGTGATTGTGGTTGAGGCTATACATGCACACCATGTGCATACATGAATGTAAGTAACCACATAATTGGACTGTGTAGATGGTGATGGTAAGAATCATGATTACCCTGAACAAAATGATGGGCATGTAAAAGGCCATTTACATTTGGACTAGAACGTGGATTCAATAAAGAACCATTCCCTATTACTCCAAAAAATGCCACAAGATTTCCAAAATAATAAAAAAATTACAAGAAATATACCAATAATTGAATTAACAATCCTCTACTTCAACACTGGATTTGTTCTAAATAGAAAAGAAACCAAAAATGTTCTTAAAGAATAAATTCAATGCTATCATTATGATCAAAATATAATTTATTTATGTTATTATAATTGACTCTATATAAATATCTGACAACTTCAATTGATTCAGATGGCCTTGACTCATGTGCCCTAACCAAAATAGTACAATCAGCTCAACAGTCAACAAGGTCAATCCCAAAAGGTGGGTGCTCCTCTATTTGGCCAAAAATAGTAGTGCACAACTCCTATTAAGTCACGAAATATTCTCAAATGTATATCTCCATCTCCTAGTTAAAATAGCAAAAAATAGAGTACAAATCTCACTCCAAACATAAACTTCCATAAATAGCAGGTGTCAAAATGTAACTGGTCCAAGAAAATAGAAGTGCTCGTAATAGCTTGAAAAATTGGTCAACAATTTCAATCCCAAAAGGTGGGTGCTCCTCTATGTGGCCAAAAATAGTAGTGCACAACTCCTATTAAGTCACAAAAGCTTCTCAACTGTAGCTCTCAATCTCCTGGTTAAAATAGCAGTAAAATAGATTACAAATCTCACTCCAACCATAAACCTACAGAAATAGCAAGTGTCAACATGTAACTGGTCCATGAAAGTAGAAGTGCTCGTAATGGATTGCAAATTTGGATTGATACTCTATGCCATATTGGGTACTCGAAAGATAGTCACCTTGCTTGAAATACCATCCACTACCTAAAAAATAGACTGCACAAAATATAACCAAAAATCATGGCCTCGAATTTAACTAAAACTTGAAACATAGGTTAATCTCCAACTAGGTCCTTTGAAATGTTATTTTCTCACTATTTTGACTACCTTGTAAAAATAGAAAACTTCTAAGATAAAATTTCATCGAAAATAGAAACTGCTTTGCTTCTCCCCAATATGTTTCCAAATATATTGTCATATACTAATGGAAAAGACCAAGTTTCTAAAAATAGAAACTTTTATGAATAGTCGAATCAAGAATTTGGAAGTCCCCATCTAACTATCCTCGACTTGCCATGCATGCTCCCCAATTTTCTTGTCAATCTGATGCTCTGGAATAAGGTAAGGCTGGAACAAAGCTATGAAACAAAGTACCCATATGGGCAAGGTACTCATGAATCATCGATTTCGAATTATGGACTCTAATGTTGAGTTCATATTGTATATTGTGGGAAGAAGTTTGCTCTCATAGATCTACTGCCACCTATTTCCAAGGCGGGATAGTCTGCAGGTGCTTCCAACCTCTGAGATAGGCTGGCAGAAAGATGTATTGAATCTAATGGTAGCAGGCCTGGAGAGACCACACAAAGTCTTTTGTCTTTGGATTGCTGCCTCACAAACATATAAGGCTAGGCATCTTTGATCAGAATAACAAAAGAAAGTTACAAGGGAACCTCCTGAGTCTCAAAACACCTAGTATGGATATGGTGCTGCAAATATAATTTATATTTTTTAAACAACTTGATAATGGCAATCAGTATAATATTGTCAGGATTGCAGATTGAAATGGTATGTTCATTTTGTTCTACAATATATCATAAGGAATGTGGGGTATGTGTAGATAAAAAGTTTGACTTGCAGATGATGTGTTCATTTTGTATGCATGAATAGGGTAATAAATGACACAAAATTGCATGAGCTGGGATGTTGTGGTGAATTTTTTCTAAAATTGGAGGCTTCTATTCATTCATTCATTTGTTTTTCAATCTCTAATGCTCATTAACTAACTGTAACTTGTAAGGAATATTTTCTGTGTCTTGTGTTTTGCAAATAGGAACTAATCCTAACATGTCAAATATAGAGTGATACATGGCAGTGAAAAAGTCCTTTTACTCACCTTTTCCAACTATAAATGCTAGATTTATATTCTAGTCCATTTGACCTAGTTTGGTCTGTTGTGGGCATTAATGGTAGTATATGTTTATTTTGATAAATAAGAAGTGTTTATATTAATGTACAGTCTAATGGTCATTATTTAATTGTAAGGATTATTTTCTGTGTTCTGTGTTTTGCAAATAGGAACTAAGCCTAACATGTCATGTAAGGGACATATTTTCTCTTTAATCCACTTTGCTTTGTAGTTGTGGCTTAGTCACTAATGCTAGTTGTGGAATATTTTATGATTTCTGTGATTGAATATGGTTATAACATACGGTCAGAAAAATGGTTAACACTTAGTGCAATAGGTGGTTGCTCATTGGTGAGAGGTTAACGCTTGTTAAATATGTTCTTGAAGCTATCCCCACTATATTGGCATTCAATGATATGCATTCTTGTGGTAATGCTAAAAAGAAAAGAAAAAATGTTTTCATTTCTTATGGACAAGTAAAAAGGAAAACTATGGAATGGCTCTAGTCAAATTGAAGAGAATAACCAAGCCAAAGGCAATAGCCTAGGTGGCTGGAGTTTAAAATAACTGTACCAATTTGGGAAGGCCTTAGTTGCTAAAAGTCTTTGGAGGCTTATCAATAGTGAGGGCCATTGGCATAATGCTATATATCCATAAAATTATGGACCCAACATCTTTTGAAGAATGGATCGGGCTTTTAGTTAATTCAATCTTAAATGCCTCAATAATATGGAAAGCTTGAGTTTAGTCCTTTCTCTTTATAGGGAACTGGCTTGCTTAGAAATTTGGTGATGGTTAAAAGGTGAGACTATAAATCAACCCTTGGATGGGATGTGTTGGGCATTTTCAACTACCCATAATTTGATTAATTTGTTGAATGAACTTGGTATTATTTCTCTCACCGATGCTGCAAATCTAGTGAGTACTAATATGCAGGTTGGAAAAAAGCAAAGACTATGAGATTGGAGGGTATACTTGTTGAGCATTGGAAAGATTTTGCTCAAAGGCTACTAGACCCATATAAGATTAAAAGTAGAGGATGATGTCTATCTAGTATGGTCTAAATATCCAACTAATGGTGAGTTTACTACAAGTCTAGGTTACAACATCATGTTTTAGGAAGGAAGTGGGAGAGCATATTGGAGCAAAATATGGAAAGTTAAGGCATGTATTTAAAATATATAATCCTTATGTGTTTATCCCTAGCAAAGAAAACATACACTTGAGAAACCCTTTGGAAAAGGGCAAGGGAAGGCCATGATATTTGCAACTGTGTAAAAGGATGGAAAAGACATTGATTATTTGTTGGTTCACTGTGACTTTACAAAAGAAGTATGGGGTCCTATTTTATCACTCAATGGTGGGAAAAATATGTGGAACAAGGAATTTGTTTTGGGGTGCATGAAGAAATTATTCGATGATCGAGCTCTCAAAGAATATAGAACCATCCCCTTGATAATATCCAAACCAATCTAGTTAGTAAGGAATGCAATAATTCCTTAAGATTTGAGGATACATGTCTTTTCAAGTTCAACATTAAAAAAAGGTTTTATATTAGATTCGGATGCTCTAGCATTGGGTGTTAGAACCTTGAAAAATGCATGGAAAGGCCAATATCGGGACCATTTTGAGATGGATCTTGCTGGGCACCTAGATTAGTCCTCCGCCCTTTAGGAGCAATGTTTTCTGTTGCATCATGTTCTGTACTAATTTGGGGAACTTTGGTTGGATTTGGTTCCTGATGAACCACTTACCTTGGTGAAGAGGTTCTTCTACTTTGACATCTTGAAAAAATTGTATATTCTATTGGCAAGTGATCTTTAACTTGTTGTCCATGATCTGTTCCATTGTAGCTTGCTAAATGTAGTCATGGTTGAGCTTTGTAGTGGCCAAATTCTCTGCCACTTTTGAGGTGTGCAACAAAGGCATAAGTAGATAAGCAGATAAGCAGCTTATCCCGGGCTATGGAGTCCAAAACAATTCTATGCATTGGAAAATTTAGTATGAAGCAGCATATTAAACTGGAAAACATGCCATAAACAACAGTATTTCTATCCATAATGGGTCTGCAATTTACACTTACAGCCAATGTACAAATCTCAAAAAGATACTATAGCAGTTCCATTATGTATGTGCCTCAAATTATTACATCAAAGTTGAATACATCCAGTAAAGAGACAATCTTTCATTGAATAATCAATCCATACATTGCACAATTCAAACCTGATATTATCAAGTCTTAAGAGGACAAACAGATCACTCTTCATAGCCCTCCTATGATGGCTAATAAACATTATAATAAATGTAACATCCCTGTTATCCAGACATCTAGTTCTATGAAATCGAAAACAAAACTAACCTTTTAGCCTCAGTGAAGACTGTAAACCCCAAGAAACTTTGAACAACTGTAGAAGCTACTGTAAAAAACTCCAGCTTTGCCGAATGCAGAGATCTAATTATTTTTCTTGTGGTTTTTACTGGCTCTTGCCCCCCTTATGTAGGGATTTCGACATGCTGAAGCCTTCATCTCATTTATGGAGTATGGACCAATTCAAGGTTAAAAGAATCTTTACCCAAAAAAATTTGGTGGTTGAAACCTCAATTCAAACTCCCATTAACCAAAATCGACGGGAGTTGGGGCGATTTGAAATTTTGAAATGAGATTTTCATAAAAACCTCAACATCGGGCCGCCATTGCCGAAAACGTAGGGCGAGCCAGCTACTCGTGGGCACCAAAATCGACGGGAGTTGGGGCGATTCGAAATTTTGAAATGATATTTGCATAAAAACCTCAAAGCCGGGCCGCCATTGCCGAAAACGTAAGGCGAGCCAGCTGCTCGTGGGCATCATCATGGGCGAAGTTCGAACCATTCAACCAAGTTACCATTACCAATCGCAGCCTCGGCCCTCAGCCCTCCATTAGACCATTACCCAAATAATAAATTGCATTACCAATCGCGGCCTCGACCCTCGGGCCTCCATTAGACCATTACCCAAATAATAAATTGTTGGGCCGCTAGCTGCGCGAACCAACTGTTCGCGGCCTCCATTACCAGAATATGGTGGGCGAACCAACTGTATGCGGCCTCCAATACCCTAAATGGTGGACGAACCAACTCTTCCAATCCTCCATTACCCAAAATTCTGGGCGAATTCATCATTTCGGGATTCTTTTACATGGCTATATTGATTTTTCCAATTTTGCGACCTTGGCTATTCGATTTCCTTTGACTATGGGTTAAATAAATATGGGGCTAATATGTTAAATTTAAAAAAACTCATTTCATATTAAAAATTCGCCCAGGGTTTCTTGGTAACCCCTATAATTTCGCCCATGGGCTATAATTCGCCCCTAAAATTTTCCCTGGTTTCCACCATTGAGGATGTTAAATTTTTAGAATTTATTTCAATCTGAACTAGGATCTTAACTGAGAGAACGACATGTACAACAAATATACAGCATATCAATTATGGACACAATAATGCAAGCACACAAGAGACACAGAGTTTACTTGGGGAAAACCATAAAGGTGAAAAACCCCAATAACTTCCTTAGAGATATATAGAGCAATGATACAACCAGAATACAAGAGATAGTCTTCTCCTAGCAGTAGAGCCTCCTCCTCCACAAGTGCGCCACTCTCCAAAGTGTGAGTGAGTGAATAGAATGATAAAATAGAGATCTCCCGATCTCTATTTATACTAGACTTGACTTGCCTAATAACCTTTACTAGGTCGGCCTTAACTTAACCACATAACACAATGCTAACTGGGCCGACACCCAATAGGGTGGTCTAATAACCCTTTGACCCACATGGCCGACCCCCACTAGGGTGATCTAATAACCCATCAAGTATAAGCTACAACACTTACAATATAAATGACGACACTTTCGTATAGAGGAATAATAACATCTCTATAGGAATACAACCACTTCCGTATAGAGGAATAATAACATCTCTATAGGAATACAATATACATATATGTGAAATACATTCCGAAGTTACATATACATCAACACTCCCTCTTAACTAGGAAGGTATTTCTCGACACAGGTATTCTAGCACAAGTCATCTTCTCTGGATCATCGTCACTGGATAATTGTCATCGAGTCATCATCATCGTCACTGTTGCTGCTATCTCAATCAATCTCTGAATCTACTCGTCATAGGAAGTTCTATAGAGCCAGTCCTTTTTCATACTGGATGTAGGCCCACCACCTATAGGTCTTCATCATCTGTGCGAACGGTCTAATAGAGGTGGCCTCTCGGGACTAATTTTATGTGCGGATGCAATACCGGAAAGAGTATCCCAGGAACATTTATGTGCCTAAGCATGACTAGCAAGATCTCCCAGGACTGATTACATGGATCTACTCCACATCACCTTTAAAGAGCATCCCAGGAACATTTATGTGCCGCAGCACGACCGGCAAGATCTCTAAAGAGCATCCCAGGACTTACTACGAGCACACAGCTCAACCTCTCGGATCTCCAGGACTGATTACATGTGGATAGACAAAACCTTTAAAGAGCATCCCAGGAACATTTATGTGTCGTAGCATGACCGGCAAGATCTCTAAAGAGCATCCCAGGACTAATTACAAGCACATAGCTCAACCTCTCGGATCTCCAGGACTGATTACATGTCTCCATAGTAATACCTCATCCCAGGACTGATTATGAGCACACAGCTCAACCTATCGGATATATGATGACTGATTACATACTACATAGCAATACCGGAAAGAGTATCCCAAGAACATTTATGTGCCGCAGCATGATCGACAAGATCTCCTAGGACTGATTACATGCTATTTGCACAACCTGCCACATATCATCTCTGACCTCCAAGTATCAACCTGATACTCATGATCCAACGGATCATCATCGCACAAAGCATCATCCTGATGCTCATGATCACACTGATCATCATCACTATACCATCCTGATACATATCATTTGGAGCAACACCCTGAAGCTCGTCATCATGATCATCCTGATCATACAATGCATCCACCTGATGCATACCAAGTATCTACCTGATACATATCATCATACATGATCCACCTGATCATACCTGATACATATCAACATACATGATCTACCTGATCATACAATGTATCCACCAGATACATATACAGATACATGGTCCAAGCATCCAACATGATGCATATACAAAATACATACAAATGATCCAACTGATCATATCCAGCATCCAACGTGATGCGTACATTCATATACATATAAATGATCCAACTTATCATATCCAACATCATCCTGATGCATATACAGAGCAGTAACTGGAGCATCGTCCAGATGCTCATCATCCATGATCCTCCTGATCATCATAGCATCCTCCTCTTCAGATCATCACATCGTCCACGAAGCACAACCCAGATGCACATCATCCAACACTTACACCACCGACATGGGAGAACACATCTACCACCATTCGGGGAAGGCTCCAGTCCTTACTTTTTCACCATGGGAGAACACATCTACCACCATGTGAAAAATGGCTTCAGCCCTTACATCTACACCATGGGAGAACACATCTACCACCATGTGAGAATGGCTCAGCAATTACATCACGACCATGGGAGAACACATCAACCATGTCAGAAAAGCTCATGTGCATCTGCATCTTCCGGACTCATCACTTCCTTTTGGAAGGAACCTCGATCTGAAGTGCACTAAGCCTCTCTCTGAAGTACTCAAACTACACTCTGGCCAATGGCTTGGTAAATACATCTGCATCCTGCTCATCCATCGCAACATACTCTGCTTCGGCTGTACTCAGTGCCACACAGGACTACTTCCTTCTAAACCAAGAGATCACACCTGATCCCATACTGAAGCAGCACCCAGGAGTGCTCTTCTTATCCGCAGCACTTCCTGCCCAGTCTGAATCAACATAACCCTGCGGGTTAAACTTTTGATTCACGCCATACTTGAGCCCATAGTCAACCGTACCCTTCAGGTACCTCAGAATATGATGTAAAACAACCAAGTGAACACTCCTCGGATCCGTCAGGAACTGGCTCAATGTGTTCACCGCAAAGAAGATATCTGGTCTCGTGTTCGTCAGATACATAGAGGACCCAATCATCTGACAATACATAGTGACATCAACCAGTTCAGATGAATCATCACACAGAAGCTTCAGGTTTGATGCCATAGGTGTGGCCATAGCCTTACAGTCCATCATCCCGAACCTCTTCAAGATCTCTACTGCATACTTCCCTTGTCCAAGGAAGATTCCATCTGCACTCTGCCACACCTCCATATCTAGAAAGTGGTACATCATCCCCAAGTTCTTCATCTCGAACTTGGCAACAAGCTTCCACTGCGTGTCGGAAATCAATCTATCTTCACCTATAATAAACAGGTCATCCATATACAAAAGTAGTATCACTGGATTTCATTCCTCAACCTTGTAGTAAAGGTTGGAATCCACTATACTCTTAGTAAAGCCCAAATTGGATAGAAAGCTATCTATCCTACCATACCAAGTTCTGCACGTATATGACTCCCTGTCATGTGTCTCAGAACCAAGTGGCTGCTCCACATACACTTCTTCTTCAACTACACCATTCAAGAAAGCTGTCTTGAAATCCATCTGGTGTATCTTCCATTTCATCACTGTAGCCAGAGCAAGTACGGATCTAATGGAAGTGTATCTGGCTACAGGAGCAAAAGTCTCTGTGCTACCACCTACAACATGCTTGATCTTGTAGATCCTCTTGGAAGTCACTACAGACTCCCCTTTAGGTCTTGGGACTGCATCCCAAACATCTTCATGATCGATTGGTACTCCTCGATCATGGCATTCTTCCCAGATCTTGGGAACTTCAATATCTTCAATATCTTCAATATTTTCAATAGATAACTTTGTTGCTTGAACAAATGTTGTAGTCCTTCTTTTGTAGGTGATGGTATACGATATTTCCTACACAAGAAGTTAAATTGCATGATTGGAAAACATCTCAAAGTTTTCAGAACAAATTCTTACACATAAAGAAATATATCATACAGTCATGCAATTATTTTAGCCAATGCTTCAATACAACATTTATCCATATCCCGTTAACTTTCTAGATGCCTTCCAATCTCTACCAGAACATTGTTAAGAGTGTGCAAAACCCCCAACATGTTAGCAAAGAGGTTTCATTCTAGATAAGTAGCAATGGAATGTTGTACAGTGCCATAGGCCACTTACCCATCAAATGCATATTAGTAGTATACTGTTCATTAATGCAATCATTCTAATATGCACAATACATATCCTAAGTCTAGGAACATAAGCCTATACATCATTGAACAATTTTATTTAAACAAACAAATATGTAAGAAATGGTAATTAAAATACTTATCTTTGTTTGTTTGTTGGGTGGACTCCCTTTGAGTCTTTGCTTCCTTGCAGGAGCTGCTGAAGTAGCTTCTTCTACACTTTTCTGTTGTGGAATGCAGAAGGATGGTCAACTCCCTCTAGATATCTGCATCCTTGCAGAAACTACTGGAGTGAGCTCCCTCTTGATCTTTGCTTCTTAGAGTACATGTCCTTGAACCTATATTCATCCTAGGTCCCTATGCATGCTTATTAGTATCATGATTGTGTTATCCTTGTAATCTCATACATTCATTAGTATATTCTTAATACTATCAAAACACAATAATCTTAAGCATGTATAGTCATGATCATTTCAAACAGAAATAATAAGCATTAGTATTCAAGGTTTCAGGGAAGTCTTCTTTTACTCATGCATATTCTTATTTGATCATAAGACTCTTTTGATTAGTTAAATCATCAATGCATCAACCCGTGATTACATACCTCGTCAGTAGATCTTCAATGTGATCCATGACAATGGATGAATCTTTGTCTTTATGTCACCATGATCATATGTTCTTGAAGTAGAACATGATTTGTCTTTCTTGGTGTACCTTTTATGTTAGTGAACAACATAAACCTCATACAACATCACAATGCATTAGTACAATCATAAGTGTCAAAACCTTAATCAATGAATATCTTCTATTAAAGTGATACGACAAGTCTAGTAATTAATCAAGATTGTACTATAATGATATGAAGACAAACATATCATAAATTTAACCATGAATAGAATTCGAAACATACCTGTAAGCCATACCTATCAAGATTGCTTGTAATCTTCTTATGGAAGGCCTTTGCCTCATCTCCCTCTGAGACAAGAACTTCTTCACTTATGCAGGTGACCAATCCATCTTCTTCTAGGATTAACCCAATCCACTTGATTTGCAAGAACTAGATCTGGAGTTGTATTAGGGTTTGTCAGAGAAACCCCAAAAATTCAAACTTTGAATTTAAAACTTCCGAAAGGATAGAAATATGCGCCTTGATGAGATGATCAAGCTGGTATATTCAAAATTTGAAAACTGCAAAGTTTCACTCCTCATTTTTTCCTTTGAAACTTTCGGATTCACTAGTCATGACCCTGAACTGGGGTTTGATGAAGCCCACTCTTCTGCCCAATCAAAAGGTTTGATCCAAAGCTCTAAGCTTCTATTTTTATGAGGAGCTTCCAGCAGTGGTCACAGATTTCAAAAATTCCCATTTTTGCAGAAGCCCTAATTTTCCACTTTTCTGATCAAAGTCCTGAACTAGGGTCTGATCAAGCCTGGCCTTCTTCCCAACCAAAAATTATGATCTTGGTCTCTAAATTTCAATTTTGATGAGTAGCATTCATCCGTGGTTTCCGATTACAAAAATTCCAACTTTATCTGAAACCCTAAATTCCGGAAGCCATGAATGAAGGTGCTCAAAAATAATTATGGTTTGACATAAATATGTACCTGATTGTTTCTAGTGTAACTCCGAACTTTTTGATCCACAAGGTCTGAAATTTTTTTTTGTGATAGCCCGACATGTCATCTTTCCATCCCGATAGGTCTAACCTTAATTGGATTCTCTGAGAGAGAGTTATGCCAAGTGTCGCAACATGACCTTTTTATGGGATAAAACAGGAGAGCGAACTTTTACGTCGTGCCACGTGTCACTGGTTGAACTTCGACCTCTGAAAACATTTCTTGAGATAGTACAATCTGTGTACTACCTGTCACTTTTTATGAAATTTCATTTGGAGCTTCCTAGCCCAAGTTATGACCTTTTTTCCAAGGTCACCTATTTATGACTAAGATCTGGAAGATGCAGAAACCATATATTGTACAGATCCTAAATCACAACGTACAATGAATTAGAGGTTGTCCTTTGAAAAAACGGTACATGGGGATCTTATCTTCGACCTATAAAATTTTTAGATCCGAAAAATTCTCCATAATGGATTTATAGCGAAAGTTCTACGATGACTGGTTTTTGCTATATCAAGCCCTAGCATCGTAAGTGGAACAAGTGCCATACATGCCATATCATGCTTTCTTTCAGGCTAGCTCTAATACCATGTTAAATTTTCAGAATTTACTTCAATCGGAACTAGGATCTTAACTGAGAGAACAACATGTACAGCAAATCTACAGCATATCAATCATGGACACAATAATGCAAGCACACAAGAGACACAGAGTTTACTTAGGGAAAACCATAAAGGTGAAAAACCCCAATAACTTCCTCAGAGATAGATGGAGCAATGATACAACCAGAATACAAGATATAGGATTCTCCTAGCAGCAGATCCTCCTCCTCCAAAAGTGCACCACTCTCTAAAGTGTGAGTGAGTGAATAGAATGATAAAATAGATATCTCCCGATCTCTATTTATACTAGACTTGACTTGCCTAATAACCTTTACTAGGTCGACCTTAACTTAACCACATAACACAATGCTGACTGGGCCGACACCCAATAGGGTGGTCTAATAACCCTTTGACCCACATGGACGACCCCCACTAGGGTGGTCTAAGAACCCATCAAGTATAAGTTACGACACTTACAATATAAATGACTACACTTCCATATAGAGGAATAATAACATCTCTATAGGAATACAACCACTTCCGTATAGAGGAATAATAACATCTCTATAGGAATACAATATACATATATGTGAAATACATTCCAAAGTTACATATACATCAACAAAGGACAGGGGTCTTGGGGTTTGTTTCTTGGATGGGAGAGTGCAGGTATTCCCCAAGACTACAGGATTATCTAGCTCCATGGACATTGGGGTTAGATGTGGAAAACTATACAAGCTCTTGTTTCATCCATAGCACGCTTTGGAACATAGCAACAGCAGTGAGCTCTATGAGCTATCACATCAGAGGATGGCCCACTTGCATCACCCAGCTTTGAGATTGTTGAGGATCATGGTTACAGGTTTATCCGAGTTCAGCACAGAGCAGGGTGATCTGTACAGGGTGAGTGCTTTGGGAAAGTACACCAAGACTGCTTTTCCAAGCAGTGACAATAGAGCAACGGGAGTACTTGATTTGATCCAAACTGATATTTGTGGTCTTATGTCGTCAGTTTTTTTTACTAAATTTGAGTATTATATCTCTTTCATCGATGACTACTCCAGGAAGACCTGGATCTACTTCTTGAGGAGCAAGAAGTCACCCTTAGTATAAAGAGTCTTCCAAGGGTTCAAATCTCTTGTGGAGAATCAAACAGGGAGGAGAATTCAGATGTTGAGATCGGACAATGGGGGTGAGTATACCTCCAAGGAGTTCGATGAGTTTTGAACACAGGAGGGTATATAGATATAGTTGACAATTCCCTACACTCATGAGTATAATGGAGTAGCAGAGAGGAAGAACAGGTCGATTGTGGGAGCAGCGAGAGCGATGCTTCATGATCAGATTTTATCGTTCTTTCTATGGGCAGAGGCATGCAGTACTGCAGTTTATCTACAGAATAGGAGTCCCCATCATGCCTTTGGGAGGAAGAATCTTGAGGAGATGTTCATAGGAAAGAAGCCTGAGGTTGGCCATTTTCGCATATTTGGTTCTTTGACTTACTCTCATGTCCCTTCTGAGAAGAGGACGAAGTTTGATCCCACTGCAGAGAGAGGCATCTTTGTGGGATATGATGAGACTTTAAAGTCTTATCGGATTTACCTTCCTGGCCAGAAGAAGGTTGTTGTGAGGTAGGAAGTGAATTTTGATGAGGAGAGAGCCTTCAGGAAATCCAGAGAGTTGGAGCATGGGGAGCCATCGGCTTCCACACCTTAGGTGTCTCAGGCTTCTTCGGTACAGATATCAATTCCACAAGTTTCCAGAGTGACTGGATCACAGGCTATAGGCATAGGTTCTACAGGTTCAGTGGTTCAGGTGAGAGGTACTTTAGGGACAGGTTCTGGTTCTGGTTCTCAGGTTACAGGTTCTTCAGGGACTAGTTCATCAGTCACTGTTCCTCGGGGTGTTGGACCTTCTTCTTTTGGTAGTTCTTCAGATGAGGAGAGAGAAGTTCATGAGGATCCTTCAAGGAAGAGGAATCCTAAATGGCTTCGTGATACCTTGGAGGAGGCAGAGGCATTTGGTAGACCTCAAGAGGAGATCAGGACAGTAGTGATGCCGAATAGATTGGGTATGGATCTTGTTGCGAGTCTTTATGTTTTAGAGTCTTCCACATTTGAGGAGGCCTCCCAGCATCAGGTTTGGAGAGATGCCATGATGGAAGAGTACCATTCCATCATGAAAAATGATGCATGGGAGATAGTACCAAGACCAAGGGGGAGTCTGTTGTGACTTCGAAGTGGATCTACAAGGTGAATCATGATGTGGATGGCAGTGTGGAGAAGTACAAGGCTCGGTTTGTGGCACGGGGGTTTTCACAGGTTGAGGGAGTTGATTATGATGAGACCTTTGCGTTGTTTGCTCGTTATTCTTCCATCATAGCAGTGATTTCTATAGCAGTAGAGATGAGTTGGAAGATCCACCAGATGGATGTGAAGACCGCATTTCTCAATGGTATTATGCAGGAGGAGGTTTACTTAGAGAATCCACAGGGATTTGAGATTCATGGGAGAGATTCTCATGTGTGCAGGCTAAGGAAAGCCTTGTATGGACTGAAGCAAACTCCTAGAGCATGGTACCCAGGATTGATGCGTATTTGACATCGATGGGTTTTCAGAAGAGTGAGACTGATCCCAACCTTTACTACATTATGGTTGGTGGAGATCCTCTCATTCTTTTGTTATATGTTGATGACTTGTTTATCACTGGAAAGGACTGTCTCATTGCACATTGCAAGAGAGACCTTGCTACTGAGTACGAGATGACTGACATTGGGTTGATGCATTATTATCTAGGGATAGAGGTTTGGCAGGAGCCTGGTCATATTTTCCTAGGACTGTAGCTAGGGTTTTCACCCTAGCTTGTGCAAATGAGCACCTACTAAGGAGAAGGGCCTCCTTAGTAGCAGTTCAATAAACAGTAAATAAAAGCAGTAAAACAGTATGAAATTTAACCTAGCATGAGCATTAACATAAATAACAAAACATGAAAATTTGGCAAAGATTTCTCTTTTTGTATTAAAAATTACCTCAGATGTAGAGGTTGGTGGAGCCTTTGCAGCAATCCAAGAGGGTTGATTTCAAGCTCTAGTGTTGTTCATTTCTCCTTCTCCAAAGGGTTTTGGAAATGGGCCAAAGGGGAACTCAAATGTGAAAATAGCTCAAAAGGGTGAGCTAGGGTTTCAGGAGTGATTTTGGTAGAGTAAGGATAGGAATGATTGTGGATATAAAATGGGGAGCCTCCATCACCTATTTATAGGTTTTTAGTGGTGGAGTGCTGACCCATGGTTTTGGGCACCATATGGTTTAGGTCAACTGTATAGGGTTTTTGCTTCATTTTTTCCCTCTTTTTTCTCTTTTTTGTATTTTTTATTCTCTTTTTCGAGGGTTTTTGCTATTTTTGGAGGAATTTACTTTATTTTTGGGGGAAAAAAGAGGTTTTTGGCCTTTTGGAGGATTTTTAATGGGTTTTTAAGGTTTTGGAGGCAAATATGGTAGGGAATATGGACAAATGAGTCATGTAATGAGGGAGATGATGTAGTGAGCACTTTTTGGGTGTTAACAGATTGCCCCCTGATGTGTGAGGGAAGGAGCTCATCATATGGCCAATAGATATCATAAGTCTTTTATGGTTTTCCTGGGATGTGGAGAGGAGAAGAAATGAACTAGAGCCCGGAACAACGGTCCCGAACACACTACAAAAACTGAAAGTACATGAACTCAATAATGAATGAGGAATAATCTGAACATATGGACGAGGTGGGCATTCCCATGCTCATATCAAGATATAGAACAATAACAAGGGGGTCCAAAAAATGGGGACCTGAAATATACATGGCCTCAAATGAGGAAGAATCTCAATATATGGACGAGGCGGGCATACCCATGCTCGTATCTAGATATATATATAAAAGAACAATGAGGCCCAAAAATGGGGGCCTGAAGGATACATGGAGAACCACTGTGTACATCATAAGGGTCCAGAGGGGACACAAATCTGGGACATACTACTGGGATGACCATTGCTGAGCTTAAGAAATGATACACTGGAATAACAACAGTGCTGCTGAGTGTGGTACTAGAGGAACTGATGAGCTGCTGGATCATAGTGACGGGGAGTCATACCCTCAATGGTACATGGAACTGGAACTGAACTGGGTACTCAAGGAAGCATATAATTGGATGGCTTCCGAATACAATCGCCTACGCAACCGAGACATCCACAGGAACGTATAACTGGGCATTCTGAAGTGACTCACCAATGTGTTAGAGTCCGGGGAAATCCGGGGTCTTCGACCAATAACTGAAGGGATATATACCCTGTGCGATTCTCAACGATGCGATCAAGGTGTTGAATTCGAGCATGTGAGAAACAACCACTTGGAGAGGCACTGATGACTCCTCTCAAAATGGTCCGTAGGAACTCACCACAAATGGTGATGAGTCCAAGGTGCAGGGACCTCTGGGTCTATCCTTTGGAATAGTTGGGTTGTCGTCGACAGAGGGAGACCTGCAACTAGCAAGGTAATGATGTTTCCTTGATAGGAGCACGAGGTGGAGAACCGGAGTGTGAGAGTACTGATGGTAGGACTGACATACTGTGGGAGTAGGGAATAACTGGGCAAATAGAGTGGGTGGACTCAAACTTCCTTTGTTCAGAGTATGATGGTGGGGCTGATCGGGCAGCATATGAAACTGACTGGTGGGAAAGGGATCATAGCTGTAATGGACCAGGGATGGTGACTGGGATGAGTGATACTCAAGTTGGTGTAAAATGGCAGGAGACTGCAGAATACTCTGAACAAAGGCAACTTGATTGGGGGTGCTGCCGATATGATCGATCATAGTGCCAAGAGGCATGGGGGGAACTTCTTCATGGGTTAAGGAACTAGAAGAAGTGTGTTCAAAATGGTACTGTCGTGTGGATTTATACGAGCCCAGGACAGTTCATGCTCGAGATTGCTTTCAATTTTAAGGAGTCTGAAAGCGATAAGAAGACTCTGAAATAAGGGAATGGTACCGTCGTGTGGATTTGTACGAGCCCAGGATGGTGCATGCTCGTGGTTGCTTTCAATTTTAGAGAGTCTGAAAGCGATAAGAAGACTCCATGGGGGGGTGCTTTTTCGTGTGTTAGTCTCCAAGGCCCGAAGAAGCATAAAAGGATGCAATGAAGAACTCTTCTAGCCGGTGTGACTAGAGTATTCATTTTTCGTAATTAGTCTACCAGGTCCGAAAAAGGGTTAAACTTATACTAGATAGATTCCCTTTCAGGTACTTTAACGAGCATGAAAGGAAGCAAGATTGCTCGATGATCTTTTCATTGTTTTAGGAGTCAGAAAAGAGCTTAACAGAAACTCCCTAAGTGCCTTTTTCGTAAAGGACTTGAACGACCCGAAAAAGGGATAAAATTATACCGAACAAAAGGAATGGTCAAGCAAGGAGGAAGTGCTCAATCAAGGAACATTGATGATGACCAAGAACGAGGGTATGGGGGAAAACTAGTGGGCCTCCTTGTGGGATAATGAATGGTGGTAAAATAACGAAATAATTGCAGTATGAATGGAGTGAATGGCTCATGTAAAAAAGTGTAGCAATCCGATGGCAGCCAATGTGACGTGCAAACCGAGGCAGCAAGGTGTTGGGACACAATGTTGAAATTGTACCTAGTGAGAGAGAGAAATGATCTCAAGCGTCATCACGGGCTCAGAAAACTGAATCCGGCGATATAAAAAGTGTCAAAAAAGGAGAACAGTTGAAGTGGCACACAAACCAAGGCGATGAGGGCGTTTTGGAAAAAATGCCTAAAAAATCTGGGGGTGAGAGTGAGAAATGATCTCAAGCATCATCACGGGCATGGAAATATGAATCCAGCGGTGCAAATGTTTTCGGATATCCACATCATCTTTTTCAGGATCTTGCATGCAATTAGGGTTTGCATGCATCCCAGACACCAGGTTGATGCCTCCAGCACCTTAGCCACCTTATTCTAGCACCCAGGAGCTTCTTACATTAGAGTTTCAGCCCTCCTAGTCTGGAAGGTTCCCACTTCTCACCTACTTCCAGAGAAGGGCGCACTTCTTCACCTACCACTGCAGTTCCACTTCAGTTACACTCAGTTAGCTCCGATTCTCCCTGATTCGAGGCTAGTTTCACTCCCGACTGACTCTTTCACTCCGTTGGACCTCCAAATTGACTAGATGACTTATTCTGACTTCAGTTAGCCTCTCGTGCACCCTCCACTGAACCCACTTCCCTATATCAGTGCTACACACTTCAGTTACACAAGTTACACTCAGTTAGACTCAGATTGACACCTGGATGACTGGTTCTTGTGCATTGATGACCACCACTGATTGATGATGAGGACTCCTAGTTGGAGTCAAGCTACTCCATTCAGTGATTCGAATGACCTCCTTAGGCAATTCGAATTGCTCAGTCATTGTTACTGTATTGTATTGTAATTATTCACCCTCATTGGGATATTGAGCACTGTGCATGTTTTACACAATTTTACACCATATTTTCTATGTTCATCTGTTGTGATTGATTTACTTGTTCATTAGATCTGTTGTGACTAATTTTACAAAATGGTGTGAAAAATAGAGTTCATATGGCTCCGAAATGGCAAAGGAAATAACTAGGTTAAAAATGGTTGCAAATAAAGGTGAGCCCACCAAGCCAAGGATGCAGTGGTGGGGAGAAATGATGACCCATGGGGGAAGAATACTAGCTGTATCAAATCAAATCATATATACAAGTGACATGTGACCTCAAAAATGGTTGAGATCACGCATGTGAAAAAGTAAGTAGGGTTAATGCCCTGCCCCCATGCTATGCGCATGGGGTTTGTGATTGTGGATCACATATGTGTTGGTTTGAACAATGGGATCATTGAAATACTGGGATAGATGTGATGGGGGAGGTTCAAAATGCCTTGATCATGCCCCCTATCCCAAGGTCGAGGTAATCTATTATTCTCCCTAACTAAGAGGTGTCAATGTGGTGTTCTATGATAGCAGGGTCAAGACCAGGAATTTCGGTATAGGACCAGGCAAAGACATCATGAAATTCTTAGAAAAGTTTTTTGTACTCTCCGATCTCATACTCACTGTAGGAGGCACCTAATGTAATGATTTCAAGAGCACCGGGTGGGTCAGAGATATCGATGTGGATGACGGGTGAGATGTTGGCCATGTTACCTTCCTCAAAAGCATCAGGAGCAGGAATGGGATCCTTAAACTAGTCGACTTTGGTGGGGAGGAAATCTTTGGACTCAACCGCAAATTGGGTGGTTGTGGTGGAGGAGGACTCTTCTAGGAGGAAGTAGGAATGATGGTGCATGTGCTCCCAGGGGTAATCCAAGGTAGTGAGAGCCTCTAGAATCTCCTCATCATTGCGGAAACTTTGAGTTGTCAAATCGGTTGACGAGGGAGTGGTAGTAGAAGAGATCATATAGATGGTATTAATCTCGCCAGATGAGGGTGATACTGGGGGGTGGATCTCCTCAATTGTGGGGGGCGTCGTCTCAAGGTCCAAATTATTCATCTCATAGAGAGCTGCTCTATAATCGGGGAGATCAGGACAGTGATGTGAGTAATCGTCGTAAATACCGCATATTGCACAAGGGTGGTTGGTACGCAATGATGTATCACGAGGCTTAGGGGTTGGATCGAGTTGGACAACCGGGATGTTGGGGTCGTCGTCAAGCATTTGCATGTGCCCTTGTAATGTAGGTAATTGTGGACATTGATGGGCAGGATGACCTAACTCATAACACAATGAGCATTTAGGAGGAGCACAAAACACGGGGCGGTTTTTAACTGTTTTGGGAGAGGGTACAACAGTGTATGGTTATGGGCCTCTGCCCCCAGTGTGCTTGATAAGAGGGGATGGATTGGTGGATGAGGAAGGAGTAGAGACACCGGGGGGTGGTTGACTAGTAATGGCGATGGGTTGCACCGGTTGTAGGATGACATTTGGTGTCGGTGGGGGAACTGGAGGCGAAATATACCACACGGGTAGTCCTAAGGTTAACCCGGGGAGGCTGAGAGTAGCCATAATCGGGGCACTTACTACTCCCGAGGGAGGGAATAGGAAGGGGATTGTGTGGATGGGTGTAACACCAATATGACTAGGTACCAATGGTGGTTTGGGTAACAAGGGCGATTGATTGTTGGGTGTTTGTGTATGGTGGGAAAGGGTACATAGGTCAGATATTTCGGTCGCTGGTGACGAGGGTGGAATGGATTGGAATGTGGAGGTCATCGACATATTTGAGTAAACTCTGGGTCCCACGGAGGAAACTAACGAGGTAGTTGCACCACAAACAGGTTGTTCAACCATGGGGAGAACATTTTCAGGTGCAGTAGGGGCATTAGGATCGTAATAGGTGAGTTGATCGACCTTGACCATGCGTCCGTCATGGGGGAACATCATGATACGAAAAACGGATGAGGCAACTATCCACATGGCATACATGTAGATGCGGTCAAGTAAGAGGTTATAATCAAGTTGGGCGTTGATGACCTCTATGTTAATGAGCACTGTTTTACCAACCAACTGGACGGGGACATTAGCTAAGAGACCTTGGAGTTGAGCCGAACGGCCATCGTAGGCTCACAACGCAGTGGTGGACTGTTGGAGAGTAGGGGATTCCAACTTCTGCCAAATGAATGTGGACATAACACATTTAGAGGCACCTTCATCGATAATGCACCGATGGATGACAAGATTCTGAACGAATACAGAAACTTGGAATGCTAAAGTGGAAGGCAGGCATGGTTTGGATTGGTCCAAATCAAAGGCCATCAGTCGTGAATCATTTGGGTCAATAGCACCAATGGCAGAGAGCAAAGTCTTGAGCTATGAAGGACAGTTTTTTAAGACCTCTAACGCAGACATGGCTACGGGGGACTGGGCTAAGTCATCTACAATGTTGTAATTAGACGCAGTGCAAGCGTTGGGGTTATTGTTGATGCGGCGAAGTGGGAAGCGAGGTGCTTTGGAGGCGCCATCTAATAGAGCCGGAGGGATACATAATGATTGATCAGTGGGAAGACCGTTAGTGTTTTTGTCGGCGGGAGGGGCTTTAGGGGTGGAGCCATATTGGTTACGACGGGTTTGAAGGTTGACATCGACAAATGACATCATTAACAAATGATGGGTACCTGAGTCTAACATGGGTTGATCAGGAGCGGCATAAGTGATTTGCTGTTGTGGTGGCATGTTTCCTTGAGGGGGAGCCAACGGCTGAGTGTTCACTACGTCTTGGTTCGGTAAAGGGTTTTGTATCACCAATGGTTGATTCTGAGGTGGTGGGGGGTTGGGCAGTGCCTGAGGAGCTGCCTTCCCTTAGCGGTGGGCATCATCGGTCTAGAGTTGCCGAGCTCGCTCTAAATGTGGGCAAGCATGTCTGTAGTGGCCATAGACCCCACAAATAGAACAAGGATGGTTTGTTCACAAATTAGGATTTTTTGGCTTGTTTGGGTGGCCGATCAAGGTTCTGGTAGGTAGGTGTCGTGTTATTATTGTTTGGGGGATTGGTAGGTTGACTGCCTTGGTCTGGAGGGGGGTTGTTCCCACGGTTACGGCCTTTGTCGCAGTTTTGTTGGCCCTGTTGGCGCTGGTTATTCTGGTTCTGTTGTGGATTCTGTTGGGCATACACTTGCCCTTGGGCAGTAGGTGGGTTCTGGGGTTGTGCAGGTGCAGGAGTAGGCTGCGGTGGATGATAAGTAGGTGGAGGCGGCGCAGGTGCTAAAACTTGTGGGTGGTAATATGGCTAAGGTGCGACTGGTGGGGCGTAAGCGGGGGATGCATGACCAAAGCACTAAGGTGGACATGAGGGTCCGTGGGAATGGTGGTGATGTGCCATGGGAGCATACGAATTGGTTACTCTAGACTAAGATGTATCCCGCGAAAGTTCGGGGCCATGGCTAGGACGTGCTATGGAAAAGGGTTGGTTATGTGAGGTTATACGACCAATGATGCCATCTGTGGCATGGGATGCCCCCGGTGCATCGTGTTGGGAGGAATCGCCACGGGGAGCGTCAGGGATGATGGAATATAGGTAACCAGACTGGGCGTAAATAAGGTCACATTGTTGGGCTTTGAGGATGGCCTCTTCTTCATACTGGGGTTGCTCGGATACCACATCCTTGGCAATAACAGGAAGGAGAGATTTTAGAAACCAATATAAGAATATACAGTCGTCTAACTTGATTTTGTAGAGGCTACGGTGTCAACGCCACTCATGAATGTGGTCAGTGATGTGGGTAGCCGTGTTCTATCTGCAATATAGTAGGATATCAACTCCTATGTCATAGCGGACAGCTAAATGAAAGAACTACAGAAAAGTCGAGGCAAGGGAAGTAAAGGTGGCATGGGTCCCATGGGGCTGCTCGATGTACCACTTAGCTGCAGAGCCAATGAGGGTGCGCTGTAACAGACGGAGGCGGACAGAGTCGTCCACTATGGAGTTGGAGGAACACCATAGATGGAAGGACATAATATGGTTCTAGGGGTCCTCACCTGCCTTGCCCTCAAACTTAGGGATGTCGGAGGGGAGCTTTGTGGGCATGTGAGGCCACGCAGGGTCATGTTTGATGGGGTCGTTAGTCATTCTAGCCAGGTCAAGAAGGTTGAGACTAGCCATGAATGGAAAAATAGTAGAAGGATGTGACATACTAGTGGTTGTGACCATGTTGGGGCCAATGCCCCCGATTGGAGGGGCTGGGTTTGGGATGGTGCCCCCAGGTGGAGGGATGAAAGTGGTATGGGATGGTCCTGCACCGCCAAGGGTAGTGTGAGTCACTGATGGAGTTGGGATGGGTATGCTAGCTACTGGAATGGGTATAGTGATCGGAATGGTAGATGTGGGCCCCATCGAGGGCATACCCAAAGTGGGTGTGGTAGCTGTTGTGGTGGTGGATGCTACACCAATGGTCCCTACAAAGAAAGGGTTGGAAGTCATGCCAGCCATGGTGCTGGTGGGGGCAGTATAAGTGGGGTTCTCAGACTCTGCCTCAGAATCAGAGGTAAAATAAGGGGCGTCTAGATAGGGTGATGGATTTCTATGTCGTTGACGAGTGGAGTCAAGCGACAAAGCTAGAGATCTATGATGAGTGGTATCAAGTGATGAAGATCTACGTCTATGACGGGTGATGTCAAGTGAACCGTGCTGCGGGGGGGAGCCCTAAAGGCACCAAGAGTGTCTCGGGGACTCAATGGTGACAGATGGTGTCAAGTATCTGGGGGTTGTGTTGAGTGAAAAACAACTCAAAAAAACCCTAATGCAACCGAGTGTGCAGAAGGAGAGGGAAAAAAATATGGCACTCAGGCCAACAACCAACTCAAAACACTTACTGTAACAGCTGTGCTACAATAAGCGGAGTATCAACAGAAATGGTTAGAATACCAACACGCAGCAGGTTTCCTAAAAAATAAAAAATGGTGGACTCACTAGACCAAAGGGAGGTAAGGGAGCATGCAAACACCTAGCTAAATAGTATTCTGACTCAACCAGACATATCCTCTGCAAGGTGATGAAATC
The DNA here is from genome assembly GCA_027924585.1 of Larix kaempferi. Classification (NCBI taxonomy): domain Eukaryota; kingdom Viridiplantae; phylum Streptophyta; class Pinopsida; order Pinales; family Pinaceae; genus Larix; species Larix kaempferi. The sequence continues at coordinate 5,293,501 of BSBM01000535.1, read as the reverse complement.
CAAGTTAGAAAATATGGATAGTAGAGCCAAGTGGCTAAAGATACCCCCCTACCGGGAGGGACACCGGGTAGTCAATCCTAAAAGAAAGGAAACTAAGATACCCCGTTCATGACACGTCTAGAAAAGGTGAATCTGCAGTTTGGTTCTATCGTCATTGTATCCCCATACGGGTGATACACCAAGAACTACGAAAGGTATCCTTCGGTTACTGAATGGAGTACGGTATTCCACTCAGGCCTCCGGAACCAGTCTGGCTACTTCAACACTCCTAGGGGAGAGGCCCTCTGATAAATTGGTTGTGACCGTGCCAAAAATTACTAGGGGATTTTGGTTCCCTAATGGACAACAACTATGTCTCAAGTGTAAGCAACCGAGGGGTGTTATTTGGATGCCTATCCCCCCGGTCCTACCTAACTATAAGATTATTATGTGTTCCCCAAGTGGGGTTAGAATGTTGGTTGTGTTAAGTAGTATTTTAGGGCTCACTTGAATTAGGTGACAGAGTGTGTGCGTGTGAGATAATGAACCCAAACAAAAAGTGCCACAGGGTGGGCAACTTTCTAACTAAAAATAACAATGCAGAAATTAAACTTTGAAATGCAAAATTTTCTCTTTTCAATTAAAATGCTGAAATTTAAATAATGTTGTAAATGGAACAGAAATAATATTGCAGAAAACAGGCTATAGGGATGTAAGGCTGCAGATAGGACAGATGGCTGTGCAGGTGCAGAAAATATTGCAGCAAAGTACTGGGTTCAAACAGGGAAAAAGTGCAGAAAACAGACCATGGGTCTGTGGCAAATCTGCGCGGTCAGACCGCGGGAAACAGGTCGACAGTCGCAGGAAGATTGCGGGAATAGGGCTGAAAGACACAGGCAAACTGCGGGAAAAGGCCGATAGTCGCGGGCAGATAGTGGGAAAAGGGCTGAAAGCCACAGGTGGATCGCGGGAAAAATGCCGAAAGTCGTAGGCGGATAGCAGGAAAATGGTTGAAAGCCGCAGGTTGACCATGGGAAAAAGGCTGAAAGTCGCAGGCAGATAGCAGGAAAATGGATGAAAGCCGCAGGTGGACCATGGGAAAAAGGCCGAAAGTCGCAGGCGGATAGCAGAAAAAGGGGGGAATAGCCACGGTCGGACCGCACGAAACAGGCTGAGAGCCGCAGTTAGATCGCAGGTAACAGACTGAAAACCACCAGTAGATCGCCGAAAACAGTCTAAGAGCTGCAGTCGGATCGCAGGTAACAATGTGAAAGACACGGTCAGATCACAACTGTGGGGACACAAGACGCGGTTTACAGCAGCCGAAGGTAAAAAAACAGAAAAATATTGCAGAAAATTAAAAACGTTTAAAACGATAACCAAAAATTCAAAGGAACAGTAGGGGAGTCGCCAAAACTGTAGCTAGGGTTTTCACCCTGGCTTGTGCAAATGAGCACCTACTAAGGAGAAGGGCTTGCTTAGTAGCAGTTCAATAAACAGTAAATAAAAGCAGTAAAACAATATGAAATTTAACCTAGCATGAGCATTAACATAAATAACAAAACATGAAAATTTGGTAAAGATTTATCTTTTTGTATTAAAAATTACCTCAGATGTAGAAGTTGGTGGAGCCTTTGCAGCAGTCCAAGAGGGTTGCTTCCAAGCTCCAGTGTTGTTCCTTTCTCCTTCTCCAAAGGGTTTTGGAAATGGGCCAAAGGGGCACTCAAATGTGAAAATAGCTCAAAAGGGTGAGCTAGGGTTTCAGGAGTGATTTTGGCAGAGTAAGGATAGGAATGATTGTGGATATAAAATGGGCAGCCTCCATCACCTATTTATAGGTTTTTAGTGGTGGAGTGCTGACCCATGGTTTTGGGCACCAGATGGTTTAGGTCAGTTGTATAGGGTTTTTGCTTCCTTTTTTCTCTCTTTTTCTACTTTTTGTATTTTTTATTCCCTTTTTAGAGGGTTTTTGCTATTTTTGGAGGAATTTACTTTATTTTGGGAGGAGAAAAGGGGGGTTTTGGGCCTTTTGGAGGCTTTTTAATGGGTTTTTTGGCCTTTTGGAGGCTTTTCAATGGGTTTTTAAGGTTTTTGAGGCAAATATGGTAGGAAATATGGACAAATGAGTCATGTAATGAGGGAGATGAGGTAGTGAACACTTTTTGGATGTTAACAGGGACAGGGAAAGTATGCAGTTGATATTCTGAGGAGATTTCAGATGGAGTATTGCAGGTCGATGTCCACACCTATGATCACCAACTGGAAGCAGCTTCATGCTTCTGAGGGTAAGTTGGTGGATCCTGCACTTTACCGTCATCTCATTGGGTCCACGGGGGGGTCAGTTGATAGGCAATACCCTATCACGTCCATTCATATTGGGGAATAAACTATGATACAAAAATGAGAAAATATATTGCCCTGTATTAAGGGGCCAAGGGGGATTAATTATGTTATATGGAAATACAAATATTTAGGGTATATTTTATTACATTTTGTGCAGAAGCGGTGGAGGGGAGGCAGAGGGAAAATTAAGGGACAATCACAAGACAAGGGAACAAGGTATTGAGTTTGATGGACAAGGGAATCGGGATTTAGGATAGTTGATGCTAGTGCTCTATTGAAGGGTTTTCATGTTGCTCGTGTGCTTGGTTGGTTAATGGATCTTCAAATTGTTAATGGAATTGAGGTAATGAAGGATTAGGATTTCTATATTTTATGTGATTGTTTTCAATTGGAAGCGTAGCTTAGGTGCATATTTTGCATCTAGAAATCATGTGTTTTTCGTTGCCTTTCAATGTATCTTTCATTAGAACTTTTTGAGATCTAGGTATTGATCTCAAATACCTTCACATGGTTGGGGTAGGAAAATTGGGCCTTAATCTCTAAATGAATATCCTAGACATCTAAGGCAAAGAAGGACACCTCAAACTAGCACACACGGCCTCTATGTGGGTATATGTATGGCATTAAGTGGTTTTCAATAGTAGGTATAATTCTTGGGGCCCTAGAGATAATTAAGTGTTGAATCCCATATCTTATATCATAAAGGAAGTTTTGAGGCATCGTATTCCTAAAGGATGCATCGAAGCACCACACTTGACCTCCAACAGAATCCTTTCCCTCCAAGTGGGGATGTTAGCTCCTTTATAAGATTCACATAATTGGGTATGGAACTTGGGTCCTTGACATGTTCAGGGATGGAAACCAAATCCATGACCACTAAAATAAGATTCTAGGAATCCAAGGATAAATGACACCTTGAACCACCAACCATGATCTCCAAAGAGTGTCTCTAGCCTACAATCTATGGGGATATCTTTGTCATCATGAGGCTTAACACGAGGCATAGGCTTTAGGTCCCTGGACATTCTTAAAAGACAAAATGTGGGTCTTATTCTGTAAAGGAATATTTTAGGTATCAAAGTCTAAGAAAAATACCTTGAAGAATTACTCATGACCTCCTATGATATATTTCTTTTTAGGTGGGGAAATGTGTGTCATTAGGAATTTTTAAGCACTACGTATGGAGGTAAGCACCCTATAAATGGATAGCGCAAAAAACTCAATACTTGGGTTGTAAGGAACTTTCCTAAGCATACAAGGCCATGATCAATGACTTAAGGAACCACACTTGACCTCTCGAGGGTATGCTTTGTATTTGGATATGGATTTCCATGCATTAGTAGGTTGTGGGCACTAGGAAGGGTCCTTGGGGCATTGACATAGTAAAGGGAGGAACCCTAGGGATCTTGCCACAAACAAATATTGTATGCATCTAGGAAAAAAAAATTATGTCTCAAACCACAAGACATTCATAAGCTTCTCCCAATGGGTGACAACAAGATAAGGATATAACTTAGGCCTTAGTTGCTGAAAAATGTAGGGATCAAAGGATAATAATGACACCTTAAAACACCACATATGATATCTATAGGGGATATATCGCCTCCATATAAGCATATTCAAAAATAATTAGGAGGTTTTGAACACCAAGAATGGGTCTTAAGGCCCTATATATGGTTGGGGGGAGAAACCCAAGCCTTAGGCCCTAAAGGTAGGTTTGAGGACTCAAGGGTTATGAATGAGACCTTATACCACTGAACACACCTATATGGGGAATATTTAGCTTATAAGTGGGGATATAGACGTGTTTTGTAGGTTTGGAGAACCAAACTTGTATCTTAGAATATAGAAATTGTCAAGGATGAAACTTGGGCCTTAGATCCTAAGGGAAGGTTCTAGGGCTTGAGGGTCATGATCAAGGCCTCAAACCACCATACTTCACCTCTACTAGGGATATATATCCTCTGTATGGGGATAGGATCGCCTTTAGGAGGTTTTAATCCCCATATATAGGTCTTGGATCTAGATAAGGTAAATGTAGGAAACCTAGGACATAGGCCCTAAACATACAAACCTAGGGATAAAGGGATAGGAATGAGGATGAAAACCACCACATAGGACCTATATAGGGGATGTTTTGTTCTAAGTGTGTATATTAAATCCATTAGGAGGCTTGATATCCATGTATGTATCTCAAGGACATATACATGGTTGGGGAAGGATCCAACGACTTAATTTATAAAGAAAGCTTATAGGGATCAATAGCCATTTATAATGCCTCAAATTACCACACATGACCTCTCTAAGGGAACTAGATCCTCTAAGTGGGAATATGAGAGACATTAATATTTTTTTAGAACTAAGTATGCCTCTAAGTGGAAATATGAGAGACAATAATTTGCTTTGAGAACTAAGTATAACTCTTGATACCTTGGAAATAGATAGGACAAAAAAAATCATAGGGCTCTAAGGCCTTGGAGGAGAGAGATGGAAGGAAGAAAGGAATACATTATTGGGAGTGATCAAAGGCATGAGAGGGGGAGGAGGCATGCAAAGAGTAGCTGTGGGAGGATGGGAAGGTGGAGGCCAAAAGGGAGGAGGGTTGAGGAGAGTGGAGCGAAGGTTGGGAACAAAGTAGAGGGGAGGAAGGGAAAGATGGTGAGTGGGAGGTGGAGTTTTCAAAGGGGGCATGAGAGGGGGAGGAGGAATGCAAAGAGTAGTTCTGGGAGGATGGGAAGGTGGAGGCCAAGAGGGAGGAGGGTTGAGGAGAGTGGAGCGAAGGTTGGGAACAAAGTAGAGGGGAGGAAGGGAAAGATAGTGAGTGAGAGGTGGAGTTGTCAAAGGGGGGGGAGTTGAGGCGATAGATGAGGAGAGAACATGATTTGAGGATCTGCATGAATAGTATGAGGAGGAATGCAAGAGGTGCGAGGGTTGAGAGCATATGAGAGGATAGGAGTATGGGAAATGGATGGGGGTAAGGGAGGGTAAGTGGATAGGTGTTTTATGTTTAGAGGATTTGGAGGAGATCAAGGAAGAGGGAGGGAACTGGAGTGAGTAGTAAAATCATGAGAAGAGAACGCATAAGATTGGGAATGAGGATGAAAAGAGGTTTGCGTAGAAAAGACAAACATGGAATATATTGAAGTGGAGGAGGGGGGATGCGAAGATGCAAGAGGGAGGGGGGTGAGAGTGGTGGGTTGAGTGAGGGAATGCAAATTTAGGGTTAACAAGGAGGGAGCAAAAGGATTAAACAAATATATGGGGTCAAGATGACAACCATATTCAACTATTCTATTCTTGTGAGAGTATTTGTTATCTTCGTTGTAATATACAACCATAACTTGCACCTCCAATAAACAATAACTACTACATATAACCTACAAGTATAAGTTGCATCCTTAATCAACAAAACTACACCTAAATAATTTTATGTTATTTCAATATGAAACAACTTTCTCTAAGGTTATAACTTATTATCAAGTGGATAACCACCATAGTAGATATCTTAAATACCTAAACCATAACCAATGTCATAATAAACATGTTTAAGATGCATTTAATTTAATATTAGTTACTTAAAGTTAAAGTTCATTTAATATTCAAATTGCAAGATAACTATCCCTACTTAGATCAACTAGCAATGAAATATTGAAAGCATAATAGTTAAAAGTACCTTGTGTTCCTTAGTACTTACCCAATAGTATCATTACATTGCCAAAGTAGTAGCTCTTAGGGAATCATATCTGAGTTATGAGTTTTCTAGGAACGTAGACATGCCCAAAATGAGATGAAATATTATCCTTATAGCTCTTATTACCAAAAGGAGTACTTATATTCAATGCTAAAAATGTCATAAATCAAGTAAGAGGCAAACAAACTTGTTGTTTTAATTAAATAGAGGAGATGTAAAGGATGTTGTTTGCAAAAAAATTGTTATGAATGATTGTCAAATTGTTGCTAGTGAAGTATATCAACAACAATGAGTTACCAAATTCTTTTGAACTTAATTCCCTTTTTTTATGTTCTCCGGACAGTTGTAAGTTCATACTTTAGGTCTATTTATAATTTATTAATGAATCCCTTTTCATATCTCTTATGAATAAGTCAACTTAGATTAGGATAATGCTAGAGAGCTCAAATGTTAGTATACTCAACTCACGAATTCATCTCCAAGATGTTAATTTGTCATAGAGGTTATGCGATCAAAATATGATTGTTGAATTTGAATATAGTAATAAACAATCCTCACCAATGTAAGCCAAAACCGGATTAGGAAGTTGCAATGCCTCTCTCAAAATAACAACAACTCATTTTTTTATAAATTAAAAATATCTAACACCAATCTGTCTAACTTTAAGGAACTATACACGACTATTTAGAATTTAATGCACAATGGTTAATGCTCAACATCTTTGTACATGGTTGTGGTTATGTTAAGGGGTTTTCTCGTGTTATTTGTCTACTATATTTTCACTTAGATTAGATAAAGATGAACTCCCATAAACAAGTTTAATTCCTTAATATTAGTTTAGTAAGCAAGTATTTACAAAATGTTCCCTTACTTTCATTCTCTATTATAATCTCATTCCATTTAGTTTTTAATTTTATTTTGTTCAAGGCTTGGTGTTTATGAAAATGTTCTTATCTCATTGTATCACAATGTCTACTTATTCAAATTCCATATATTAAATAAAATAATAGGCACGCATCCTTGGTTTACATTTTGATGGGTGTGACCCTAGAGGTCCCCCATCCCCTCGCAAGTCATCCATCCATGATATCAATTATTGACACTAAGAGGCACAAGTGTTGACCCCGGAGCACAATTATGTTGCACACTACTAGACAACTTGAGACTATAGAGGTGAAAAGAAAATTATGTATAACCCTTACGACGTGATCCACAGAACATAATTTAATGCGTTGGTTGAGCTTTGAATTCGTGTCTTCACATCATACAGTGGGAAATTAAGTTCTGTACTTGTTCCAGCTGGTAATTCGAGCTAGTTCTAGTTTTGTTGATAATTTCAGCTCTCCCGCTCATTTGGTTTTTGCATTTTGGTTTGAGCCCAAGAGAAAGGGATTTTTTGTTTTCAGACCAGATCATGGGTAAATTTATTCGTGCTGTATCTGATAGAACTTGTTTTTCTTCAACCAAATGATATAGGGATAACCTGAGGAATAAATTAATGGGAAGGTTTCAATCCATATTTAATTGGACACCTGGTAACTCTGTGTAAGCGTCGAGAGAGAAGTTACTCGATTTCACATTCCTTGAAGGTAATATTTTTGTTTGATGTTTCATATAATATTTTCTTATAATCTATAGTTATTATGGTTACCCAATCTCTAGCCATTTTTTTTGTGTTGTATACATGTATTCATTATTGGCAGTTGGACGCCTTCGACAACTTTCTCAAGGTGGATTGCCCTAGTATGCTTACAAGCTAAACTCCATGATAGTGGAGTTGGATTATGAATATTCAAGAGTAGTTTTTTCACCATACTACATATTGAAGACAAATTTTCAATTCTTACTGCTGCAACTGACTTGTTGGATAAAAGTAAGTTCTGAAATTTTATTTTTGGTCATGTGGCCAGACCTCTAGCCTTTTTTCGTTATGTAAGATGTTAGGGTTTAATAGAGAATAGAGAATCTTTTAGTTAATCCTTTCGAGGACTGTGACAATCCACCTGAAGGTTAGATATGAGTTACGGTATTTTACACAGACCACCTTCCACGTATTGTCAGAATCACTCTTGTTAATTCTCTTATGAATATTTTTTTAAACTCATGGTGATCTGAATGTTCCTGTAGAGGTTTGGATTATTGACGTTATATATATTTATATTGTGTGGATTATGAGCTTATATGCTCTGTATTGCAAATGTTAGTCCTTGATACAATTGTTTTGGTTCTAGATACGGTTACTGGGTATGAAACCCTAGCAAATCATCAGGTGTTTTCTCTCTGCAAATATGCTTGAGATGGATCCATAACCGTTGTCCCTTGGTCTTATTAAGATGAGATTTCAAGCCTGCTATAAAATTCCAAAACGAATTTAAAATAATATGCCAAAACAAAGCAGCAAACATGAATACATCAACCATACAACCAATTTAACATAATAGACACAAACATTACCATGCAGAAAACCAAAAGGAAAAAAATTGGCATTGAATGGATATGCTCAGTCTGTAATTCTCAGCAATTGCAATATTGCAATGGTTTTTGCCTGTCTCGAAAATTACAGATTACAATCATAGTGTATTCTTATGAATTCCCTCTCTTCTCTGCCAAGGAACCCCTTTTCCATTACTGTGCAATATTTTATAGGAAATGTTGGATTGCTTAGAACACCTAGGAGGCTAGGCATACTCATGTCTCCAACTACCCAATTGCACTGAGATATATACATTTTACTATAATTTATTCATATTACTATATTGATATTGATAGTGTGACTAAAATAACAAATTTATATTATTACTAATTTTTTTCTCTCTATATTCACATATGTTAAAAAGCATTACAACAACCCAACCTAATCACTTCAAATCCAGGGAAAGGAGACTCATTCTAATAGTGAATGTTAAAATGGGAGAATTGTTGAGCACCTTCCTGGTTCAAGGGATAACCATTTGGACACCTTGTACTAGATATGAAGTTGCAGGGGCATTTAATAGAGCAAGGCATTCCTCAGATGTGCCATCATTAGGATTAGACTCGGGATCTGCAACCAAGGATCTCTCAACAATATTTGATCCAAATGCTGACATATCTGAGGAATGCTCTGCTGTAGAAAAGAAGGATGATGCAATGAAATGCACTTTCAAGGTAATTTTGGTTCGCAATAAAATGCTCAATTTTTGTTTTAGTTAAATAAAAAGTGTGTTTTATTGCAATTTTGTTGGATTTATGTAGAACATCTTCAATCAGATATCTTATAAACATATATTTTTCCATGAATTTGTAGGTACATAATATTTTTCTGATTTTCCGCAATTCCCTTCCAGTTTTTTAATGCATTTTCATTTCATCCATTTCCAGTTTTTTTTGACAATGTGTTGTTCAATAGTTGATCAAATGTTCCCTTCTAATTTTTTTCTCTTGTTCATGTCATATGTGTATGAAACTAAAGTAACACCATATTTAATGCTAGGACGATCAAATATCCATTTTAGAAGTCCAACAAAATAAACAAAGGACAGTTTTAATTTTCAGAGAAAATAATCCGATAGACCACCATATCACAGATAAAGTTATGTAAAAAAAAAATCCAAAAAAATCATGGTTCTTTTTATTACTATTAGTTTGAGAATTTTTTGGTTCTTATCAATATTATTAGTTTGAGTTTTTTGAACTTCTTAGTTAGCCTTCTAAATCTCTTAAACATAGTGTAACCATAAGTCACCAAGAACAAAAATTCAATTTCTCCTTTTAAAAACTGAAAAATCAACGCCTTTTGTCGAAATGATCCTAGAGCAGGTCGGGCCATTTATGTAGCTATCTTACATAGTTCTATCCATTTAAGTTGATCGGTAGCCACAAGTGAGTTGGATACAGGGTCTAGGAGATGTTAATATTTTGTAGGGTAGGATTTTACCTAGATTTCAAAAAATATAGTAGTAACTATGCTTCGTTCTGATCATCTCACTCTTTCTCTCTGTTTTTCCAAATTCATAGCTTCACCCTTATCCTTCGTTTTTTGAAATTTTGGTTGGTTGTTTTAAAATGTGAAAAACCCCACAAACAAAGTTTTACAAGCTAAGTTACCATCGATCAAAACTATAACGTTTCACAAAAATCATGTAGATTTCAAAATATTGAAGAAGAATTTATGTGAAAAACGGGTTGAGTAAGTAAATCCTTTTATATTTCACAGTTCTCCTTGTTTTTCGGTTTTTGGCATCTGTGATCAAGTTTGTCTTCACCAAATGACCATCAATTTCTTTTTAATTTTGTTACATGTTTAATCTTGTTATTGGCTCAATGAGGAAACCCATGAAAGATTGTGTACCTCTCAATATCATTGGCATTTTCCTTGAAACCCTTACAAATCTAGCAAGGTATGGCTTAGATTTCTAATTATTGATATTATAAATACGTCATTTAGTGTTCTCTTCAAATGAAACATTCTGTGTTACATTACATTGAAATTGTAACGTAATGGTGGATTACAGCATGAGAGCTCTATAAGGTTTGATTCAACTACTTAGAATTTAACAACAAATCATTTTTTTATGAATTCCTTGTATGGTTTCAATTTGATATATTGAGTAATATTGAGTGAGCTATATGTTCTACATTTTCAATTTTAGAATTCTTGAGAAGACCACAACCGAAGTCAATTTTTAATTGTGTGAAACCTAGCATGGCATATTCAAAAGAAGACGTGGAAATATTCTTGAATTGATTTTGTGTGACACTTTTTATAAATATTGAATATTTTAATCATATATATTCATGGTTAGGCCTAAACTATGCTTATGGGAATTTATGGAGACATATTCTAGTTGTGTAAATATGGCTACTTTATGAATTCCCAACTACGATGCTCTTAATCTTTGTCTGTCTTTCGTTGGCCATGATCCAATCACAGTTCTTTTTTATTTACATATTCTTCTTTAATTTTTAACTATTTTTTGCATTCATCGACAATGTAGTGCTTTGGAGGCAAGTGTTAGCTGGTTGAACTAGTGTGGTTCCTTTCACACTATCAATCACATCCTCCACCCTTCTCATTAACTTTGTAGCCATGAGCTTCACTTCGGTAGCCAAACTTTTCATTTTTCCCAGTGTTTTATTGCATTGGGGTGATACATGAATCATTTGACTTCTTATTGCAGATCCATTTTGGATCGTCATGAGAAATAATACTTTGACATTGGAAGCTCTTCTTCAAGTTTGAAAGAGAGTTGGATGCAAGAGTTTTTTTAAAATCAAGTTTTAAGTTGATGTATTGGTTGAAAGTTAAAAGGAACGACCTGTTGTCAAAGGGTACTAATAGGTAGTCAACAAAGTTATTAGAACTAGAGTGGTTTTGCCAAAATTTAGTGGTTTGATCGGTTTACAGATCTAATCAATCCAAATCATGGTCTTGAACTAGAAACGGCCTCCTTCATATGATGAAATGACTAGTTTCATATGGAATTGGATGGTTTAGTATAGGTCCTTATTACTCTGTATGATAAAATGACTAGTTTCATATGGAATTGGATGGTTCAATATAGGTCTGTATGCCACAAGTGAGACCATGATTTTGACCACAAAAATTTTAAAAATGAAAAAACAGAGGTAAAATGAAAACCTGAAAACTAACCCTGGACCTTAGTAATTAATATTAATATTAAATTTTTAAAGTAGAAGGATAGAAAATGAAAGATAAAGAGATTATTCTATTATAGCATTCTCCTTATTTTTCATTTTCTATCCTTTTGCTTAAATTTTTAACATTACCATTAATTGTTTCACAATGTTTGACAACAATAGTTCCAACCTTATCAAACTTCATATGCAAAGAGTAGAATTTTAGATCCCATTCATAATTCAACAGAATTAACTATTTTTAGGATTTTAGGATTGCAACGTTTTCATTAGATTATATCATGTATGAGGGAATGGGATTGGAATTTAATCAAAAAAATCAACTCCTTTTATGTATGTCAATGTTAGTGGTGTTGATTGTTGACCTTTTCTGTCAATTTACATTGAACAAGTACCCGCTTTAATAATCCGTCATCTACTTGTTGAATCATCTTGAGTGATTCATTCATCATAGTGCCTTTCCACACTGTGCAACTTTTGTTTTATACAATCTGTAGCTCTTAACTTAATCATAGTTGAGTGGAGTTGCATAACATTGTAGGAGTTGAATATTGCATATATTCGTAGACCTTTGGAAGTAGGAAAATATATTCTACGTTGTCGATTTATGTTTAACAACCATCGAGTCTAACCATAATGTGTACATGGTCTCTAAATATTTCTGCAAGCTGGACTAGTATTTTTCCCTAGCTTGCTTACAATATTCCACAACTTGAAGACTGCATTTTCTTGTTACCATATTTTGTCAATAGTCTTTGAGAGTGGAGAGTAAGGAAATATGTTTATAACTTGTACCGTTGCGTAAGTCTGGGCAGATTAGCAGAGAAGTTTTCTACTATTGGAAACTTCTATTTAATTTGTAACTTATGGTATTTATCATGGAAGTTGTCCATTGTGTACATAGATATACAATATATATAACATAAAACATCTCATTTCATAAATCTCTTTTCTTATAGACTACCATATTATGCTTTAATTGTTCCTAATGTTTTGTACTTAGATATGCAACATATATCACGTCATTTCATAAATCTATTTTCTTATAGAGTACCAATATTATGCTTTAATTGCCCCTAAAGTTTTGTTTGTTTGGTTCCTTCATGCATTGTTTAATACATTATCATACATTGAATGTAATTGGGAATTGGATACTTTATAATTAAGTTGGGTGTAGTCTTATTAACTTAGTTCTTATGTACAAAGTAACATTATATGAATTAGTAATTTGGATACGCTTCACACAAATATTTTTTGCATTGTAAGTGTTGGTATTTAAAACTATGTAATCTGACTTGTTGTATGTTTTGATATTTCAAAATTTGTAGATGATTGACATTGTTTGTGTATAGTTTGTTTCTTCATGCATATTGGTGTTATTTTTATCAAGTTCCTAATGCATTTATTCCATTTTTTATTTGATTTCAGGGTTTTGGGCCCTTCACAGGTTTGACATGATTCTCTAAAGGTCTTGGGGCTATACTTTTTATTGGATATACTATTACACAACTTTTCCCTTCGACGGTTGAATATTTATCTCTAGTTACTGGAAATTATGGCTCTATTCTTGTCCTCATTCTCAAGGGCCTCTCCTAAACCACATATTCCTTGCAGATCATCTTATTATGTGTGTTCATTCTTGAACAAATACTAGACATGATGATGAATCCCATTGCTATTATGATAACATGCATACATATAATTTATTGCCTAAAGATGCACAATTGTTTTTTCTATCGTTGTTGAGGCTTGGCCTAATTAGGTTCCTTCAAAGGAAAATGCCTAAAATTATGTTTCACAATAGTTGTTGAATAAATATATGAAATTCTAGTACAATTTAATAGGTAAACCAAGTGAACCAGTCAATTGGTTTATACATATTAGTTAGTTATCTCTAAGCTTTAATTAGTTTGTATGTTAGATGTTTGACCAAATAAGAAGTGCCAATTTTAGTAAATGCCATAGAATGCTTATGCTCGGATTTATATAGAGTTTATATAAATACTTACATGCATACCATGCAGATTATTTTTCAAAATTATAACCTTATTATCTTGAAGATACAACATAGGTTGCTTCGGTCGTCCTAAATTTCTAATATGTTGGACTTATTTTACTAAAATATTTACGAATTTGGTATAGTATGATTTGATCATCCTTTATAAACTTGTATGGATTCAGTATAGTTATTTTCTAGATCATCGTCACGATGTCCTTTTTTATAAAATCTCGTCTTAAGTATAATATATTCAACTTCTTTTCGTTACATGTATCTTATTTTTCTCTAGTAAATATGTATGCTTTCATCTTATTAATGATTGCAATATTATTTTAGGAAGGGTTGGATTCATCCTGCTAGCTAGCGCATTTCTCAATTGTTTTGTTCTCAAGTCTTCTGTTACAGGTAACCACCACCTATTTATCGTTTAGCAAATTGTTGTTATAGTTTATCACTTGTTAGCCAATAGTCTCATTTCATTATTTGCATGGTTGTTTTGCAGGCCTCCTTGTCACCTCGAGCACCCGTCTGAATGGACATGGCAAAGTCCTTCCAAAAAAGGTACCTCGAGTTCCCTTTGTGTCCATGGCATTGGGTTTTCTTTGTGTCCATTGTAACTATTATATAGTTAATTACCGTGTTTATTATTTTTTTAAAAATATACAATTAATATCGTCATAATAGCCTCCATGGTTGAATGCAAACACGTTCCAACTATGGTTTGAAACATATGTAATTCTGATTTTTTCTAGATTAGTAGATTGGCAGGCTGTGGTATGAAACATCTGCAATTCTCATATTTTCTAAGCATTGCACTAATTATTGGACTATCAGTCTTTCATATTCCTTGTTACATAGATCTCTTGATTGGTTTTCCTTTTATGTGTTTTTCCTTCCCCATTACTATTTTATTGGGTCTTCCACTATCCAACGCTACAAATTGATCAGTCGCCCCTGCAATCCCAGTGGGATCATTATTAGCATTATACTATTATTTTATTTAGCATCTTGTTTGCTTATACTAAGATGCATTAGGGCTCTTGTTTGTTTCAACTTCATAATATGATATAAAGGGGGTTTTAAAAATAGGTTGATAAAAATGGATACCTAGAATATCTAGTGAAAATAGGGGTTTTCTTAATTGGAAATGTATATTGGGAAGGGGGTTCAACAATACAATTTTAGGAGGCATTTTCCAATATTTAGTGAAATTAGGGATATTCTTTAATATCCTATGAACGACCGTGCTATGTAATAAGTTCACTGAGTGAACCCCCCGTGATTGGGTCATTGATGTATCTGGTCAACACCAGGCCAGACTTGTGTTTTGCGTGAACACTCTTAGCCAGTTCATGGTGGAGCCTAGGAGGGTACATTGGATTTCCACAAAACATGTGCTAAGATACCTTACAGGTACAGTGGACTATGGTTTGGACTACAGGGGTTCGGGTGGAGTCAGTTTGGTTGGTTTCACAGATTCAAACTGGGCAAGTAGTGTGAGGGATCAGAAGAGCACTTCTGGTTGTTGTTTCAGTTTGGGCTCGGTAGTAGTGTCATGGTTCAGTCGAAATTAAAAGTCTGTTGCGTTGAGTTCTGTCGAGGCTGAGTATATGGCAGCCAGTCAGGCTACTTTCAAGGAACTGTAGCTTTGTAAGTTGTTGGTAGACTTGTTTGATCAAGAGCTTAGGCCTACGGTGATCTACTTTGACAATCAGAGTTGCATTTAGCTATATGAGAATCTAGTGTTCCATGACAAGTCAAAGCATATTGAGATTAGGTACCATTTCATCTATGACTACGTTCAGAGAGGAGCTGTAGAGTTGCAGTACATATCCACTAATGAGCATGTAGTAGATATCCTGACGAAATCTTTGGGGAGGGGAAAGTTTGTCTTCTTCAGAGACAAGTTGGGAGTGGTGCAGAATACCTTCCTCGGTAAGAGGGAGTGTTGATTTTTGTACCTAGGAAGTGTATTTCCCTAGTGACTTTTTCCTAAGTCACTTAAAGGGGGGGAAAAGTGACCCTTGCATTAAATGACTTGTGAAAATCATTTAATGTGACTTTATAACTTAAAGTCACTTTTGAGTAAAAATTGAAGTGAAGCCTAATAAAAATTAATTTTATGAGATTTAATGAGAAATTAATCTCATCCCTTGATCCAACTCATTTATCACCGTTGGATTAGAAAATTATTCCCTTACCCTAGGGATTCATCCAAAAAGGAAAGGGAGGCAAAAGGAGTCTCATTCTTGTGAACTGAGTGAGCTAAAGAGAGAGGGAAGGAGGAAGCATGAATTTCGAGGAGGCCACCTAAAGGTTTTCAACAGGAACGATTTTCAAGGAGATGCATTTATTATCAGCAGCACAGTTCCTAAGGTCAGTACAACAAGTTTATTAGCACGATTTTTGAGGCACCTTTCTGTAGGTTGGTGGCATGGTTTTCAAGGATCGTACAGCAACAATAAATGTTGTACCGTACAAAACTGTTTTCTAAACAAAAAATTTTGGGCACAGTTTCCAAGAAAGGGCACAATTTTCGAGGTCTGGACAACAATGTTAATTGTTGCTATACCGTACAGTAATTTTTTAGTGTGATTTGGCACAGAAATCGAGGCTAGGGTTTGACTGATTATGGCACAAATTTTGGGAATTTTTTTATGCACAGAAATCAAGGTAGCCTTGCACAAAAATCGAGGAAGATTGTTGGGTGACAGTGGTTGTTTGAGATAAGTACATTTTGACTGTAAAATTTATGTACTGAAGATTACTGAAGAAATAATAAATACTCTCTCTCTCTCTGATTGGTTTTCCCCGTGGGGGTTTTTCCAGGGCTATTGGCCAAAAATATTGTGTCTGAAATTTTTAGTGTGTGTGTGCATTTATTTTTTATTTTCTGCTGAAAGAATGAGTTACAGCAGTGTTTTATGTTGTTAGAAAAATGTTGTGAAAATTTCTAGCCATATAAACTTGAGCTGGAACAGTAAACTGAAAACATTGACACTAAAACCAGCAAGCTGAAAAACTTAGAAAATCTACACAGCCAAGTGTACAACGAGGTGTCCAACCAAGTGTATACGTGAGAGGGAAGGCATCTCGACAAAAAGGAAATAAAAAGGGTTCGAGTAAGAAGAGGTGAAAAGACAAAAAATTGTTTAGGTAGTTACAAAGTTAAAGTGAAAGTGACATATTTAAAAGTTTGTTACAAATCAGTAGAGGGAAACAAAAAGTAGTTACCACCAGTAGGCTATATAATGCAGTTCGAGCTCATTAATCTAGGCTAGAAATTTTTAGAGGGTCTCTAGGATTGTTGAGTTGAAGAAATATTTTGTATGTAATGAAATTATTCTGAGATAAAGATTGTAGAGTGTTGCAGATGTGTCATTTCTCTCTAATATGTCCTTCTTCAATTTTTCCATAACGCTTTCATGTCTATGTAGATCTTTCATGAGATAATAATAAAGCATTGAGCAACAGATTCAACCTTATTTTGTGTCATTGATATAAATAATGTTGAATGTTGAGATTGATAATAGATATTTCAATTCTTTTGACCTCTAGTCTAGTTTCAAGATGTGCATGTGATTCAACAATACTTGAAGTTTTCCTTTATCATTGTTTCTATGTAGATCATGTTGCATGCAAATTCATTAAAAAACACATGAGATATTTATATGTTGTTATAAACTACTTAATTATTTTAATAAAATATCAATACGTTTCTGTTGTCATTAAGTGTGAGAGATTTTGTTTTGTAGACACCTCTTGCATCTCTAATTTGTTCCATTTGCTGAAATCCATTTCCATCTCTAGTTTCCCAAAAACCCTATTTTTCAAACAATGAAATGCATCATTTACATTGGTTTAATAGATGTGGAAGAAAAAATATTGGCATGGGATCACAACACATATATTGACTATAGGATTTCCATGACGTTCATTCAAAGGGTTAGATTTATCCACAATGAATTTGAACAAATATTTGGTGGGGATAGATCGAAAGTTGATGCAAATTTCCAGAAACAATGTTGTATGGAAATAGGTATCCCTATTAAAGAGGACAATGTGAAACAGAAAGGTTTGAAAGGAAGTGATGCATTCAAAGCTGTAGATAACTATTTTCAGTTGGAATTTAGAACAGACCCCATATGGGATTTGATTGATGACATATTTAGCATGTGGGAGAATATTGGCGTAAAAAATCAAAAGGTAAAAAAAATAAAGCAGTTGCATGGAGAAGTAGTCAAGGAGGCCCTGATGTCAAGACTCAACAATTTGCCAGAAGATATGACTATAACACCTTGGAGATCATTGCAAGATGTGAAGGATGAAACACTTATATCTACAATACTGTCACGTGTAAAGTCAGGTGAATTATCCATGGAGGAAATGTGCAATGATTTTGAAAAGTAAGTTTATAGGTTGTTTTTATTTTTTGAGTTTAATATTTTTTATTAAATGAGCATTATGTTATTATTAGATGTCATTTTTAACGCCATTTATTTTTACATCATGTAGTCATAAGGTTTACATGAAAATACAAGAGGATATGGTTATAATGTTGGGTGAGAAGAGTTGGGATGATGTCAAATGCAACTATCCAGATTCAAGATCCATGGAAAACTTAAAATATTTTTTTGTTGCATACAAAAAGGTATGATGATTTATGATATTTTATATTTTATTTAGTTCTAAGTGAATTCATTTATATTTTATTACTTATAGATATAATTTTGTTTTCAAAGATGTCAAAGAAGAATACAGTACGAGAGTCTTTCAAAATTCATATTCAAAGAGCCGAAATAGAACGACAAAGAAGACAGCGTCTTGCAAATGTTGAACTTGATGACACCCTTGATCATCACGTTTGGAATGGGCTCGCCACTGTGCAATATAAAGTTATTTTGGGTGATTGTGAAAACATTGCAAATCATGTTCCAAAAAATGAGTACTCTGTAGTTATTACAGATATCCCTCATGGATACAATATCAAAAATATTACTTATGATTGTGAGCCTTATACATACCAGTCATTCAATAAAGTGGTTTCGATGTTTTTGGACGTCACAACATCACCCCTATGGAGATTTCTTAATTTCCATTCAGATGTACAAGGAGGAGCTGTGATAACAACCTTCAAGGATAAAGCAAACTCAAGGAAACAACTGCATTGGTAAGATATTTGTAGTATATCATTAAACATTTGAATTTAGAAACCAAAATTATTTTTCTATAAGTTAATTAGATTCTTATCTATTTATGTTATAGGAATAAGCCTAACATTCGTAGCTCCAACATTGATCCATTTATGAGTGATACTGAAAACATACATCTTGCATGTTGGACAAAAGATGAGACCTATGAAACTCTTTTATTCAATGTAAAGAGTGAAAACAAATAAAGTCAAATATTGTCTTATAATTCCGTGGTTAACAAGTTGACATATGAAGAAAGAGATTTGAAAGGAGAGACTGTAAACATCTACTAGAAAACACAAGCATTGATTAATTATCTCATAGATACTTTTTCAAGATAAGGAGATTGGGTTTTAGATTTGTTCTCAGGATCAGGTAATATTTCTGATATTACATATGAAACTAGTGCCGTAATCTAAATTCAGTAATATATATATTTTTAAATATATGTTTAATCATTATGTTATTTAACTTTTTTGTTTTGTATGTGGTGATTAGGTACAACAATAGCATGTTCATTATAAAAAGGAAGAAATTGCATATCCATTGAGAATGATCTACTACAGTGAAATTATATCAAGCACATAATTAATGCTATGAAAGTTCTTCTAGATGAAATGAAGGAAGTTGGTTTGAAGAAAGGATAATTTAGTGAGTCACTTGTGGCAAAGATGTCAAAAGAGCCTTAGCCTCCTTTGAAAGGTATGTTTGGAAGAGATCACTTTGGGCATTTTCCAGAAGTAGAGGACCCAATGGAAGAACACATTGAGGTCCCCGAAGAGAGCCAACCAGCAGAAAATGTCAATTTCGATGAAGATTTCGGGATGCATGATATTGTTGATCAGTTTCATATCGTTGAGGAAAATGTCAAAGTTGACAAATTTTTGATAAGATATTTTTGTAATGTTTTGAATTGAAGATTTTATTTTGAGAATAACTGTTATGTTTTTAATATGATATTTAGAAAAATATGGTATACATTTTGTTGAGTTTATGTGAATCAACACTTTATGGAAAATAATGTTAAAGTGTATCATTTTTATACATCAAATAGCATAAAATACATTGAAAAATGGTTTGAAATGTCTTTTTTTTCTCATTTTGTTTAGAAATTTGCCAAAAAAAAGACTTCTTTAAGATAAAAGTTTAATGAAATTTTTTTGAAAATGCATATGTTTTTCGTTGTAACTAGATTCTAAATCTTACAAAAATTCAAAAATGTGTGTATTTTTTTACTATAACTAGCTATTAAATGTAGATTGTTTTGTAAAGTTTGGAAAATGTCCCTTGTAAATAAAAGTTATAGTTTTCTTAAGACTAAGAAGTTTCAAAATCACAAAAATAGCTCAAAATGAAAAATGGTGCTGCCAGTATAAACACTTTTTGAAACGGAGGTAAAAACAGCTACTAAAATTGACCCCCCAAAAAATGAGAACAATGTCAGGTTCTCATCAAGTTGTATAACCTGTTGAATCTGAAAAGTTATTGAAAAGGGAATCTGAGATTCCGCTTGATCTAGATCAAATGTCATCGGGTGGGCATCAAAAGGATCATTTAGACCTAAGGGGGACAAATAAACTTTGCTTTGTGTAGGACAGTTTTGAAGAACCTCTAACGTAGGCATGGCAGTAGGAGACTATGCCAATTCATCCACAATGCTATAGTTAGGAGCGGCATGGGAACTTGTCGTTATTTGCTACATGGTGATTTTAAGGAATATTGGGGATGTTAGGATCATTGTTCGTAGTAGGATGAGGTAGGTGCAACGGTTCTTTGACTTGAGGAGATTCTTTCCCTTTATTAGTATGAGAGGTACCAAGAGATGAACCATATTGGTTATGTCAGGTCTGAAGTTTGATTTCAATAAACATGATAAGGAGACATTGGAAAAAATGATCATGAGGATTACCAGAAGATGACTAAAATATGGATAAGGAATCATAGGTTTTTTTTTTACCACCCCTTTCATTGGGAATGGGTTTTGTAGAACCATAAGTTGTGATTGGGTTGGATGAGGAGGAGGCATATTAGATTTCCCTTGTGGGGTGTTACCTTATTCATGTTGGTTGGCCTCATTCCATAATTGGTGAGCCTTATCCATATGGGGACACTGGTGAGTGTAATGTCTGTTTACACTGCAAAAGGAACACATATTATTAGTTCATAACTTAGGATTCTTACCTTGCTTGGGAGGTTTATTGGCATCATGATTTGTGGGGTTCATATTACCTCTAGTGTTGTCATGAGGGTTGGGAAGTTGGCATCCACCTTCCTAACATTGGTTGTATCCTTTGTTATTCCCCTTGTTCTTTTTCTTCGATTTGTTGCGCTGCGCTTGTTGGTGATTGGGAACAGGTTGGGAAGGCATATTCTGTTGAGCCTAGAATTTCCCATGAGGAAAAGGGGGAGCCACAAGTTGTGGCTGCAATATAGGGGTTGGTGAAGGGCCAAGAAAAGGATAATAAGGGTTGATGGTTGGAGGATCCATGTAGATAGTAGAAGCACCACTAAACATGGTTCCACTCCACAAGGTTCCATGAACATGTGGAGTTGAAAGAGGATTTGATTAGGAGATACTCCTTCTTGCATGTGAGGATGAGCGAGAGGGACTAAGGGAATAATAAAATGCATGTGTAGTACCCTGATGATGATGCTCAATAATTAGGGGATTACCATATGAATAAACACTCAAAGGGGGGGGTAAGATGTTTATGGATTTGGATGAGATGCAATAGAATCGGTAGCTCCATCCATAGAATGGGATGCCCCCAAAGGATCCTTTCGAGTGGAGTCACCTCTAGGGAATCAAGAATGATCATGTAAAGGTAACCAGATTATGCATAAATCATACCATAATGTTGATCCTTAAGAATAAATTCTTATTCAGTTTGTGGGAATTTAGAGGCAACATTCTTAACTATAGCAAGGATAAGAGATTTAAGGAACTAGAATAAGAAGATATGGTCATCGAGCTTCATCTTGCAAATACTACTACATTGACACCACTCATGGATATGATCCATGATATGGGTAGATGAGTTCGAATGACATGACAATAGGATATTAACTCCCTCATCATAATGGATAGGTAACCGGGAAAATGTCAAGAAAGTGGAGGATAGTAATACAAAAGCGGGATTCATCACATGGGGTTGCTCGATCTATCACTTGGTAGTGACACCTGTCAAGGTCCAATAAAACAAACATATCCTAATGGAATCATCTATGATGCTATTGGAGGAGCACCATAAATGAAAGCCCATAATATGGTTTTTGGGGTCCTTGTCTACCTTCCCTTCAAACTTAGGGATGTCCAAGGGAATTTTAGTGGAAATTTGAGGCCACAAAGGATCATGTTCAATGGGATCATTAGTTAGTCTCACCAAATATGGAAGGTTGAGGGTTGAGAATAGCCATGAAAGGAAGGCTCGCAATAGAGGTGTTGGTAGTAGCTCCACCTGTGGGACCACCACCAACAGTTCCTTTTCCAAAAACATGGATGTTTCCACAACTAAGAATGGGAATGCCACTTGAGGTGGGGATACTACTAGCCATGGTGAAAATAAAATGGGGATATGAAGGTGATCTGGGTTGTGAGGAACTGGAATCCAATGGCTCGGATGAGTAATTGGGTGGAGGTGATGGGTGTCAAACTAGAACATGGATCGATGAGCCAATGGTGTGGCCTAAGAAATGGTAGAAAGGGGGACAACCCCAAAATATACAAGAGTACCTTGAGGGAATTATGGTGATGGGATCCAAGAAAACCAATACAACTATGTAGATCTAAAATAAGACTAATGTAAACAATGCTCCAATAAATAATATCAAATATGTAAATGGTGCTAAATCACATAACAAGTGCAACATGGGTGCAACAAGTGATCTAATCTAATCAAAGAGAATAAAATTGAAAAGAACACCCTAGAAAAAGGAAATACCCACTAGCCCTAAAGAGATATACAACAGTAAAAAATGATAAAATAAATCTCTCTCAAATATTTTCAACAATGGGGGTATCAATTCCCATCTAGAGAAAAGAAGTAGAAAGACGAATGGGTTTTCCAAACATTAGACTTAGATAGGGGTCTCGATCCTACCGTCCAATCAGTGAAGATCGAATGGAACAATTATAGAGAGAGTCATTTCTCCTTCTTATCTACTCCAAGTACCCATCCAACTGCATGGGTTACCTATGGGTAATATTCCTAATGAAATGGTCACTAATATTCCTCGTTCTCATACATTTCAAATGATTTTCCTACAACTTCATCCTGAAAGCAATGATTTGGATGATCTTTAGTATATAAATGGGAAAGGTGCCTGAATCATCCCTTTGAATCTGGCCTCGCCACATACCACTCTGAAAGGATGGTCCCACCGACAAACTAGTCATGACTGTGTCCAACAATACTAGAGAATTTTGGTTCCCCAAAAAGCAAAACCACTATGACTCAGATGTACAGTGACTAGGGGGAGTTATCTATCCCCAAAGTTCTAACCTAGATCCAAAATTATTTTTGGTCCTCAAGTGAGGAATTTAGTGTGTTTATATTATGGTTGAATTTAGGGTCCACTTGGGGTCATGAACCAAGTGATGTTTTGAATTAAGTTGTAAGAGTGTGTGCACAAGTGGTGTGTACAACTATCAAATGTAAATGACAAGGAAATGTAAATTCTTGTACAATGATGACAAGAGAAATAAGATAATTTCAATACTAAACTAAATGACATTTTTCTTGAAATAAATCTATGATATCACAATGACCAAAATATCACAATCAAGCCACTCACAATTCTAAGCAAGCATGCAAATAAGATAGCTAATCAAAGTATGGATCAATACAGAAAAGAGAAAAGGTTCCCAACTAGCAATTAAAATGCTATAAGTAAATCCAAACAATCAACTATTAAAGTAGATTTGGCAATCAATCTTGCTGAAAAATGAAGAAAAATGGAGCTGAAAACAAAACCTAAATGCAGAAATTAATAGGATCTCTCAATCTCTTCTTCACTTACAATGTCTAAAAGGAGAAGTAATCACCCAATACAACAAGCAATCAAGCAATAAACAATGAAAGTGAAACTATAAATAGACCTGATATAGAAAAACAAACTGGATTGGGTAAAGATGAAGGTGGAACCGGTTGTGAAATGAAAAAATCAGAGTTTAGTGATAGGTTGTGGCTTTTGAAGGAAAAGTTGTGACTTATGTCATGACATTTGGCCTAAAATGCATGACTCAAACCAAAAACTACAAAAAACAACAAATGTACTTTCGAAGACAACTGAAAAGATATGGTTTCGACCAATGGACCTACCTGTGACTCAAATAGTAGTAAACAAACAAAAATCACATCTAGATCCAAGCAACAATACTAAAAAATGGTTGGAAAATGAAATCTAACACAACCAAGGGTGGATTATGTATCCTCCCCAATATGGTCACCAAAATTTGTATGGTGTGAATAATCGCCCACATGTGCAAAAAAGTGCATACCAAGTGGTTGTGCAATCCTTGGTATAGATTTGAATGAGGGAAAAAGAAACAACAAAACAAACTAAAACTAAACTAACAAGAGATCATCATTCTTCAATCAGACTACACATAAAGAGTACCAAGACAATATATAATGAATCAAAGAATGGCTTTTCTATTATGAAAAAGAAGTAGTACAAAGATGATCACCTTGGTATAGTGAAGAGTAAATAGGGCCTCTGCAACTATCTAAGGGAGGGTTTGTTTTCCTCCTTTTCAACCTTGCAGCTTCCATCCAACCATCACAATGGTAATCCCCTTTAAGTGGAGTATAAAGTAACATACGAATTTCTTCTAGCTCTAGGAGAATTTTGGCAGCATGATGACATGAGTGTGATATGGAAATTTTGTGTTATGGAATGGTGACCTTGATGGATTTTTATAGGAACAAGAGTGGTCAAGAAAAATATCTAAAAGCAATGTGAGCATTCTCCATTTTCTTTGATTGCTTAGTGGAGAAATTATGATTTTGGGCCCTAGATCTGTAACCAAATCAAACCATGTAAAGGTACGTGTCCACTTTTGGCCACTTATTCATTAGGGAAGCAGGAAATAACATTTTTTTAACAAAAATCATGTTTTGGGAACAGGTCATCGCTTTTTGGGGAAAACCTGCTACCTAGGTCATTGATTTCGAAGGAAAAGCAGCAACCCACTTCTAGGGAGGTCAACTTGTAGTTTGACTTTCATTTTTTGGCATTTTATTACTTCCTCGAGTCATATGAATGGAATGAGACAACAAAATTTTGCTAATGATGTGTAATGATGATGCATAAGGATGATGAAGCTGATGAAATGGTGGGTGAGAAATTTTGGTTGTTAAGATAGGATAAAAAAGTCTTAAAGGATCTTATTTATGTATATTCATACCTTCCTTTTGTTCATTTAATGAATCCAACTCTTTGTGGGTTCCATTGGTTACCTCCCATCTCTTTTATTAACCAATTTCTATTGGAGACTGAGTTCTCATAGAATTTGAAACCACTATTAATCCATTAAAACCCATTAGCTTCACCATCCTCAATTTTGTTGGAGCCCCCCCTACTTTGTTATATCCTTATCTATTTTGTTTCCATCATTCATCCCTGCTTTTGGTGCTTTAATCTCCAAATCCCCTTCTTGTTCTTGTTCCCCATCGACCCCCATATAAGGATTTGGGCCCTTATCCCATCTGTCTTTTTCTTGTCCTAAATATATCCTCAAAATACTAGCAAGGGGAAAATTAAAATCCTTGATTAGATGTCCATATTGATGTCATCTCACACACTTTAAGGGAACCCCAACATTGTCCAACACTTGATGTAATATCCTGAATTTTGACTAACTATATTGATGTTATATATTGGGCTTAAAGCCCCAACACACATGACTTATTTTGTTATACTGGGCGTAAGCCCCAATGCACATGATTCATTTCTTTTATAGATATACATATTTGGGCATGGAACCTGACTGATGCAGGCTGTTGTTATATACTGGGGAAAAAGCTCCAATGTATTTGATTTATGTTTTATTATGAGATTTGGGTACAAACCCTAATATACTGAGATGATTTGTGTTACATACTGTGCAGAGTTATGATATACATGATTGATTTTTATGATGTGTGAGTGTGGACTCTAGAACACATGGATGACCTATGTACTAGGCATAACCCCGATGTACATAGAGGATTTTATTATGTACTGGGCATAAGCCCCGATGTACATAGAGTGTTGGGCATAATCCCTGGAGCACTCCAAGATTGATAATGAATACCGGATCCGAGGCCATTTGTATATTCTAGATGTGCTTCACAACCACATTCCAGTACTAGTGTTGAGCAGGGTGCTCTGGAATTGCACTAGCGTAACGCCCATGTGAGAGTGTTGAGCCAAAGCTCTAAAGAGCACTCGAGGTTACTTGATCTTGAAAGTGTTGAGTCGAGAAGACTCTGAATACCACTACTACTCATCACAATTATTTAATTGGTTAAATGAATCATTTTTATCTCTCATCAAGGATTGTGGGAACTACTACGTTAAACAAGGGAATCCAACATGCAAGAAAGACCTAGAGTCACCTAGCCTAGCCAACTATCCAAACCCATCAAAAATCCCTTATCCAAATTTTGGACCATGTATTAAATAATTATCAAAGAATTGTTATGTGATTTAATCAATTAAATAATCAATTTCATTGTTTATAAAAGAAGTCTCATTTATGTACAAATAATATGCATAAGATATTAATTATATTACATATGAATTATGTATAAATAGTATGCAGAAAATATATGCATAGGATAATTAATTATAATAAATAAAGAAAAGATTTGTGATCTAAATTGATAGGAACACATAGTATAAACAAGGTAAATAAAGTATAAAGGTTCCTTTAAAACAAATCATAAAGGAACAAAGTTTAAAAGTCCTAGTTTGAAGAATTAATTATAATGCAAACTAAAATAAAATTGGAGTTAATATTAAATATTATTATTAACTCAACAGCTATATTCCAAAAGCTCACCTATGTAAGAAGGAAAAATTTCCAAAGAAATGACACTTTTCTTTCTATCATTATTCTATGGTAAAGAGAAGAGAATTTTCCCACAGAATCGGAAGGAGCTTTTTATTTTCATGAACTAAATTGCATTAGCAATCTGCCCTAGGTCCTCTATTGTCCTATTGCATGTTGGAACCAGCTCGGGGGGATCCATTAGTGAACCAGGAACGGTTCAGGGTCAAGGTTCGGAGGAATGTGGTAGTCCCAAAGTCATTCGATTCAATTAGCCTACAAGTCAGCTAGATCAATACATACTTGTTTTCAATAATTAGTGTTTGAAAGTGTGCAGGTCTGTATCGACAACAACTAAAAATTAGTATTTAATGCAATAAAACTCATAAATTACACATAAAAAAATCGATGATTACATATGTCTAATGCATATT
Organism: Larix kaempferi; assembly: GCA_027924585.1. Classification (NCBI taxonomy): domain Eukaryota; kingdom Viridiplantae; phylum Streptophyta; class Pinopsida; order Pinales; family Pinaceae; genus Larix; species Larix kaempferi. The sequence goes on along the minus strand of BSBM01000535.1, from coordinate 5,266,191 downwards.
ATTGTTAGGATAATTCTTCCCACAATTTAATTATTCTTAATATTTTGGCCATCTCCTTATACACATGATTGGACTTCCCTACCATAGTGTTTCAACTATCATCTTGTGCATCCGCTTTAATATTCTTAATATTTTTGAAAAACAAGAAGAATATTAAAATTATATTAATATCTCTATGAGGTAAATATATCAAGAAGGGTAATTTGTAATATTTTGGACTACTACATACAAATTACAGAGAAGCATGTTTAGCAATAATACCTTCTAAATTACTATATTTTGTCACTATATTTTTTTTCTATTACAAGTCTCATAGCTTAATAATACCTTCTAAATTATTATATTTTGTCACTATATTTTTTTCTATTACAAGTCTCATAGCTTATGTTGCACATTGCTTTGGAAATGCTTTTCCTTGAAAAAAATATAGTGACAAAATTTTATAACATCATAGGAATATGGATTGAATAGTAATGGAATAGTAATGCTCAAAGCAAAATGAGCACATGATTGAAAAATAGAAAAATTGGTCGTGCACATTTGTACAAAATTTGGTCAACTAAGTATGGATGTGACAACCAACATGTGTTCCTAGGAAACCCTCAACCTGTTGACTAGCACCTTCTCCATAAGGAAAATATAGCCTCTTAGAATCTGGTGGATTGTAGTCACCCCCAGCATGTGAACTGCGATGGATTCCACTACGCTCATTGTAATATCAACAATATGCAATAGAAGGATACATCCATCCTTATTTTCATTGGGGTTTTCCTCATAGTACTGGGAAACTAATTGATCCAAAGTCTACCACCCAATTACTGATGGATTGATCTCCTCTCAGATGCTTTGAATTGGTAGTTCCTAGTCAAGAAATATATGTCAAATGGTCGATAGTAATACTCTCCTCATCTGCTATGAAATACCCCAATTGGGGGCTCCAAAAACCTATCAACTTTCGTAGGATATGAACACAAGACCTCATCATGGAATAATACTAATATTTCAGTGGCCCTTCCTCATGTAGACAATATTGGACCTAGGGATACCAGGCCACCAAATATCCCAAGACATTGAAGTGGTGGACACACCACTCAATAGCCATATCATAGTAGGCCCTGTAAAAACAACCAAGTGAAAATGTGATTTAGTCTTCGAAAAAACAATTCATAGTTCGGTAAAACAAAAGCAAAAAGAGAAACCACGTAAATTTTGGCAAGAAATTCGTGCGACCAAGTGACATATGAGACACACAAGCCACACACCAAAATAACGTGGGTGTTGCACTTTAAATTCACACGGTCTCATAACCAACAACGCAGATATTGTTAGAAAAAACAAGATCGTAGAGAAATAACATAAAATAAGATGCATAAATAAAACACACAAACACAATACAAGAGAGACACCAATATACATGGTTCACCCAATCTGGGATACATCCATGGATAAATTTCCAATCCTTTTATTATACCATCCAAGAAATGAAGGGATACAAACCTGAGCACATCTGCAGCAATTTGCTCTTCACTCTCTCATAGTCTCTCCTACACAATCATAGAGATCTTTTACAATATTACAATACATAGCCGTATTACTATGCCTTCCTTTTAAAGAGAGATTACCATGGGAAAATACCATGGGCCCATAAATCACCCATTTTTTACCAATTCACAAGTATGAAATTACAACATTTTACAAGGCATTTTTTTTCGAAAATTTTTCTATGGGGGTGCTACCCGTGAACCCCCACCAGGGAGGGCTACTAAAATGTAGTCATCGCCCCCCCTAGACCCCCCATTGCGACTATAGTGGCGGGAAAGCCCCCCCACACCCCCCCCACACCCCTCGTCATGAGTTGGGATCCAAACACGACTGAAACACTACCTCTAAGTAAGGAATATCTGGCTCCACAACCAAAAATATCCCACTTGGAGTCTGACCACAACAAATCCACCGCTACTTCTACTGCTAGACTATGCTCCAACCTTAGAACTACCAAATTTCTCATCTTCACCTTCGTTCTTGAAGGCCAACTGAAACTTAGTAGGAACTTAGTTTCTCTCTAGTTACCACCTTTGTCAACATGTATGTAGGATTCTGGCTAGTGTGTATCTTTTCCAACTTCAACAGTTCATCTTCCAAAACAGATCGTATGAAATGGTACTTGAAATGTATATGTTTAGTCTTAGAATGGAATGCTAAGTTATTTGAAAGATGAATGGCGCTCTGGCCTCCACTATACAACCTTCTATTCTCTTGCTTCTTACCCAATTCCTCCATGAACCTCTATAACCAAATCATCTCTTTACTAGCCTCTGTAGCAGCAACATACTATGCTTCCTTCGTTGTAAGTGAAATAACCTTTTGCAGTTTTGAAATCCAACTTACTGTTGTTCCACCTACAGTAAAATAATATCGTGTGGTGTTCCTCATGCTATCTTTATCACCTGCCATATCTGCATCAATATATCCCTGTAGAACAGTGTATGAACCTCCAAAACATAATGCATGAGTGGTAGTACCTCTCAAATACCTGAGAATCCACTGTACTTCCTTCCAATGTTCTTTACCTGGAATGTTCATATACCTACTCACAAATCTCACTACATGTGCAATTTTTGGTCTTGTGCACACCATGGCATACATCAAGTTGCCAACTGTTGATGAATAGGGAACCCTGGACATGTAGTCTATCTCTTCTCGTGTCTTGGGACACATATCCTTACTTAGTTTAAAATGGACGGCCAAAGGTGTACTAATTAGTTTTGCATTCTTCATTCTAAACCTCTCCAACACCTTTCTATGTACTCACCTTGAGACAATGTCAATTTGCGAGTTTTCCCGTCTCTTGTTATTCTCATACTAAGGATTTGCTTTGTAGCACCCAAATCCTTCATCGCAAATGAATTAGCTAACTTTCTTTTGAGCACATTTATATCTTGCATGTTAGACCCCGCAACAAGCATGCCATCCACATACAATAACAAGAGAATATATCTTTCATTATCTAGCCTCTTGAAATAAAAACAGTGGTTAGAATGACATCTACTATAACCTTGTTTTGTCATAAACCTGACAAATTTCAAATACCACTGCCTTGGAGCTTGCTTCAGGCCATATAAGCTTGTCTTCAACCTGCATACCAAATTATCCTTCCCTTTGGCCGCGTACCCCTGTGGTTGTTGCATATAAATCTCTTCCTCCAAATCACCATGGAGAAAGGTGGTTTTTACATCTAAGTGTTCAAGAATTAAATCTTTTACTACCACTAGACTTAAAATAGTTCTAATTGAAGTCATTTTAACAATGGGAGAGAATATTTCATCAAAATATATACCTTTCTTTTGTGCAAACCTTTTTACAACAAGTCTGGCCTTGTACCTCTTCTTGCCTCCATCTTCTTACTTCAACCTGTAAACCCATTTATTCTACAATTCTCTTTTACCTACAAGCAATTGAACCAAATCCCAAGTTTGTTTTCTTACCAATGAGTCCATCTCCTCGTTCATGTATTGCTCCCACTTCTTTCTAGTTTCAAACTGCATTTCTTCTTCATAACAGTCTGGTTCAAAAGAGTTAGTCATCAATAAATAATACATTGAAGGAGAGTATCGTTTAGGGGGTCTACTTGACCTGGTATATCTTCTAACACTTGTAGGAGTTTGAGGTGCCTATTGTTGTTCTTGATTTTTCGACACCTTTGGAACTTCATTTTCTTTGATTTCATCAAACACTATGTACTATGTGTTTTCCTTTTCCTGTTTCTTTCCCTGCAACTGATATTTATACATGACTTTTTCATTGAATACCACATCTCCACTCCTGATGATTTTGCTATTTTCATAATCCCATAAGTGATAACCAAAATCATCAACCCCGTATCCAATAAAGGTACAATTCTTGGATTTAGCCTCAAGTTTTGTTCTACGCTCTTCATCAACATGGACAAATGATTCACAAACAAAAGTTCTCATAAATGAGTAGTTTACCTTTTTACCTGTCCATGCCTCCTCTGGAATACCACCATCCAAAGCACTTGAAGGCCCTATGTTTATTAATTAAATAGCAGTATCTATAGCATCTTCCCAAAATTGTAAAGGCAACCCTGCATGCAATCTCATACACCTTGCACGCTCCATGATTGTTTTGTTCATCATTTATGACACACCATTTTCTTATGGTGTTACTGGTACTTTTTTTTCTCTACGAATCCCATGGGACTACATTCCAAAATTATAGCCTATGTTCCAAGTTCAACAGTTAAAGAAATCTTGGTACAACCTGACAACGAAGGAAAAAGAGGATGATGGATAGCAAAAATTATGGAGTATGATGTTGAGATTAAACCTACCAAGTTGATTAAAGGGCAGGGTTTAGATAAGCTTCTAACATAATCAAATTGTTAGGTTTTAGATATTCATTTGATGGCTGAGCAGTCAATACAGGATTCATCAGCAGAGCATGATAAGGAACAAATTTATACCAGGTATTGTGATTCTCCATGGTATGGGAAAATTGTTTATTTTCTACTGCATTTTCAATGTCCTCCTGATCTGAATAAAAGTCAGTATAGATCATTAAAAATTAAGGCTTTGAAATACATGTTTTAATTGATCAAGTTTTATATTGGAAAGATCTTGGAGGTATATTGATTAAATGTTTGGAAAGACCAGAGGCTGATGTTATTACTGCATAATTACATGGAGGTGCATGTGGGGGACATAAGTACTGGAAAGAAACAACATTCAAAATTTTAAGAGCTGGTTTTTATTGGCCCACTCTTTTTCCAGATGTGTATCTTCAAGTCAGAGCTTGCATTGAATGTCAGAAATTTGCAGGAAAACACAAGTTGCAGTCTTTACCCTTAAAACCTATTGTAGTAAATACTCCATTTCAACAGTGGGGTTTAGACTTTATAGGAGAAATTCATCCTGCCTCCAGTGGCCAACATAGGTGGATTCTAATAGCCATGGACTTTTTTACCAAATGGGTGGAAGAAATTCCCACAAGAAGAGCAACAAATAAAGTTATTATTAATTTCCTTCAAGAGAATATCTTAAGCAGATTTGGATGTCCTAGGAAATTAGTAACAGATAATGTTCCAGCCTTTAGATCTAAAAATATGGTAAATTTTTGTGAAGAGAATAACATCATATTAAAGCATTCCACACCTTATTACCCACAGGGAAATGGGTTAGCGGAATCTTCTAATAAGAGTATTGTGAACAACATAAAAAATATGTTATTTCAAAACAAAAGGAGGGGACATTATGCTCAAATATGCTCTTTGGGAAGACAGGGTAACCATTAAGAGATCCATTGGAACCACACCTTTTCATCTTGTCTATGGAATGTAAGCATTATTTCTTGTTCAATTAAGTTTTCCAGTAATCAAGTTTTTGTAGGATGTAGAAGAAGAAGCAGTTGATGTGAAGAGAAGAATGTTTCAAATAGTTAAGCTACAACAAGAAAGAGAAGCAATAACAGAAAAAGATGAATCTTACAAAGAGAAAGTAAAAGAAAGTTTTGATAAAAAAATTAAAAAAGATTATTTCTCAGTTGGTAATGCAGTTCTCAGATGGGATGCAAGAAATGATGAAAAAGGTAAGCACAGGAAATTTGATAAACTATGGTTGGGACCTTTCACAGTAATAAAAAGTTTGGGAAATAACACTTTTGTATTACAAAATTTGAATGGTGATGATATTGCAGGCCCAGTTAATGGGTGGTTTTTAAAACATTTTCATACATATTGAAATGATGGGGAATTTACATTGTATATATCATTACAGTTTGTACATAAGACACCATCCCAATAAAATAGTTTGGTTTCAATATAAGAGGGTATGATTCTAGTAGAATTTTTGAAGGCACATGGTCAATATGTTCTTAAAGACTCACAAGGAGAGCTTTATCCCCAATCAGAGCCAGATGTTATCGCTAGATTTGTATCCTAGTTTTACTCTAGAATCTTTCCTAGAAATCTTTTTCTTTTCTTATTAAAGGCCTTAGATTAGTTTTTAAGTTCTTTAGGTCTTGTTTATCATTTAAATATTTGTTATGATAAATAGAATAAACATGGCTCATTTTCATTAATTATTCCAAACTTTAATATTTGATAAATGAGATATGATTTAAGTAATAGTATAAGCCTACCAAATTTCGATGAGTGATTTATGTTATATGGTGTAAATACTTATAGTACATTCCAACAACATTTTTCATCATGAGCTTACAATCTGGCGCTGTCGGATTGTTTTCATTTGAAATTGTTTTGACATATGGCATACATTGGACATGTGTTTCGTGCAAGAGTTCTGTTCATTATGGCACTGACAGATACCTATACTTGATATGATCAAGTTCTCATACTCCTGCGTGTATGAATTATGGCATTGACCTACAACACAGGCTCTCTAATAATTTTGTTGGGCAAAGGTTATTTGTTTAACATGTTTTGAATCAGGAACAGTTTATGACCTAGCATGATCACGATGTCTACGACGAAGAAACCTAGTGGGACAATCTGCATATTAGAACCTGAGAATGTGAAGTGGGATGAAGAATTTCATAAATGTGCATAAATGATGCGAAATGCAGGATGGTTTTTACTCTTTGAAAATTTAAGAGGTCACAATATGGAGGTAACCGACGCCTTCGTGAATAATTATAAGGATTCTTCTGTTAGTTTTCAAACCCTAAATTTCAAAGTAGATGACGCCACAATTGCAGAAGCAATGGGCATTCCTTTTGAAGAATAAATATGGTTCAAGAAACATTTATTTGAGGTTGACCTAAGTATATTCTTGCTCCTGGTTTCGAGAAGCTACATTGGGGTAAAGGTATTCATTTTATCAATATAAAACCTGAATGGAGATACGTGCTTTTTTTTTTTTCCTTGGAAAAAGTCCGTAATTTTATTTCAAAAAGTTGATCAAAATTACATACTGCACATGTAGTAGAATCAACAAGGATCCCTACATTTTCACATATTTCTGTCCCATATAAGCAGAAACAACAGCTTATAAAAAACCAGGTACTAAAGTACCTCAGATAAAAAAACAGCTAAAGACCTTATTCTGGGCAACCTTGAATGGCTTTACAAAGAGAATCTAGCATAAAACTTAAAAGGTGAAAGCAACATGAGAGAAAACGATCCAAAAACCTCGAATAAGAAGCAGAGCCACTAGCATTTGCACAGAGAAACCCCAACCCGCCAAAAGGATATCTCTCCTCGGTTGCCCACATGGGAAGCTCCCAGATCCGCCATCGAGAAGGGCCGCCGCCGCCATCCAGCGAACACAGGGTGAACGAAACACAGGGAAGGAAACCCCATCGCTTGTCCTCCTCAGCCGATCCGTTCTCGGCAGCCCACATGGGACACATCCCCGATCCGCCATCGAGAAGAGACTGCCACCGCCATCAGCGAACACAGGGACTGAAACCCCATCGTGTGCTTGCCTCAGCAAGACGCCGTACGCACAAGGCCGCCGCCATCCTTTGAACGAAACGCGGGGCAGAGAAACCCCAAAGCACATCCTCCTCAGCTGATCTGTCGTCTGCATAAAGGAGCCTGGAGCCCATTGCTCAACAGTCCTTGCCACCGCCGTCGTCCTCTAGCCAAAGACACCCTGCCCTGAAGCTGCATCCCACTGCACAGATGCCACCGCCGCCGCCGCTGGGAGCCAAAGAAACTACCCAACGGGTCGCCGCGCCAACGCGCCGCCAATCGATCCAAAGCGGAAAGGAAACCCTACAGTCGGCCAAGACAGGTAGCAGACACAGAGGAGAGCGGCCATGGAAGAATCCATGGCCACCAAAAAACTGCTGTAGCCGCCTATCAAAACCCTAGTTGCAGCAGGTCAGAGCCCTTTCGCCAATCTTTTTCCCATAATCAATGGAGATACGTGCTAAACATTACCCAGTGCTATATAACCTGTGACGGTCGATATGCAACAGTATTCAGGTATCATTTGAGGTTTTTACTGCATTTAAATGGCGAGTCCAGGCTTAATCTACCTTATTATCTGTTTAAAAGCATAGAAAAGATGGTCACACAGGTAAAACTCACCCTAACCATACTAGTCACTCTGTATTTCATCATGGCTTAATTAAACTCTTGATACTCACTGAGTTGAGGAAAATAGATAGATGTTGGGAGTATTTTCTTTTTTGGTCTGATTTTGAGTCTGAAACACAGACACATGGCGATGAAAAAGGAGCAAGGAAAAATATAGAGATTCAAAAAAATAGAAAAGAATGGTGACAGAGCTTGAGAATGAACAATCAAAAGAGAAATTTGATGCTGTAAATAAGGAGGTATCAAAAATTTATGCAACAAAGTTATAGAGGAAATTGATTGAAGAGCTTCATAAAGAAGAGGTTACTGCTCCTGATACCCCCAGGGATGTTGGGGAAAACATTATGATCAAATATTTTTCACTTGATGATGAAACCCCTGTTGTAAAAAAATTGGGAAAAGATTGGAAGCAATGAACCAGATCAAAGAATAAATTGAGAATGAATATATAAGCTATTCTTGATGCAAATTTTTAAAAAGATGCTATAAACACCATAGAATATTCCTCCAGCGATGAGGAGTTATAGGTTGCAAGTGAAGAATATTGTACAACAGATCAAACCCTTGAAGAAATCCGGGGAGAATTAAGGCATACATCAGATTTTCCAGAAGAAGCCTTCAAGGACAAAGGTAAACATAAAGTTTGTGATTTTGAAATGGGTACTTGTTTGAAACACTCAGATATTGAAGAATTGAATAAACAAGAAGATCCTGCATATCAAAAGGCTATGGATTCATTGTCAGAAGTAGAAGCTTTAAAGAAATATTTACAATACTTTAAGAATCAAGATGGATATCTAAATGATTCCAATGAAAAGCTAATGATAGAAAACAGGAGGCTAAGCCGGAGGATCCGGAGGAGATCGATGCTAACTATAAGAAACTCATAAAAATTTATAAGGAAGTCATAAGGAGAAAGAATATCATTCAACAATAGAGTGAAGAGTTCATACGCCAAAATAAGGAACTTCAAGCCAAGATTCAATTGATGGATGTAGAACACTCTCGGCTACAAAAAAGATCACAAGCACTTGATGGACTGATAATACTAGCTAAAGCAACTAAGAAGTTGTAACTGTTCATGATCGAATGTTAGAGTTTGAATGTAGCTCAAGTTTGTTGAAGAATATTCAGGCGGACTTCCAGGTCATATCCCCATGATCTTCGATGACAGTTTTGTTTTGTTATTAGCTATTAGTTTTAGGTGGCAAGATTTTATTATAAGTCATAAGTATAGACAAAATGTAAAATTCTCCTTTCTATTTTTTATCATTTCGATCCATAAAATTTGGATCTCAAACTATTTTAGTTTTGGAAATATTTTGTATATATATATATATGACAGTGAAGAATAGGGAGTTTTTTTTGGATTCGGAAAAGTGTTTTCGGAGATCAACTATTGTTGTCTATCAGGCATGTATATCATTTTTCAGTTTATATAAAGATAGTTATGGAATTATTATATTCGAGATGAGCCAATGTTTGTCTGTTATTATGATGAATATTTCATGTTTAGTTTAAACCAATTGATTTGTAATTCTGTTCTTTGATAGTAGTCTTTTGTCCTGGAATTCTTATGAATGAGTTGAAATGTTTATCATTTGCTTGGATTCAAAATTTCTCACTCTTCATGTAATTCATTACTCATTATCTTGTTATACCTGATCATAATTCGGTTACATATTGTTAGGTTGTTATTGCTTCTCACCTGATCTCCTATTCACACCCACTTCAACTATTCATAAACCTAAAGTTTAGTCATTTATCAGTAAACTATAAGATTCCCTGGACTTTGAACCTTAGTAGTCTAGGTGCAGACTCCATTGATAACAGAAAGAAATCAGACAAAATCCAATGAAATCTTATCCAGAATCTTCTCTAAGGATCCCTAGTGACTTAGGATGGCAAGTGGTCCAATAAAAGACAAAACTGGCCTATTTTACCTAGTCAAAACTCAGGAAATTAATCATAAATGATTAATTAATTTATCCTAAGTCTAGAATGGTATGGGTGGGTTTTTTAAATATTCCAAAACCCCCCTTAGGCCTGAATTTATGTTATGGGAATCAGAAAAAAATATCATAAATATAGGGCCCAAGCAACAAGGCTTATGGTCACCCCAATACAAAAATAACTAGTCCATGTAAACCAAGGAAACAGGGAAAACCTCATGGGAACAAAACCCTCCCTAAAAAATGGACATGCTTGATGTCTTCATACTGTCATGTTGCTCATTTAAATAAGCTAAATGAGCTGAATGGGTTGCTTCTGAGTAACAGACTTGATGAAGAGATTGTAGATGTCATGATCATGCATCAGTGCATCAATGTTGTGTAGGAAAGAACCATGTGTAGATGCTCTATGAAGCTCATCTTATGATGATGGAGTAGCATCAAATGAATTTTTCTTGCCGTTGTAACATATATAATTAGATCTTAAAACATAATAAATTATGGAAATAATATATATGCATACTCCTTCCCAAGGAGAAACAATGAAGTCAACAGGATCAATTTCTTCTGTAGCTACAATGTGGTGCACTAGTTCTTGTACCTTCTTCTCAAACTGATGTAGAACCTTTCTAATATTGAAAATGAGATAATGAAGCTTTGAAATATCAGAATTTGATTCATATGGAGAAGAAACTAGTAAATATGTGGAGTCTCCATGATCGAACAAAGTTTCAGTAGGAAAAGTGTGAGAAACTAGATCACCCTGACAGTTGAGCGAGCCTGGAGAGTGTGAGGACTTGAATTTTGAACCATGAGTGATGGGGTCAGCTCCATATGTGTGAAATATCAGTCAAAATATTTCCAAAATCATGTATTTCCAACCAATGAAGGATATGAAATACAAAAGTGCAACAGAGCCAAGTGACACAGTGTAGGAAAACATGGAAATGTGTAGTTTCTTAACTGGAGAACTTGGGGGTTGTAGGGTCTTGTGTGCATCCAATGGTTGGTAAAATGGTGTGGGAGATGTAATGAACTACATATCAGACTCTAAATCATCTTCTAAATCAGAATCTAAAATATTTTAATGGAGGTGGAAATACCTTTTAGAAGACAAGTGAGAAGCTAGTAAAAAATGACTAGCTTTGAGAGTAGACTTGGATGAACTGACTGAAGACTATTCTGAAGAAGAAGTGGAGGTTTTTGATTCTGATATATTAGAATGTGAATCAAAATAAGAGACATCAGAATTATATTTCACTCTAGTAATCAAAGCATAAGCGTGATTACCTTTGGGAGAGGCTTGGAAACAGTTTTCTTGTTCTACAACAAGCTTGCCTTGTTCTTTCTTTGCAAAGTCAGGAACATCTATGTTATTCTATTCAAGCATCTTGGCCATGATGTCCAATTTCTTCTTGAAGCAATATTTCTTAGGATGAGTTCCTTTTCAGCAATAAGAACACTTTGGATTCTCATTCTTCATCTTCTTGGATTTGGAATCTCCGTCAGAATCCTCTTCATCTGACAATATCTTTTGTTTGGATTTGTCATTCTTGAAACTCTTTGCTCCCTGAGCAACAAGTGAAAAGTCTTTGGAGGGTGTTAATCCCTCATTTGGACGAGCTTGTCCTTCTCCTTAGTGAGCGAATCAATGAATGCATCCAAGCTTGGCATCTTCCAATTAGGAATTGCTAGTCTTGTGGTATGAAAGGTAGACACAAATACTGAATATTCTGAGCTTAGTTTTGATAGAATGGTAAGGATTAATTGCTCGTCCTTCTTTTATATGCCACATTGCTTGAGTTGAAGCACTAGGTTCTTGAATTTTGATATGAACTCGTCCATATAATCGAAATTACTTGGACTAAGAGAGATCAGCTCAATCTCCAACAAATGACCTTTGAGCTCGTCATGTTTTCCAAAGAGAGACTCTAGATTTGTCCACACTTGATTTGGAGTGGATAGAAAATTAATACGAAATAGAAGATCTGGAGATACAGAGAGACAAAGTAACCCATAAGCTTCATTAATCCTATTGAACCATTTGGATTTTAATGCAAAAACTCCTGGCTCATTTTCAATCCCCATAGTGACTCTATACAATCCTTTGCTTTGAAGTTGGATGATCATATGTGCCTTCCATTCAAAGTCGTTGAAGGGAGTGAGAGTCATAGATTTTGATTGATTTTGATCCATACTGATGCACTCCCAGTGCTGGAAATACCTGTAAAAAACACTCTTGGAAATTGTTTTGAATCAAGCAGCTAGCTCTGATACCATGTGAGATTTTCAATTGCTAGGAACTAGACTCATAAGACAATTTCACATGGAATATTTCAAACAAAGAGAGAAGAATAATAGAGAAGATAAATTGTGGAAATCACTCTGTATTTTATTCATAAATATGGTAACAATATATAATACACCTTCAATGGAGAAAATTGAATGCCTTGGAGGCAATTTAGAAAGAGCAAAAATAAAAGGCTTAGAAAAGACAAAAAAAACCCCAGGTGGCAAAAGCAGCTTCCAAAACTGTACTAGAGGATCACAAATTGGATAAGTGTGGTATGGAAGCTCATGAGTGAGGTAAATAGAATTTATTTATGGATTTAGGAGAGTAGATATGATGTGGAGGTCGAATTGGTCAAGTGGCAAAAGATTCTAAGTCAACTAGATTTACCTTTTCCACTAGAAAGCAGAAAAACCAGGACAAAGCTAACTAAATCAGGAAAGCACCTTCTAAACCAGAAATGGAAAGAAATAAAAAAAAATCCAATGAAATATTATCCAAAATATTCTCGAAGGTTCCCTAGTGACTTAGGATGGCAAATGGTCCACTAAAAAACAAAACTGGCCTATTTTACCTAGTCAAAACTCAGGAAATTAATCATAAATGATTAATTAATTTATCTTAAGTCTAGAATGGTATAGGTGGGTTTTTTAAATATTCCAACAAAATGAACCCTCAAGGTGTTTCACTCACCACCAATTCTCCATTCATTTCTCAAGTTGTTACTCTACAAAAATATCCCTGAGATCATAACTCTCCTTCCTGTTCCAGTCTCACCTTGATGGAAATTGCATATGTGAAGTGTGGTCGGAGAACCATGGACTGCTAGGATACCAAGTGGACCCTCCCTCAGACAGCTACAAGGCCCCCTTCTACTACAACTCAGAGGTGGAACTTACTGTTAAAATTCCATTTTTATAATGAAAATCATTCTTTATTCTTTTACATGATGTTTTATGTATATGTTTGCTTGATGAACATTTCCTAGAAATGTTAGATTAGATTTGCTTTCATTGTTATTTATTTTTTCCTTCCCGTTAGATTATTCATTTTAACTTATGTTTTCTTTGTTTTTATTTTTTACCTTAAAAACTCTACTAAGATCAACACAACTCTTAGTAGGTGCACTTTTACATGTGCTAGTGAGAAAACACCAGCAACAATTTTTTGCGACCATACTGGGGACTGTTCTCCAATTGTGCTTGTCCAACACTTCCATCCCTTGTTTGGGTTTTTATTTTTCCTTATTTCATCTTTTAACTATATTTTTTTGTTGTATGATAGTTTACAATTGAAAAATTGGCCTAAATCTACCATGTCTGATCAAGGCGATCTTTTGTTTACTGTTTTCGTCTCTTTCCTTGTCGGGTCGCACCTGTTTAGTGATTTTAAGCAACTTGGGTCGCACCTTTTTCCCCGACAAGTGAGACCTGACCCAAAAACTAAGTTTATTGCCTAGGTCGTTCATATTTTCCTATTCTAAGTTACCTAGGTTTCTTAGTTTTCCCCAATAAGAGCAACCTACATTCTGTTTTCATCTTTTCAATAATTTACAGCCCTCAAAGTTTTTGTTTGCCTTCTGCCCCTTGTAGACAATTTTGGTTTTTCGGTTTATGATTGCTTTCAATACTCTTTCAGTCTTGTTCACAATAGTTTGCTTGCTATAGTAGTCTCTTTATGATTTATTTTCAGACTTTGTGGCAAAGAAAAAAATCCTTTACATTTGTGTATTTATCGCTTCCTTAGTTTTGCTAAGAGTTCTTTTTGACTGCATGTTTATTGTTTCAGTGAGTATTTGATGAAAAAATTGATTTGTTTAGATGAATAATATTTCTATGATTTGAATGTTAAATTCTTAGTCATAGCCTTTTTATGTTTAAGTGATGTTTTCCTTTCTATGTTGAAGTGATGTTTTTAAGAAAACTTTAAACTTGGTGTTGAAATATGTTAATTTCTTTTAAGCATTTGATTTCTTAGTTAGTAGATCTACACACTACTAGTGCACAAAAACACTCCCTAAATCAAACTATCACTTGGTTCATGCTTCCAAGCAAATCCTTAAAATAAACCATAACTTAACAGTCACATTAACCCCATTTGAGGACAAAAGGAATCGTGTAGTTAAGTTAGGACACTAGGGATAGGTACCCGAATAATTCCCCTTTGTCCCTATACATCTGAAACATAGCAGTTGCCTTTTTAGGGAGTTAAAATCCTCTAGTATTTGGGACACGGTTTAAGGTCAATCTGTGAGGTGAACCTCTCCTAGGAGGGAAAATGAATATACTGGAACTGAATGGCTGGGTGGTGCACTGTCCCCATCAATACTGGAGATCATCTAGATTATTGTCTTCAGACTAAAGCTGTGGAATAAGTATCTTGACGTGACTCGAATGAGGTATCCTAGCAACAATTTTTCTTAGGTATCTTACCCATATGCCATCTTCTTTGTTGGGGGGATACCTAGGAAAAACGTAGTCGGCTTCGGATTCTGTAACCATCCTTTAGATATTCACTCATTGGGTCTTGATAGTATTGATGGCCCTATTGAGGTCCAGTGATTGGAAGACCTGACTCGACTTCCTGCTTTTTTTTGTTTGATGGGGAGGTGATGACCACAAAGAGGAAAATATTTGAGGAATATTATATTTGGTGTTTTTCTTTTTGATTGCGTAGGAATCTATTAGGTTAGTGAGTCTTTTTCTATCTAGGGTTTCTATTTTCAAAACCTTTCCTTTTATTTTTCTTAGATCGCTTGTCACATGCTCAGTTACACTAGCTTTTGATCTGGTTTTTCGATTTGAGGTTACTCTACCTCATCCTTGCGTTTTTGGGTTGTTTTAGGTATTTGTCAGTATTTACCCCCTAAGGTACTCTCAAAGGCTTTGGGTCCAAACCCCTTGGTACGGTCTCTTATACCCTATGATGTACTCCTCATGCTAGACCTCAATTCAACACACTACACAATCACTGGAGCATCTGTCCGACTCTCCTAATTCTAACTTCTTACAATCATATTCACTTGCACATTGACATACTAGGATCCCCTTGGATACTCTCATTCCACCACTAGGGAACCCTTCACCAGGGAACCCTCCATTGGGGAATGCTCCACTAGGGAACCCTCCACTAGGGAACCCTTCACTAGGGAACCCTCCATTAGGGAAAACCCCTCCAGGGAAACCTTGTCTAGGAAACCCCCTCTAGGAAACCCTCCACCAAGAGGCCCCATGACTACGAGCTTGTCATTTATGTCTAGCATCAACCTCCTTGATTTGGATAGGCCGACCAATTATATAATCCGCCATTATCGAAACTTGCCCCCAATGCCTACAAAAATCCCATCAGACATCCCAAAGTTCGAAGGGAAGGCCAAGGAAGAACCTCAAAACCATATCATTTCATTTCACCTCTAGTGCTCTTCAAACAACATCATATATAATTATATCAAACTCTTCCTATTTCATAGAACCCTTGTTGGTATTTTCACCAAGTGGTACATTGACCAAACTCACAAGATACATTCCAACTTCATTTCTTTAGCCTCCACTTTCCTACAGTTCTTCTAGTTACATGTCTAATATGATGCCATCATAGAAATCCTTCTCTCCTATTGACAAAACTCTACTACCCACATCAGCGACCACATCCATGAGTGGCATAGGTGTTGGAGCTTGTGTAAGATCAAACTTAATGACATGATCTTTTTATATAGGTTTTTGAAATCCCTGCTTCCCGCCATTGCCAATTATGTGGCCTCTAAATGACCCCAAAATGAGGAAGAGGATATCCTCAAAGATCATTAGTTTGAATTGATATATGTTCATTCCAGGTATTTGTATAACATCATCCCCGATGCCCCTTGCAGAGACTCTTATCATAAAGACCCACTGGGATAACATGTTACAAATGGTGTCATTGGCACTATCACATACTAACCCAATCTGTATGTTCCTTACCCTCCCCCAGTGATTGGTTATGCATATGGAAATGTTCATAACATTGTACATCCTCATCAGGGCCCTGTTTCCATTTCGAGCTACGGCCCCAATTTATTGCGTGCTTCAGCCGATTCAGGAAGGAGTAATTCATATTTGTCTCCTACCTATGCCCCCCATGTTCATGGGCCTTCATGTACTAGAACCATGTGTGCCAGTGCTTCTATCGACTTTGTGACCCCTCTATCCATGAACCCATACTATCCTTTCCCTATGCTTCTGCCAACCTCTCCAATGAATCCACACCCTAATGCTCCTCCTTTCCCTCATGGGAAAGTGTATTCCCAACAAAACATGCCTACCCAGCTTGCGCCCAATAATCAATAACCACATCCCAAAAAAGAGAATAGGGGAAATAATGAAGGAAACAACCAGTGGCGGGGAGGTGGATCCCAACTCTCCAAGCTACCTAATAACACCATAGCGAATCACGCAGATCAAGACCCTAATAAGAAGCCTAAATAGGCCAATAATGATCAATTATAGACCAATCATCCATGTTCTTTCTACATTGTGTATGGGCATTATACCCATCACTGTCCTCATTTGGCTAATACATGCCAACTATGGAATGAGACAAACAAACATGAAGTGATTGCTACCCCATAGGGGAAAGAAAAACCCACCTTTTTCCTCAGCTCAGTCAAACGCAACCTACGGTCATGTAGAAATCCTTACCTCAACAAGGTATAGTAATGGGACAACTGTTGGTTCCTTATCCACCCCAACCAGATTCGTCGATTCAACCTTCTAACTTAGGGGTCCAACACCTCCTTATGTTGTTCGTTAATGTGAACCTTCATACATGACATAACCAATACGATTCAACCATCGAAACATCCACTACTGATAAGGGAAAAGACACCTCTCCAGTCGACAAAATTTTTCACCTATATAGACCTCCTACTAGTGCAATTCCTAAAGTCCTAAATTCTCCTTTGTGTTGCACAGCAAATAATCCCGATGCTCGAGTCACTTCTAATTATAGCGTTGTGGATGACTTGGCACAGTCTCCCACTAATTTGTCAACTCTAGATGTTCTTAGGATGTGTCATGCGTAGCGCAAATCCTTACTACCAGTGCTAGGTGTGATCAATCCTTCCAAATCTAGTTTGATGACATTTGATTTGGATCAAGAGAAGCGTCAGATGCCATTCTTAGTATACTTCCAAATCCTAGTGATTCATTGATGCATTGTTGATGAAGGTGCCTCTACTTGTGTCATGTCAACCAATGTTTGACAGAAGCTCAAATCTCCCCAACTTGTGTCATCCCTCATGACGTGCTTACGATGGCCACACAACTCAACCTTAGGGTCTTCTCCCCAATGTCCTTGTAGAGTTAGTTGGTAAAATAGTATTAATCGATATTGAGGTTGTCAATGCCTAGACATATTACAACCTCCTCCTTGGGAATGTGTACAAGTATGTGATGAAATCAATTGCATCATCCGTCTTCCAGCTTATTATGTTTCCTCATGAAGGGAATATCATCAAGCTCGATCAATTAATGTACTACAACCCTAAGGGGTTGGCTTGTCTGGAAAATGTCCTACCCACGGTAGACAGTAGTATCGGATGCATGTCTATCCTGAATTTTACGAGTGTTGGGACCAACATTTTTCATGATGCCCCCATGGTCGGAACCTTTTAGGCTCTACCTCCTCCATCCCCAAAGGTAGAAATATCATAGCTATGTACAACTTCCTATAGTAAAGCAATGTCCCAACCTCAACCTCAACCTCAACCCCAACCCCGACATGCCCCCTCTCCCAACCAGTTACCTCATAACCAATGGGGAGCCACGCCTATTCAACGAATCTCATTCTTGTTTCCACCTTATCGAATCATGAGCATGCCAGTCATGTTGACTCTTAATCTCCCAAGTTTGACATTAGGCTTCCCTTTTGGTATCTCACCCCTATGAATCCAGCTCCCACACCATAGGTTGTTTTGACACATGTGCAACCTATCGGTGCTTCCAATCATACTCCTCCTGGATCCCTTAAGGCAGCACCTAGTGCCCCCCCACCGCTCCCTAAGAATAAAATTGGGGGCAAATTGACGAGTGCAACACTGTCGGTAAATATGAATAAATCCATGAACCCTCCCCCTACTTCCTCAAATCGAGCACCCTCGCCTTATGCTTTGTGTGATTTTTTGGATCATGTACCCATAACTATTCAGAACTTCCTATCTTGTGCACTCATATCCAAAAGTTAGATGATGAACACAATGAAAACATTATGGTGGTCCATCTTCCTAGCACACCCAAGAGGCGTAACAAATCATTGTGTACTAATCATCCTTTTGTAGTGTGTGGCCTCCATGGACACTACTTGCACCAATTCCTAGATCTACCTGAATATCGATCTGTGCTGGTTGACTTATGTCGGCTCCTCACAAATCCCAAAGTCACTGCGACCAAAGAAGCTCATCCCATGCTGACTTCTTCTAGTGGGACGAACACCATTTGTTTCATCTTGTCCTCTAATGAGCCTTCATCATCAACCCATACCACTGTGGTTATGTCTATAGATACAAATCCCTCTAATTTATTTGTTTGATCCTTCTGAAATGATCCACAACATGGAGGAAGGCCCCTAAACTTGCGTACTCATCATCATTGTTCTTGTCAATGATACTCATGGAATCCACACTGCAGGGGGAATTCCCCTTCATCATTTCATGGATTTTGTGTGCCACCATGGCTATCCACCTCATGGTACACCCCCCTTCTAAAAAATCATCGATACGCTTTCGATACCTCTCCAAGAGAGAATCCACACTCCATCGACACCTCTGGGATAGGGGTATGATCGGTTATGTTGACCTTGGGATAGGGGGCATGCCCAATCATTTTGACCCTACCTTTGTCACATATATCTCAATATTTCAATGATCCCATAGGACAAACAACCACATATGTGATCCACAATCATAAACCACATGCCCATAGCATGGGGGTAGGCCATTAACCCTTCTTACTCACATATGTGATCTCGACTACTTCCCAAGGTCACACTTCACTTGTATACTAGATTTGATTTCTAGACGCACTTTTATGCTTGGGTGTTGGCACGAGATTAGTCCGCATGAAGTGCAGAATCCAATAGCTGCAAAGAAGGACCATCTGCGGAAGAAAGGGTAATTCGTGGAGAACAAGTGTTATCGGACAATCCAATTGAGCGGACGCGAGCCAGATCTCCCTAGCTCAAAGTGAGTCTAGAACAAATAGAATAGACTACCAATGCATTTCCTAGATATACTTAAGGATCGAGTACTAGATGTCTTACCTTTTCACTACACAATCCTTTCTCCTGAATGTTGTTCCACGTCTCACGGTCGTCAGATCCAAGTTTCAAGACCTGTCAAGACAAGAAACAAGAGAAACCAGTAAAAGACATCTATACAATAAGAGATCTAAGTAAACAATTAAGCAGGTAAACTACTCAATATCATTGCACACATGAACAATATTTGTGGAAAGCATTTGTATTACTGCAAATAGAGGAGTACATGATAGAGATATAGAACCACAACCAAGGCTTAATGTTGTAGCCCTTCTCCGACAAAGCCGATTTCCATATCCTTCCAAGAAAGTATGAGTTCTCCAATGGGTGAGTGGAGATGTTCTAACAATGATTTCACCAGCATGTAGATACCATAGTCTTCCTCCCTTTGGGATGGGAGTGAGCTTCACTTATATAGGACTAAATGGATAGGGTATGGATAGGATAGGTTGAGAGATGGTAGGAGAGGTTTAAGGGATCTCTCCAAAGGTTTAGGAATCGAGTTCTAGCTGATCCAAGAGGTCAGGGATAGGGTCCCAAGTCAGCAAGCTTCGAGATGGACCTCGAAGAAGATATTTTTTCCACTTAACTGACTTCGTCGCACCCTGTAATGGAGAAAGGTGCGACGTCGCATGTTGCTAGTGTGCAACCTGTGACGACCCTTCAAAACTGAGCACAATTGGGTACAAATCCTCCTAGGATGATTACTTAGTCCAAGTATCTTCAGGGGTGTATACACTGAATCTCATGATGAGTAGATTTTGGGTGTAACAGAATGCCCCCCAAAGCATGAAGCTGTTGAAGATAGACAGGTGAAGTGCTTTGATAGAAGTAATGGTAATAGACTCATCAGACGAAGGACACTGCTGTAGTACAACTAACTCTGAACTGACGATCTCATATGAAGTACAACATGGTTGTCGACCAATACATTGCAGATCCATGGTAGTAATGACCGACTGAACACAATCATGGCTACTAGACACAGGCGTAGATCCATGATGAGATGATAACACAGTCACGACCAATACAAAAGTGGATCCGTGTAATATAAATCAATACAAACTCCATCGCAACCTGGGTAAAACATGACTCCCCAGGGTCTTCAAGCTGAACCCGCAATGATACGAATCTATCCATGTGATTACAAATGTCTTGACGTCGAACATGGTAGAAACCACTTGATTACTGGCCATTGATGTAAACCGTTAACAAGTGCGAGGGAGATCACCATTGATGTCAATTATTCCCAAGGTATCACAATACATATCATCAAGCGTGAATAAATGAGTTGAAGTCGAACGCGAGATGAAATATTTCAATCAAGAGTCAATGATGTAAACTCATGATGAAAGCGAGGTAACCTACCATTGAGGCATGCAGGGCCAGGGTACTTGACTGGTTTCTAGATTCGATCCTCGGATGATGAGTTGAAGTTGACAAGGATGAATCCATCGAAGGAGGGCCATGATGAATCCCCTATCAATCGACATGAAACACAACAAAAATGTATAGAGTAGATCGGATGGTACAGTAGCATGCAAGACTGACTCAGAGTAAACCAATGTGATGGCGGGTGTACTGACTATAGATGATTAGTAATAGACATATTCTTGAACATGGGCATGGCATGACTTGGCAGTATTGACACGACGAGTGTGACACAAATTCTCAAAGCGACTGATGATGGAGGCTTTTATTTGAATGACTCAAAGGAGTAACAAAACTCAGGAAATAAGTGGAACTCGAGGGAAAACGGATGATCCAAGTGTTGTATGCAAATGCAGATGAGTGCCATGTTCAAGAACGACTACATACTGCCACTAATAAGGTACGTAACACAAACACTTTCCTTTTTCCCCATCATGAATGATGAGTTCCTCATGTGTTTTTTATGAGCTTGATGAGGGTAACCAGATGCTTGGTATAGCTCATCTCATAGATGATTCCAATCCCAAATATTTTCCGAACCTGGGATAGGAGGGGTTCGTCCCATGACAGGCCCTTCAATGTGAAAATTTTAACGAGTCCATAGAAGGTAAACTCGGTCGTCATTTCATGTTTAGAGAGTCTAAAAAGAACTAAAGGAGACTCCAATGGTCCTTTTTTGTAAAGTTAGCCTCATCGCCCGAAAAAGGGTAAAACAACGCGGGAGAGGACTCTTCCAGTCATGATTGGCTGGAGTATACCTTTTTCGCAGTTAGTGCCTCCTGGTTCGAAAAAGGGGTAAACCATCACTAGGAAGACGACCATTCAAATACTTTAACAAGCGTGAACGCGACAAGTTCGCTTGGCAATCTTTTCATTTTTTGATAGCTTGAAAAGAGCTTAACAGTAGACTCCGAGGGGTGTCCTTTTCCGTGGAAGTTTAACGAGCCCGGAAAAGTGATAAATCATAACTCGATACTTCTTCTCATAGTTTCGTGAGTACGAGGACAAACGAAGAGTAAACTCATCATCACGCAATAATTACAAACTAACCGTTGCAAAAAGAACGACAAAACATTCAAGGGAGTGTTCATACTTGTGATGACCGTTGTGATACGAGAAATGACACAAAAGACCACTTACAACTCTTGCACACTAGAAAATGTGTCAAATAGCCTCAAATATGACAAAAATGATCAAAAACTATGATAAACGGCCCAAGAGCATCAAAATATTTGAAAAGGAATATTCCATTCTATTTATAAATAGAAAAATGGGCCAAAATAGATTTCATTGTTTCATTTGCCAATTTGGGAGGAGAAGTACCAATTTGGAGCCAAAAATTCCTTTGCCAATTCCGGGAGCTACGATCCGCCATTTCACCAACCGTCTGGATCAGGAAGGCCTAAACTTCATCCAGCAACTTTCCAGTGGATTAGGTTTTGTTTTTAGGTTCATTTTTTGGGTTTTTTGATGAGTTCATGGAGGGCTACTGCGCTTTTGGCTCGTCGCAGTTGGCCCTTTCGGGACCTGCAACGAGACCGAGTCGTCGCAAGCCTCGAATGGGTGAAGTGCGATGACTTCGCACTGTATGAAAACGTACAATGTGACGGCGGAGTTGCAAATTCCAAACATCAAAAGGAATCCAAAAAATGGACTTGTGAAGGTTGAAGTAGGACCTAACAATATTTAAATGCCCTTTTGGCAGGTTGCTTGCTAGCCAACATGGTTTTAGAGTGGCGATAACGAGAACACAAGATAGAAGATGAAAAAGCTGCCAACGATCCACAATGCGTGGATGCCTTGAGGAACTGTGGTTTGCTCAAGTTCTTGGAGATTCAGGGGATGAGATCCCAAATCCCATTGTTATCTCACATGCTCTAGAGTTGGGATGTAGCCCAACAGTATTTCGTGATTGGTGAGCACATCCTCACAATAGATGTTGAGGAAATCTGTTTTCTCACAGGTCTGTATCGGGAACCTGTGCATCTTACTAGAACATGGGCCAGTGACCGCACAGTTGATGATATGGTGTCACAACATTGTACCGCTACTTCTCGACCTTCCAGTGGGAAGATTCTTATCATGGATGTGGTGAGCCACCCACTGCATACCATATTGCTTACTATTACTAGAGCGGCGGGTATCCAAACCCCACACACTGCTACTCGGACCCAGATGCTTTATGCAGAGGACTGCATGTCCCCCATGGTTTTCAACTGGTGCGAGGGTCTCCTTGCAAACCTCCGAGCTCAGCTGACCAAGTGTCGGCGGGGAGAGCTCAAGCATTTTGGTTATGGGTCAATCATGGTATCTTTCCTCTTGGAGCGGATCCCTCTCTTACGTCCACAGGTAGTACTAGATGACAGGGAGCCTCGAGATCCCCACATGATCAGATGGAATGAGTTCATGACTCGTCATGGTGGAGGACCCATCATCAGCTTTGGTATTGAGTTCTTTAGCTGGCTGGAAGGCCAATTACTCATGGTCGAGGACTTTCCATACAGTGGCACGGACTTCCGAGAGGATCCTGACTTGATGCTGCCAGAGGGTGGAGCATGGGGTGACATAGGTGAGAACAAAACTACCTTTGTATTTTTAGTTTTGTATATTATATCATTTTTTTGATGTAGTGCTGACAAGTACATAACATGTGTGTGCAGATGTGGGGCCCGTACGGCCAGTAGGACTTTCTCTCTTGGCGAGGAGAGACAGAGGTGGGGAAGCAGTTGTGCCCCCAGGTGCTCATGCTGCCATCAAGGAGATGGAGGAGGTATATAGGAACTTGTCCCAGCTAACAGTGGAGGTTCCTGAGCCAGCTATTGATGACTTACCAAGACCAATGTAGAGGTTTGGGGTTGGAGCGTCTGTATGCTTCAACGCCTTACTTCGCAAGGTGGCCCGGACTGTGGACTGCTTCCTCACCCATCGACAACGAGCTGTTCATGCTAGGGGTGGTGTACGGGTCAGGTGTTAGGCCCGATGACACTCTTATACTTGTACTGAGAGCTTAGAGGCCTCATATTTTGTACTACTGAAAGCTACGATGCTTAAGATTTTGTAGAGACTCACTGAAAGCCATCGTGCTTCAGATTTTGTACCGGCACTACTTTTTTGATGATATATATATACAGACACTCTCGGCGATTTATACATTAGGTGTTTTAAAATGATGAGTGATGTGATCTTGTTTACATGTTTTCTTTTATACATTGTATTATTTACATATTGTGAATGCTTTTACATATTATGAATATTATGTGTGTGTGATGTACCAATCCAAAATGAAGTTGGCCATCGAGTCATCAACTATGTTTAACTCTCGTGGAATGTGTAGGTACTGAACGGATTCAAATGACCTTTCTAGGAGACGTACTCCTCTGAAGAGACGGAGTAAGGTGGGATCAAGGATGGTGTAAACCCGGTTAAGATGGGAAACCACTAGTTGAGAATCCATGTGGATGACAATATGGTTCATACCCAAGGAAATGGCGTTAGGTAGGGTTCCAATTACTGCTTGATACTCTGCGGCATTGTTGGTTGCAAACCCTAGGAAACTTCCTCCTGAGCTAATGAGCTCACCTGTTGGGGAATATAGTACCCAAACTGCTGAAGCAAGGTTACAGGTATGTCGGCTGGCGCCATCCGCGAATCCATAGCACGTTTCCATCTGCACACGTAGACAGAACATGGTATAAGGAGCGGAAACAAGATCTAAAGACACTAAAAAACAAAAGCATCACAACACACACAAAAACACAAAAAATACGCCATGTACAGTATATACAAGAAAGTCTAAGCGTGATGAATTTAGGTGTAGTATCTCTTCAGGTAAATCCCATTGCGGGGTTCACCCAAAGAGATTCCGTCATAGTTTTCAAGCTCATAAGCTCCCTTCTCCAAAACACATTTGACAATGTAAGGTCCATGCCACATGGATTCGAACTTTCCTGCTCCTAGTTTGTCGTGCTTCTGGTCATAAGTGAGGACGAGCTCACCCTCGTTAAAGATAGGAGGTTCAACTGACTTGTCATATTGGGATTTGATGCGTTTCTTGTGCATTTCATTAGCAAGAGCGACATCTCGGCGGGACTCGTCAAGTTTTTCTAAGTGCAAGAGACGTTCTTCCTCGGCAGTAGTGTTAGGAAGAAGTTCGACAATGAGTTGTAGAGACATAATTTCACACTCTATAGGTAGGATGGCCTCCAATCCATATACCAGTTGGAAGGGAGTGAAGCCTATGGCGGTTTTGACGGAATTTCGATAGGCCCATAACGCTGAGAAGAGCATGTTGTGCCAATTGGACTTATGTGTCCCTACCATCCTTTGGACCATAGTTTTCAAGACCTTGTTAATGGCCTCGACCTATCCATTGGATTGTGGGTAGTAGGGTGTTGAATTTTCATGGCGAAAACCCAACCTGTCGCTCAGTTCATCAACCATATGGTTTTGAAAATGGGAACCATGATCGGTAACAACTGCCTAAGGAACTCCGAACTGTGCTATTACATGATTGAACATGAAGAGTGCGGTGGTTTTTTCGTCGTTCTGGTATGTAGGCATAGCTTCGGCCCACTTTGTAAAGTAATCCACAGCTGCAATGATGTAACTATGCCCCCCGACCGAGGTAGGCTTACAATGCATGAAGTCGATGCCCCATTTTGTGAAGGGGCCCATGTCAATAACCGGGTGTAACGGGGCGGGATGGGTGAGCTTCTTCGTATGGAAGTGTTGGCAAGGAGGACATTTTTTTACGGCCTCAATACAATCTTTGAAGATAGTAGGCCAGAAATATCCTGCACGCAAAATCTTCTGGGATGTAGCCATCCTAGAGAGGTGACTGCCACATGCCCCGGCGTGACAGTCATTGAGAATGTGTTCAGCCTCATCATGAGTGAGACAACGTTGAAGAATTGAATCAACGCCACGGCGATACAAAGTATCATTGATGATTAAATAATACTTCGCATGGTGACATATCCTACGACGGTCATCGCGAGACAGTTCAGGGTTGAAGTATTAGGTTTGAAGATATAATAAGATATCTCCATACCATGGATCAATCGTACTGATGAGAAACAATGATTCGTCTGGAAACGGGGGCATGTGTGATGGAATGTTTGATATTGTCGAAGGATTTTTGAGCTTGATCGTCCCAAATGAAGGGGACGTCCTTTTTGAGCAGTCTCATATACCCCTGAGTCTTCTCCGTGAAATTGCAAACAAAACGCCTTAAATAAGTTGCCTTCCCTTGAAGACTTTGAAGTTTCGTCACATCAGTCGGGGGTGGTAGGTTGATGATGGCCTCCACCTTTAAGGGATCAATGCGGATCCCATCCATCGAAACGATAAATCCTAAGAGGCATCTGGACTCAATGCAAAAGATACACTTATGAGGATTCAGACGGATATTGTACCGTCTGCATCTGAGGAAAATGGTCGTCAGATGATTAATGTGGAACTCACGCTGCTTTGAGTGAGCAGGGAGATCGTCCAGGTAAGGTTCCACAAATTACTTAATATTGTGGAAGGCATACGACATAGCCCACTGAAACGTGGCGCCAACATTTTTAAGGCCAACCGGGAGTATGCGGTATGCAAACATTCGCCATGGGCAAATGAAAGCCGTCTTATGTTGGTCGGCTGGGTTGATCTCAATCTGGTTGTAACTAGAAAAGCCATCCATAAATGAGAAGATGACGCTTCCGACACAACTGTCGATAATCTGGTCGATGAATGGGGTCGGGTAGTTGTCTTTTGGACAAGCCTGGTTAAGGTCCCGATAATTGACACAGACGCGAATGGTACCCTGTTTTTTGTTCACAAGGACGACATTTGAGACCCAATCTGTCAATGGGACAGGATAAATAAAACCAGCCGTTAAGAGCTTTTCAATTTCTTCCTTATTTGCCGCAGTCTTCCGGGGATGTACCGGTCGCAAATTTTGGCGTACAGGTTTGATGTTGGGATAGGTTTTTATTTCATGAGAAACAATTGCGGGGTCTATCCTAGGCATCTCCTCATAGGACCAAGCAAATACGTCTCGAAATTGCTTGAATAAGGCCGTGCCAGCTACGATTTCTTCTGCGGAACACTTCTGGCCTATGCGAATGTGTTCCACTATACCAGGTTTCACCGAGATGTCTACCGGGGTGGTTGGCTTAATGTTGGCCAAGTTTCCCTCCTTGTCCATAAGACATGTGAGGATGGGGGAATGAGGGAATGGGTAGATATCTGGTGAAAATAGGGTATGGATGTTGTCCTCTATGTACTCCAAAGGAGGAAGAAATGATGACCTGTGGTGGAGATCATCCCACAGAATGTTGTCAATGTTCATAACTTCCATGATGGACTCGTCTAAATGAAAAGTCCGAAGTAAGAGATCGAGTAGAGATGACGTCCATCGCAGAGAACAGGATGGAGAGGCCACTGTTAAATGGTCCTCTGGTGCTGATTGGATAGCCTCGTAAATACGTTCAGTAGGTGAAAGAGGCATTATATCTCCAAGCAGGTGTGTTGTGGCTTCATCCTGTACAAGCCAAGCATCGATAGAGTGATATAAAATCTCTGTGGAGATCATGTTCACCGTAGCAACATGATTAGGGGGGTCCGCGACTGGAAAAACACCCATGAGAGATGAATATTTCAAAAGGCCAACCCCTATACTCTCATACTGTTTTGACATCTATCCAATGGAAGGAATATTGTCACCAGGATGAGTAGTAGCGTCTGGTGTACAAAAATCTAATTGGTCGATAGTATAAATTCATCCTTGGTGGGTGAATTGTACTATGAAGAAGACTGAAGAGGCTACTGCCTGCATGGTGTAAAACCAATTGCGACCAAACAAGAGATTATAATCTGACAGGGCCGAGACCACTTCCATGTTAACGGTTACAGGCTTTCCGCCCAACTCAACTGCAAGAGCTTGTAAGAGCCCATGAGGTTGAAAGCCATGCCCATCAAATGCTTTCAACGTGGTGGGAGAACGATTCAATTTGGGGGAGCCAATGGCTCTCCAACAGGCGATCGACATGACATAAGTGGAGGCGCCTTCGTCTAAAAGGGTATGATGGACAATCTTCCCAGCAATGTTCGTAGAAACTTGAGATGTGAGCTGGTGTGAGAGTCTCGACTTAAATTTCTCAAGTTGGAACATGATGGTATTCGAGGAATACGGGTCGACTGCACCGATGGCTGCAAGAAGAGTTTTGCGTTGATTAGGACAATTTTGCAAAAATTCCAGGGTAGACATAGTGCAAGGAGCTTGTGCCAAGTTTGTAAAATTAGTCACAGAAGATCTAATGAACAAGTAAATCAATCACAACAGATGAACATAGAAAATATGGTGTAAAACTGTGCAAAACATGCATCAGCGCTCAATATCCCAATAAGGGTGAATAATTACAATACAATCATCTGACAATGAGTGAGCAATTCGAATTGACTAAGAAGTTCATTCGAATTACTGAATGGTGTAGCTTGGCTCCAACTAGGAGTCCTCATCATCAATCAGTGGTGGTCATCAATGCACAAGAACCAGTCATCCAGGCGTCAATCTGAGTCTAACTAAAGTGTGTAGCACTGATATAGGGAAGGATACTTAGTGGAGGGCGCATGGGAGGCTTAAATGAAGTCAGAACAAGTCATCTAGTCAATCTGGAGGTCCAACGGAGTGAAACAGTCAGTCGGGAGTGAAACTAGCCTCAAATCAGGGAGAATCGGAGCTAACTGAGTGTAAACTGAGGTGGTAGGTGAAGAAGTGTGCCCTTCTTTGGCAGTAGGTGAGAAGTGGGCGCCTTCATGACTAGGAGGGATAAAAGTCTAATGTAAGAAGCTCCCGGGTGCTAGAATGAAGTGGATAAGGTGCTGGAGGCATCAACATGGTGACTAGGATGCATGCAAAATGCATGCAAACCCTAGAATTTGCATGCAAACCCTAATTGCATGCAAGGTCCTGAAAATGATGATGTGGATATCCGAACACCCCCCCTCAAGCTAGACTATGATGTGCAAAAAATAATGTGGGGCCCTGGTTACTAAGACCAAAGGTCACCCCAATACAATAATCCAAAAAATGCTGAAAATAAACTAAGAGAGGAAAGAGGGAAAACCCAGTGGGAAGAAAGCCCCCCCTCAAGCTAAAACATAATAATGGATCAATCTGTCTCCACCATGATGGAACTCACCCCCAAAAGTGAATGGAGTTAAGAGAACTTCTTCTCAATGAAGCTCTTGGTGAAGATGTCTGCAATTTTCTCATCAGTAGGGCAATATTGCAGAATGATGGTGCGATCATGCACCAACTCTCGAATGTAGTGCATAGGAATCTCAATGTGTTTGGTCCTCTGCTGCTGAACTGGATCTATGGAGATCTTGATAGCACTTTGATTGTCACAAAAGAGGACAGTTGAAGTAGTGCCACCAAAACCAAACTCGGAAAGAATACCCTGCAACCAAACTGCCTGAATGCAGGCATTCACTGTCCCTCGATACTATGCCTCTACTGAAGAAAGTGCAATGGCTGCCTACTTTTTGCTTGAACAGAAAATAGGCCCATGTACAATCATTAAAACATATCTGGAAGTGGACTTCCGATCTATGCTATCACCTGCCCAATCTGAATCAGTAAAACCAATGAAATCTAGCTCAGAATCTGCAGCATAATGTATGCCAAAATGTTTCGTACCTTGCACATACTGCAAGATCCGCTTGGATTCCCGCCAATGAAGCTCATGGGGATGCTGCATATACCTTGATATGGCACTCACGGCATAAGATATATCAGGCCTAGAGTGTGTCAAGTATAGTAGTGAACCAATCAACTGTCGATACATAGTGCAATCTGCAAGCGGTGTAGAATTTCCCTCGTCAAGATTGATTCCTGAGAGGAATGGGAATGGGGCTGCCTTACATTTAGACATATTAAACTTCAATAATAGGTCAGAAGCATAATTTTGCTGAGATATAGTGATCCCATCAAAATTTTGAGCTATCTCCAAGCCCAAAAAGTGACTCAGCAAGCCCAAATCGCTCATGTCAAAAGCTAGATTTAAGGC
Source organism: Larix kaempferi (assembly GCA_027924585.1). NCBI lineage: Eukaryota > Viridiplantae > Streptophyta > Pinopsida > Pinales > Pinaceae > Larix > Larix kaempferi. Next base: position 5,236,092 of record BSBM01000535.1, on the reverse strand, counting down.
AGTTTTTAGCTTGTTTATTGAAGTAAGAGTGCTACTAGTAATGAGAAGATCATCAACATAAAGTACAATAACCAACAAATTTCCTTTAAATTGCTGTAGGTACACATTCAGATCAGATTTGCATCTTTTGAAATTCTGAGAAAGAAGGAAGGAGTCCATCTTTGCATACCAAGCTCTTGGGGCCTGTTTTGACCCATACAAAGATTTCTTCAATCTGCAAACTAATGATGGATCTGATGTGTAGCCTTCTGGCTGCTGCATATATACCTCTTCAGCAATATCTCCATGTAGAAAAGCACTCTTCACATCCATGTGGTGCACTTCCCATTGCTTGGATGCGGAAATTGCCAAAACAAGGCGGATGGAATCCATCTTTGCAACCGATGCAAAAGTCTCAGTGTAGTCCACTCCTTGGACTTGGGAGAAACCTTTTGCCACCAAAACTGCTTTGTATTTGCTGATAGATCCATCAGCAGCAACTTTCATGTGGTAGACCCATTTACATTTGACTAATTTTCTTCCAGGTGGAAGAGAAACTAGCTCCCATGTATTGTTCTTTTGAAGAGAACTATACTCTTCATCCATGGCACTTGCCATCTTGGATCTTGGTGGGCATGATAGTATGTTGTGGGATCTGAACTAGTCATCAAATAACAAATATTAGGATGTAATGGATCAGAAATAGAAAGAGCCATACCTACTCTTTGAAAGTCTGCTCTTGTTCGTCTTGGATCAGCAGGATTTCCAATGTTCGAACCAGCAGATTGAAGAGTGTTTTGGGCCCACTTTGGTAACTGGGGAGGATCATAATGGTCAGATTCTAAACCTGATATGTCATGATCATCATGTGCTGCTAAAATATCAGAAATATCAGAACCAATACTTTCATTATTGCTGCTCGAATCTTCTTCTAGTGAAGGCGGTGAAACGACAGTTTATTCCTCGACTAGTTGCAATTCTTGAAGCGGTTCTTTAAATTGCACATTGCGCTCTATGAATATATTTTTGGATCTGATGTCCATGAGTTTATATTCCTTTGATTCTTCCCCATATCCTATCAGTATGCACTCAATACTTTGTGGATCCAAAGCTCGTCTCTTCTTGGAAGGAATTCTAGCCCATGCAGTAGAGCCAAAAACTCTCAAATTTGACACATCCGGTTTGTGACCAAAGAATGCTTCGAAAGGAGTCATACCTTTCACGGATGAATGTGGAACTCGGTTCTGAATGTATGCAGCAACATTAATTGCTTCAGCCCAAATATTTGCAGCCAAACCTTTTGATTCAATCATGCAAGTAGCCATCTCTTTCAGTGACCGATTTTTTCTTTCCGCTACACCGTTCTGCTGGGGTGTGTAGGGAACTGTATGTTGGATCTGAATTCCTCTTTTGGCACAAAGTTGCAGCAAATTGGCCTTGATATATTCTCCACCATTATCATATCTAAGATCTTTGATCTTTCTCTCAGTGGCGGTCTCAATAGAAGCCTTAAAATCCTTGAATTGTCCAAGCACTTCTTACTTGTTTTTGAGAAAAAATACCCATGTAAAGCGGGAAAAATCATCAATAAATGTCAAAACATACCTTGATCCATTTAATGACATATTGGGCAGCAGACCACTGATATCAGAATGTATCAGCCCCAAAACTATAGAAGCTTTGCTAGCTTTGCCGTGGTTGAACCTGTGCTCGGATGCTTCCCAATAATGCAACCGGTGCATATTCCCTTCGAGGAACTGAGTTGTGGAAGACCATCTACCATGGATTTGTTTGATAATAGCAGAAAATACTTATAATTAAGATGTCCAAATCTTTCATGCCAAAGCCTACTAACCTCATTACCATGTGTGCGAAGAGCAGTGGGCTTTGCAAGTGGAATAAAGTGTGAAAACTCATAGCATTTTGCAGTGTGGTTTGCCTTTTCGACTACAATAAGTCTTCCACTTTTGATATCAGAAATTTCAACTGTATTAGGGCTGAATATAACTTGCTTCGGTTCACCAATGTGTGTCATTTGATACATAGAAAGAATATTTGAAGCCAAGGAAGGCACATAAAGAACATTCTGAAAGCTTCCATGATCTACAAGGATTGTACCTTTTCCCTTTGAAGAAATTTTTGAGTCATCTCCCAAATGGATGGGGATGGAGTTGTTTGGATCGAATGAAGAAAAAGAATCAATATTTGCAGCCATATGATTCGAGGCACCCGAATCTATCAAAAGAGTAGTGGGTTTCGAAATAGTTGCCATGAGTGCTTGTCCTCTTTCATGATCATCATTCCTATCCTTCTTCCTTGCACCGTCAGGAATAGTTATGTTATTATTTTCCAAAAGGAGGGCCATTTGATCTATAGTCTTCTTCATGCATGAAATTTTGGTATGGAAGCCATGGTTGCAATAAGTACATTTATATTTTTCCTTACCCTCTTTACCATTTTGCTTGAACTTCGAACTGGATGGTGCATCCGTTTGCTTGCCTTTCTCTCTTTGCTTGTGAGGTTCGAATTTGGGCTTCTCATTATTTTGCTTTCCTTTACCATTCGAATTCTTGGCTCCTTGAACAAATAGGGCTGAATCTTTGGAGTTTATGGACCCCATTTGAATCAACTTATCATGCTCTTTTGTGACGGAATCAATGAAGGCATTCAAGGTAGGCATCTTCCAATTCGGGGTAGTTAGCCGACCGGAATTGAAAGTAGAGACAAATACCAAATAGTCTTTACCAAGCTTGGTGAGAATAGAGAGGATCAATTGCTTATCCTTTTTGATAACTCCACTGTTCTTCAACTGCAATGTCAAGTGCTTGAATTTTGTGAAAAACTCATTGATGGTCTCGAAATTCTTAGGACTAAGAGCAATCAATTCATTCTCTAATTGAAAATCCCTAAGCTCGTCCTGCTTGCCAAAAAGTGTTTCAAGTTGCTCCCATATTGCTTTTGGAGTCTTCAATCCACTGAGATGGAAGTGAAGATATTTGGAAATAGAGAGGCAAAGAAGACCATAAGCTTCATCAAGCTTGTTGTAGTGTTTTGTTCTTTCTAACAATATGCTTGGCTCCAATTTGAGGCCAATTGTGACTCTATAGTATCCTTTTGAACGTAACATGATCTCCTCATATTCTTTCCAATCAAAATAGTTGAAGGGAGTGAGGATAGGCTTTGAAGAAGAGTATTCCATTGCTAGGAGCGAGTGCACTTTGATGTAGAAAGACTTGCCAAAGCAAGGTAGTGAATGTAATTGAAGGAGACAATAACCTGCAAATCACACTCAATACAAGAACAGTGAGGTCAAACAATCCACCCTTTTAGAATTGCATCACACCTGGGATTGGAGATCAAGCAATGTTGAATGGGTCCAATGTATCAAATCCAGGATTTATGTGGAAACTCAAGCTTTTGGAGTGGTATTGGAAGTATTTTTAAGCTTTGCATGCACAGGAGCGAATGCTCTTGAGATCTTTCATGCCAAACTTTTTGCAATTTTGAGCAAATTCACTCAAATCATCATGTAGAACACTTGTAGAAAAGAGATCTTGTCCCTGCAATGGCTCCGATACCATGTAAAATTAGTCACAACAGATCTAATGAACAAGTAAATCAATCACAACAGATGAACATAGAAAATATGGTGTAAAATTGTGCAAAACATGCATCAGTGCTCAATATCCCAATAAGGGTGAATAATTACAATACAATCATCTGAAAATGAGTGAGCAATTCGAATTGACTAAGAAGGTCATTTGAATTACTGAATGGTGTAGCTTGGCTCCAACTAGGAGTCATCATCAATCAGTGGTGGTCATCAATGCATAAGAACCAGTCATCCAGGCGTCAATCTGAGTCTAACTGAGTGTAACTGAAGTGTGTAGCACTGATATAGGGAAGGAGACTCAGTGGAGGGCGCATGGGAGGCTTAACTGAAGTCAGAACAAGTCATCTAGTCAATCTGGAGGTCCAACAGAGTGAAACAGTCAGTTGGGAGTGAAACTAGCCTCAAATCAGGGAGAATCGGAGCTAACTGAGTGTAAACTGAGGTGGTAAGCAAAGAAGTGTGCCCTTCTCTGGCAGTAGGTGAGAAGTGGGAGCCTTCATGACTAGGAGGGATAAAATTCTGATGTAAGAAGCTCCCGGGTGCTAGAATGAAGTGGATAAGGTGCTGGAGGCATCAACCTAGTGACTGGGATGAATGCAAAATGCATGCAAACCCTAGAATTTGCATGCAAACCCTAATTACATGCAAGGTCCTGAAAATGATGATGTGGATATCCGAAAAAAGTCTTCTACAATATTGTAATTTTGTGCGGCCCAAGCGTTCGGATTTAAAACAGCTTTTCGAATCGTACTCTTGGGTGGTCGCAATATCGAGTCTAAGGAGGGCTTCTCAATGGTGAGAGAAGTTGATGGTACAGTGACATCAGTTAAGGAGTCAGAAGATTTTTCAGCATTACTTATAGTGGATTCCTTCGAAGGGACCGGTTCGTAAGATCGTGAGCGAGTGTTCACATTCATTGTCTCGTTATGCACCATGAGAACATGTGCGGTATTGGATGGTTCCCCCTGGGTTGGGGGGGTTGAGCAAGTAGGAAACAGATCATTGAGAATTGCGGGAGTTGGTTTGCCCCTAAGAAACTTTTGTACTTCATCTCTATGGGGACATTCTTTGGAGAAATAGTCATCTCCACATAGTAAACAAGGATACTTTAGTTTCCGTTTCTATTTGGTATCGTTATGAGTGCTCTTTTGTTCCTGCTGGGCGGAAGACTTTTTGGGTTTCCCCTTGTTCTTCTTTTTACTGTCAGACTTCTGAGATGAAGCTGATTGGACAGAATTCACCTCTTTAGTTACAGTAGGAGGGGTTGACTTGGTGGTGTTGTGGCCAGCCGGCATCGGGTTGGATGATTCGACAGTGCTAGCAGCAGGCTGGGTGTTAAGGGAACCAATGATTCCATCAGTTTGGAGTCCCTTATGTGGTTTCGCAGGGTCATTAACATCACGGGGTGCGTCAAGCAGAATATCAAACAAAGTGCCAGATTGAGTGTAGACTAGGTCTAGCACATGGGCACTCGCGATGGCTTATTCTTCGGTGACAGCACCTCGCATAGCATCGTCTCTTGCTATGGTAGGGATGAGGGAATTTGTGAACTAGTCTGCTAGGAGATGATCTGGAATAGGAGCTTTAATGAGACGTCATCTCCTTTTCCACTCGTGGATATGATCCGAAATGTGAGTGGCGGTATTCTGACAGAGTGAGGTTAAAAGCTCGATACCAGTCTCATACCGCATGGGCAGCTGGAAATGTGTCAAAAAGTTCATGGCAAGAGAACCAAAATCAGGAAAAGAGTCTCAATGTACCACTTGGCAGCCGAACTGGTGAGAGTCCTTTGAAACAATCTAAGAAAAATTGAATCGTCCATTAAGGAATTAGATGAACACCATAAGTGGTATGTCATCACATGGTTTTTAGGGTCTTCATCCGGCTTGCCGTCAAACTTGGGGATATCAGATGGAAGTTTCACCGGAATCGGTGGCCAGTTAGATCCGTGGTAAATAGGATTGTTGGTTAAATGGGATAGGTCAGGCAAGTCCAAAGTAGCTAGGAAGGGCAGCTGTGGGTTAGGCTGCGTGTATTGATAATACGGATAAGGTGCGTAAGGACCAAACTGACCGTAAGGTGTACCAGGAAGAAACTGGCCATAGGGGGGTGTGTCGCCCGGACCGTAAGGGGGTCCGCCACCATAAGGTGGTCCATTCCAATAAGGTGGGGGTCCATCTCCACCACCGGGAGGGGGTGGAGGTCCGCTGCCACCACCAAGAGGAGGTGGGGGTCCATAACCATAATAAGGTGGCCCACCACCGCCTCCACCTGGAGGGGGTGGAGGACCACTTTCGTCGCCAGAAGGATGGGGGCCCCCACCACCTCCACCGCCGGAAGGGTGAGGGTCTCCACCACCACCGCCACCACCATAGTAATTAGGTCCTCCACCTCCTCCGCCTGGAGGGGGTGATGGACCACCTCCACCACCCGAAGGGAAATGTCCTCCTCCACCATGATAGGGTGGTCCCCCACTGCCTTCGCCGGGAGGGGGTGGTGGACCATTCCCGCCACTGCCGGAAGGGGGAGGGATGTTGTAGGGGGTTGTGGACCATTCCCCAGTATGGTTTCCATATTTGTTATCGGACAATCCACTCGAGCGGATGCGATCCAGATCTCCCTAGCTCAAAGTGAGTCTAGAACAAATAGAACAGACTACCAATGCATTTCCTAGATCTACTTAAGGATCGAGTACTAGATGTCTTACCTTTTCACTACACAATCCTTTCTCCTAAATGTTGTCCACGTCTCACGGTCGTCAGATCCAAGCTGCAAGACCTGTCAAGACAAGAAACAAGAGAAACCAGTAAAAGAAATCTATACAATAAGAGATCTATGTAAACAGTTAAGCAGGTAAACTACTCAATATCATTGCACACATGAACAATATTGGTGAGAAGCATTTGTATTACTGCAAATAGAGGAGTACATGATAGAGATATAGAACCACAACCAAGGCTTAACGTTGTAGCCCTTCTCCGACAAAGCCGATTGTCATATCCTTCCAAGGAAGTATGAGTTCTCCAATGGGTGAGTGGAGATGTTCTAAGAATGATTTCACCAGCATGTAGATACCATAGTCTTCCTCCCTTTGGGATGGGAGTGAGCTTCACTTATATAGGACTAAATGGATAGGGTATGGATAGGATAGGTTGAGAGATGGCAGGAGAGGTTTAAGGGATCTCTCCAAAGGTTTAGGAACTGAGTGCCAGCTCCTCCAAGAGGTCAGGGATAGGGTCCCAAGTCAGCAAGCTTCGAGATGGACCTCGAAGAAGCTATTTTTGCCACTTAACTAACTTCGTCGCACCCTGTAATGGAGCAAGGTGCGACATCGCATGTTTCTAGTGTGCAACCTGCGACGACCCTTCAAAACTGAGCACAATTGGGTACAAATCCTCCCAGGATGATTACTTAGTCCAAGTATATTCAGGGTTGTATACACTGAATCTCATGATGAGTAGATTTTGGGTGTAACAACAAGGAAGCACAAGATTAGTTTAGGTTGTTAGAAAGGGTCATGTGGACCGTTTTGTAACCATTTAGTCTGATATAAATAGGATTATGAATGTAAGCCTAAGGGAATCGATGCTATATCGGATTGTAAAATCATTATCATTGTGGTTATGCGGTTTGATTGTGTTTTGCTCTGTTTTCGCAGTTTTGTATGGATCCGCAATAATATGCTCTAAACTGTTTCTGCGAAGGTTATACCGCAGGTTTTGATGAATGCATGAAGATGTTCGGTTATGGATATATCTTTTGTTTTTGTTTCTATTAAATGATGAATACAAGTATTTGCGATATGTTTAAGGCTTTGTGGTTCAGTAATTGTTGTTGATGCAAATGATCGGTTTAACCATGTTGATGCGATTGTCCATTATGTATTGAATATGCAAATGGTGTATATGTGAATGATGAATGTATGAATGTATGCGAATCTGAATCTCTGGTTTCCATTGTAGTAGAGTTGAAGTAGTTGCATGTCCTTTCCCCACTACGGAAACTTTGTTCTTGTAGCCCCCTTAATCATCTTGGGTGAGACTTCACTCGCTTAGCGGGTGTTGTTGGGAAGGGTAAAACCTTTCTAGGCCGGTTCTTAAGGGTGTTTGGTTGGGTTTGTTGACAACAGTGCGAAGTGAACCCCTGTTGATAGCCGCTTTGTCAACAAATGGTTCCGTTGTTGGGACCCTGAAGAAGAAAGATAAGGACATGCTGTGGCACCCGACAAAACCAGAGATCCGGGACTTGTTTGACAAGAAAGCAGAAGAATTTGTGGAAGGAGAGAAGCAAAACCCCGGGCAGACGAAAAATAGTTGGTTAGAAAAGCATATTTATTCGGATATCCACAAGATATTCTTCTGTGAATTCCTGGTATTGCTGCATGAGTGGTTGGCACAGTTAATGTTTCAGAAGAACCATTGCCAGAAGAGTGAGCTTGATCACTGGACTCCAGAACTGGTTCAACAGCTGAAATGGTTGGAAAATAATGTATCATGGGCTGTTGATGTCTGGGTAGAAATTATCTTAGAAGGATACATCACTGAGTTTGATGTGGACACGATCAAATCATACAACGAAGCAGAAAGGAAAATTTTCAAAGGACCCAGGGGGATATTCCTACTGTCGTAGAAGCTGTGGATTAAGCTGCTCGTCTGCAAAAAGCGAATATTAAGGATGAGCTCTGATGAGTAGAAGATCAATGTGCGGAAGTTGTGGGTACCGCGTGGATGTGGTTCCGGTAGAAAGATGCAGGGTAGATGGACATGAGCGATGACAAATTTGTAAGGGAAGTTGATGAAGAGTGTGGTACCTTGAGGAGTGGGATGATATTCCGGTGTCCTGAGAAGAAGAGGAGGATTGAGAGAGAGTCTCCTGAGAGGACTGGAATGGAAGAATGTGAAACAGGACCACAAGGGAGGAAGTGACCTTATTGCGACGAAGAAGGAAGTGAACAGGTTACCCCATAAGCTGAAGAAGGACAGACCCTAAGCTACAACCCTTCATTTCCACGCACTACTCAGAATTTGATAAGAGGAAATACAAGTTATTCACAGAGTTGTCCTACGTGCTAGAACAGTAGTAAGAGTAGCGCATCAGTAAATAATAATAGTAGAAGTACAAGAATGGTGGGTGACGACGCAAAGATGCCAACCTTCCAAGGTAACGGGATTGAGTATCCCAAACAATACTGGTTTTTGTGCGAAGCAGTATGGACCGTGAAACAGGTCCAGGATGAAGATATAAAAAAGGGACAAATAGAGACGGCCCTCAGGGGCCGTGCGCTAGACTAGTATATGAATTTTACTAAGGTACTAATGGGAACTCTAGGTAAAACATTGCTACATATCAAAGTGGGGATGATCGATGAATTCAGAAAACCAAAATCCAAGTCGTAGTAAATTACTAAGCTCAAAGAAATCAAACAGTTTCCTAACGAGTTAGTATGGGACTTCGACCAGTGATACAAAACACTAATGGTGAAAGTGAGTTTTGGGATGAACGATATGCAGCATAAAGAATGGTTTATCGCTGGGTTGGTGCCGCACATTCATGGGCCGCGTATGCAACAGAAGGTAGCGACTCAGGCAGAAGAGCTGGAGATCACAATGAAGCTGGAGGCTTCACCAATCGTCGAAACGAGTTTGGGCATGGATCGAATACAAGCGCATCTAGAGAAATTGACGATCCATCTACAAGACATGAAGAAAGGAAAAGAGGCCCACGAAGACGTATGGTTCACTAGGTGTAGGACAGAGGGACATCACAACAATCAGTGCCCAAAATTTCAAGAATATTTGCAATCAGGTGCACCAAATCCCCTTAGTCAAGGAGGGTTTCCTTGGTGTCACGTATATCACTCGAGAGGACATCAACCAGAAGAATGTGTGTACATGCAAAATATGGTGTCAAAACCAGTGAACTTGTATTGCAAGTTCTGTCGATCAGTTGGTCATGATGAGAAAGACTGCAGAGATTATGACATACTCCAAGAAAGGACTGTGGACTCTTTCTTCATGAAAGGGGAGGAGATACCACCGATACATCATCAACATCAGTATAGTCAACCGCAGCATCAATATAATATGCAACCATAGTATGAGCAACCGCAATATGTTCAGTCATTGTCTGGCCAACCAACATATCCTCAACTGCAATACGGTCAACTGCAATATCCGTATCCATAGTATGCTCAACCGAAGTACCCTCCATACAGGCCAATGTGAGGAGGATTCAGAGGGGTGTTCCGCGGCATTCAAGGTGCTGGTGCCGGCCAAGGAGGAGTTGCTGGGCGAGGTTGAGGACCCATCATATTTTACAATTGTAGGCAGCAAGGGCATTATAAGAGGGATTTCCTGAATCCAGCACCACAGTGCACTTATTGTAGTGTTGTGGACCATGGGGTTGAAGATTGTCCTCAGCACATCGCAAAGTGGCAAACTAATAACTTGCCCCCACCTCCGCAAAATAAAAATCAAAACCAGAATCCGCCAGCGGTACAAAAAATATCAGCCGAGGTTAGAAATCAAAGTGTGACTGTCGGAATAGTGACTCGAGGAGTAGCTATGACAGGGGCTGACAGGTCACAGGCTAGCGTCCGAATGACAACAAGGGAACAAGTCACATTTGATATAGAAGTAGAAAGGGATATTTTTTTGAAAGCACAGGAGGAAATAAGGCAGTTGAGGCAGCCACCTTTTCAACAGAATTAATTTGCTTATGACATGCCATTGATATTTGACATAACGAATTCGCAGAAAAAGGCGAACACCCTACGAGCCTTCCTAGAGAGTTTCCTGGAGCTGGAAAAAGATCAAGATGCATTGGCGGAGATATCCAACCTGCTGCATCGATGGGAGGGTGCACGACAGGAGCGGACAGTCAATTGCATACATAAGAGAAAAACAGGACGAGAGATGCGGATGTCTGTGCAAGTCGGAGCGTTTGATGTTGACTCCATTATCTTGGACTTGGGGTCAGACGTGAACATCCTAACCAAACAGACGTGGGAAATGACAAGGAAACCACAATTGGTTTGGTCCCCAGTGAAACTGGGCCTAGCAAACGAAAGTAAGGTCACCCCGATTGGTCAGCTATGCCAAGTCTTTGTTGAGATTGAGGGCCTCAAGACATACGCAGATTTTGATGTGATCAGAATTGTGGATAATAAAATCCCCTACCCAGTGTTGCTAGGAATAGACTGGGCAATGGAGAACCAGGCTATTATCAACTTTAAGAAGAGAACTATGTCGTTCGAGAACCGCAAGATAAGGGTTGTCACACCTCTTGATCCCACGGAAGGGTAGAGGTATGTTGAACCAACAAGGGATGAGTTCACCGAGGGATGGGATAATCTCTACAACATTTCTGAAGATTACATCAACCCTATTGCAGATGGAGAGTTAGGGTGGTGCAGTAGTAGTTTGGCGTCGTCAGATTCGGACAAAGCACTTGGAAATTGGCAAAATTGGCTGCATCAAGTGTCATTTAGGAGATGTGCATGGATCACTCAGTCGCTGCGAAGGGTAGCCACAGAAGAGTGCGAGCTACCGAAGTATGAGGGATTTCCCAATATGGCTACATTTCTCATTGACTTTGAAGAGAAAGTAGTAGAACCACATGATTCTTGGCCTTGGAAGAAGCCTTGAAGGCTACACCAATGCAATGGTGGGCAACACACAAATCCACCATAACTAACTGGCCACTATGTCAACACCTAATGACAGTTAGGTTCAGTGATGCAGAAGGATATGGTGAAAGAAATTTTGATGGTAGAGGAGATACGAAGGCACATTTAGATGAATGTGAAAGAAAATGGGGATCATGAGCAAAACAAGAATGGGTCGATGCGTTTATTCACACACTGGATGAAGTACCGCGAAGTTGGTATATCGCAGTAGAACTGCAATGCGGAACAATATCATGGTAGCAAGTAACAATTGGATTTATCCAAACATTTATTTTCTCCAATGAAAAACCCTTCATCCATAGTGCATTACATGCTATTCGAGAGAATGTATTTGAAGCAGTCCCAACAGAGAAACCATTGGAACTTCGGTGGACTGCAACACTAGAAATGCTGATGGAGTGCTACAATATCACAGGATAACCAGATGATGAGGATAATCCGAGGGCTACATATGTACCGGAGTCAGAAGGAAGTCACAGTGTTGAGGTACCGGAAATACCTTCCGACAAATTTCAACAACCATTGAAAATCAATAAAGTGAACATTGGGTCGAAGGAGAATCCAAAGTTCGCAAGTATTGGAGATTACTGGGATGACTCGACTATTGAGAAGATGACTGATCTGTTGCATGAGTTTCAGGATTTGTTCCCAACGAAATTCTCGGATATGAAAGGAATTTTTGGGGACTTAGGCGAAATGAAAATTCCTTTGAAACCCAATGCGAAGCGAGTCACACAGCGACCCTATCGGTTGAATCCAAGGTACAAGGAGTCTGTGAAGGCTGAGATTGAGAGAATTATGGAAGCAAGCATTATAGACCGAGTAGAGGAATCATAGTGGATCGACCCGATGGTGGTCCAAGATAAGAAAACCGGCGAAGTCAGGATCTGTGTCGATTTAAGGAAGCTAAATGATGCATGTCTACATGACCCATTCCCTACACCATTTACGGATGAAGTATTAGAAGGAGTGGGAGGTCAGGAAATATGCTCCTTCACAGATGGATTCTTCGGCTACCACCAGATAAAGATTGCAAAAGAGGATCGGCTCAAGACTACATTCATCACAGAATGGGGATGTTTTCAGTATACGGTGATGCCATTTGGACTAAAGAATGCTCCAACAATTTTTCAAGATTAGTAGTTTCGGCGTTCAAAGATTACATTCATAAATGTTTTGCAGTCTATATGGACGATTGGATAGTGTATGGGCTGGTCAAGGACCACGTCGCCAACCTGAGGCTAATGCTGGAATGATGTCGACAGCACCAAATTTCATTGAACCTGAAAAAGTGCATCTTCTGTGCTCCGTTTGGGATTTTGTTGGGGAACATTGTTTGTAGGGAAGGAATGTTGATCGACCCTGCAAATATTGCAATTATTGTCGACCTCCCACCACCGACAACAGTCAAACAATTGAGAGCGACGTTGGGACACATGGGCTACTACAGGAATTTTATTAGAGGTTATGCAACAATCATGGCGCCGATGGAAAAGTTGTTGAAGAAAGACGCCAAGTTTGAATGGAATAAAGAGTTCCAGAAGAGTCTGGATATACTGAAAGCAAATATGGTTACAGCACCCATACTCGCATCTCCAGATTGGAAAAAGGAGTTCCACGTTCACGTCGATGCGTCATCAGTTGCATTAGGAGTCATCTTGGCCCAACCAGGAGAAGGCGCAATATACCACTCGATAGCATTTGCAAGTAGAAAGATGTCTACTACGGATAATAATTACACGACCACAGAAAGGGAAGGGTTGGCGATAGTCTACGCCTTACAGAAGTTTCGACGCTATCTCTTAGGGGGGCATTTTAAAATGTTCATTGATCAGTCAATACTAAAATACCTGGTGAACAAGCCCGTGTTAGGGGGGAAGATCTGCCAATGGCTGTTACTCTTGCAAGAATTTGAGTTTGAGATTATTGTAAAACTAGGACGATTTAATGCAGGACCAGACCACCTATCATATATAGATTCTGAGGAAGTGCCAAGGAGCATCAACGGAGGATTGCCAGATGCTCAGTTGTTCAGGGTCAAAATGGTCGATGACCATTATGAGAAAATCATTCAATTTTTAGCGACAGGGGAGGCGTCGGAAGGATTCACTACCAACCAGAAGAAGCAGCTAGTCGTCAGAGCTACAAATTTTCAACTGATTGTAGGGCTATTGTATAAGATGGTACCAGATGAGATACTTTGACGATATGTCATTCCGCATGAGCAGGAAAGGATTTTGGTGGAAGCTCATGATGGAATTACAGGAGGACACTATAGAGGACGTTCCACTACTAGGAAGATCCTTTGAGCAGGAATTTGGTGGTTGACGATGCATGGAGATGTTGTGGACTACACCAAAAGCTACGACGTATGTCAACGGAAAGGGAAGTCATCACGAAGCGATGCAATTCCATTCGTACCTCAATTGACATTGAAGGATTTCGACAAGTGGGAAGTCAACTTCATGGGACCCATCAACCCACCAGGAAAAATAACAGGGTCGCGCTACATAATTACTACGACAAAATATTTGACGCGATGGGCGGAAGCTGCACCGGTGAAGGATTTCTCAGTTGCGACTGCCGCAAGATTCCTCTTCGATAATGTGGTCACCAAGTTTGGGTGCCCAAACTTTAATAATGAGTGACCAGGGGACTCATTTCATTAATCAAACGATCACAACGATGACAGAGGAATTTCAAATTCAACACAGTAAGAGTACCCCATATCACCCACAAGTTAACGGGACAATTGAGGCATTCAACAAAATCTTGGAGCATGCGCTCACGAAGGTATGCAACACAAATCGCGACGATTGGGATTTGAATATTCCAGTGATTCTCTAGGCGTATCGCACAACTTGCAAACGATTGACTAGCCAGACCCCATTCAAGCTCATCTACGGGAAGGAATCTGTAATGCTGATGGAGTATATTGTCCCAAGTCTGCGCATCGCAGCAGCCATAGGAATGAGCGATAACAGGGCATTGGAGGAATGGTTAGCATAGCTCGTACAACTCGATGAGGATCAGTTCATCGCAGGATTTCATCAGAAGGTAGAAAAGGATCGACAGAAAGCTTGGCACAATCTCCATGTTAAACCAAAGACCTTTTAGTGCGGAGACACAGTTCTGTTATATGATAGTAAGTTTTCCAAACACCCAGGTAAGTTACAGATGCATTGGTTAGGTCCCTATGTAATAAGTTTTGTCACTGACGGAGGTGCGATGTAGCTACAAATTTTATATGGGATATTGCTGCCTAAGCTGGTAAATGGGAATTGGTTGAAACCCTATCGCCATGAGCAGGAGCATAGCAGTTGAAGAACCAGAAGCAAAAAAAAAAGCAATTATGACCAAAAGTGGAAAGCATGGCCAACCAGGTCGCTCATCAATGCTTTTAATGTTTAGCACACAGGAGTCAAATCCGAGCATGATTACTGCGGATCAGCATCACCGGAAGACGGTGGAGGCATATGATGACACACTTGAGGACAAAATCGGATGGCTATGGGAAATATTTCGCAAATGATTCAAGACTCATGCATCAAGGACACAAGGCGCAAGCATAAATACAGGTGCAAATATTGAAGAATGTCAGTTCAGTAAAGAAGTATATGTAAGTCAGAAGAGGAGACTTAGTAAGATCCATGACGCAAGTCAGTCATTCAGATGCAAAGAGTTGGTAAGTTGAGTGAGCAAGCCCAAGGAAGTTGTGGAAAAGGGAAGTGAGATAGTTGCAATGGTGCATTTCATTTCGAGTGGAAGCACTCCAGGTGCGCTAAGGGAAAGAACGATGAGTGTGCATGAACAACCAGCGAAGGAAGCGGCGTAGACAATTGGGAGGAATAGAGATGAGGTCTTGTTATCTCCCAAATTGACCACCGTCATTTTGGTTGATAGAATGGGTAAATTTTTTTATTTTTGTGAGTCTTGGCCTTCAAATTCAAAATCTCAGCTTTTGGCGGTTAACTAAGTATGTGGAAGCTTACTTAACTGCCGAAACAGGCCAGTTTCGGCAGCTAATATGGTTTGCCAGAATGACTTTAGCTGCCGAAAATGTTTCCATGTGTATCAGCTCAGTTAAGATCTCTTCTTCGGCCAGGTGGTGGAAAGCTAGCAAGGAACCGTTTCAGAGGTGTTTTCATCAGAGCAGTTATCCGTTTCAATCAGGAAGAGTCGGCATTCAATCCTAAATCACGAAATTTCAGTATGAGGTTTCTCAAAGCTTCTGTTACAGAGGAATTTTTCGCTGAAATCGCGTGATCTTGCGAGGCAATTTTTACGGCCTTCCCAAACTCCAAATTCAGATCTGGAAGCACCAATGGATAGCTTATGATCTGTAGATCAAAATCGACTATTCGAACATGCAAAACGGACATCGGACGGTTGATAAAATCGATTTTTTCCGAAGGCAGTTTTTTCAGGAATCCTACAGGTTTCGGCAGCTTAGGGGAGCCTCCAAGAGCTCATTAGCTGCCGAAAAGGCTGACTTTCGGCAGCTAACGTGTGAAACTGGCAGAAGGCTTAGCTGCCGAAAGCCTGTTTTCACAGATCGCTTAAGATTTCGCCCAGATCTCGGATTTGTTCGCTGAAATGGCAGAAGGCTGATCAAAATGAATGAATTATAAATTGTTTTATCAATATCTTAAAGGGTTTTGAACAAGTTTAAAGTCAAGTGGGTGTTTTGGCTAGTTTTAACATTGTTTTGAAGAAACAGTTCAAGAGATCAAGTGCCACATTAGCTAGGTCGAATCTACACGTACCTTATCAAAGCCACCGAGCCTTGGGAGGCTAACTGCACTTCACCAACCATCGAGCACAAGAAAGGAGACCAACTTATCATCATTTCCTTGATTTTAGGGATCAGTCCCTATCTTTTTGCATTTACTGTCAGTTAGTGTTTTAGTTAATTAAACAGATCCATGCTTTTAGGATCTGAAAACTGTTTGTACAGGCTTTAAAGCCTAAGAACTCAGACTGAAAAAAGGGTTCAAGCTTGGAGAGACTTTGCCATATGTTTTGGTTGCTTGTTATAATAAAAAATCACAGTTTCCTCTTGTTGTTGTGATCAGATATTTTCATCCACCATTGTTCTGCACTCTTTTCAAATTAGCTTAGCCTGTGCTCATGATTTGGATTGAGGAACTTCCTATTGCTGTGTGTGACCCGATGTTATGCATGTATTTGGTTGCATAAACCCTGCATGTTAATATACTTGGTTGTCTCAGCAATATTCTACATACCATTTCTGTTATTTATCATCTGATTTACAGTTTCTAAGAGCACTGGCTCATTTAACTATTTGATAAGCAACCTTTCCATCGAGCTATTGTGGTATCCCATCGATCCATTTACTGAGAAGGGTATTGAATTCTTAAGTTACCAAGCATACTTAGCCATAACCACTAAGTAGTTTCTTGGAGAGCTAACAAATTGGCGCCGTTGCGGGGGAGCGAGGTGAGAAGCTGATCTTCCTGGGGGACGACATAGATCTACTCTTTGATGATAGACAAGGGGTAGACACTTATTGGTTATAATCATCTATCTGGCGACTCCATGAAGGACGAATTCAGTGGCGACTCCATTGTTCAGAATTCTGTTGGTGATTCCACTGGTATGAAATGGAAAAGATCTTAGCTAAGAGGTATGCTTTCTGTGATTTTCCAGATATAGCTGGTTTTCCACATCCAGTGCCAACTATAAATGAATGGGATGATTATCTTCCTAGATTCAGAGGAAGTAAGTATGATCATCCCGGTGAGCACTTATTCAATTTTCATCAATGCATGCTTGAACATGGCTTTGTTCACGAAGATGTCTTGATCAAGCTGTTCAAATTTTCTTTAGAAGGAAAGGCTCGTGAATGGTGTCAATCCCTTCCTGCTGTTAGTGTCCATTCTCTGAAGGATTTCCATGTGGCTTTCAATTCATATTACGAGAAAATTTATTCAGCTGATCTTCTTTTTCCTGAGTGTTGTCATGAGTTTAATCTTTCGAAAGTAGAACTTCAGGGAGAATATGTTGCTGTACAGGATACTATTCATCATGATCAGGAGATAAATGTTTCACACTATGACAATCTTAGTGATGCTTTTGACATCATATCAAACGCATCTACTGTTGTTAGTTGTCATGAAGATCAAGTTTTTATCTCTGAAAACCTTGAAGATGTTGAACAGATTGACAAATTTACAAGTGACATCTTCAGATCTACCGAGATTGAAGAAGACAGCCTACAATTTCTAGATTTGCAGGGGCTGTCTAATCTTCAGCTAGAGCACATGAATCAAGATCCCGGATGTGTTGATGTTGTAGCAGCATATGTTGAGGACAGCCCACATCTTCCAGACTTGCAGAATAAGACAGATTTCAGCAGACAGTTGCAGGAAGGGCAGCAAAATGGTTCAGATCAGCAATCTGTTTTGTATGTTTCTCCAACCGATCTCGAGCAGCCTGCATTCAACAATGAGCTTATTAAAGGCAGTTTTCAGCATCTTTTTAATTTACAGTTGGATCAGCAGTTTAATGAGGTATTGCTCTGTGATTTTGATGACCCTATTGCTGTCTATTTAGATTTCATGAGCAACATAAATCTGAGGATATTTTTATTAAAGGGAGATTGTCTTTATCCTCTGTTCGAACATCTTTTCTGCATGATATGGTTTCCATTGTTTTTCGGGTCAGGATCTAGCATGATGGCATTAAAAAAGTATCTGACATGGCTGCATTGGAAATCCAGTGTTACTTGATCATGCTGCTCCTATTAGTTAGTGTAGGAGTAAATAGGAAAATAAGCTCTTTTATGAGCACGTAGATCATTTTCAGTTATTGTTGAATAAGCAGAGCAGGCTGCATGGAAGCTACATGTTGCAGAGGGATCAGTGTTAAAGACTTGATGACTCCATGCCCAATGCTAAAGGCTACTGGAACTACTTGGTTCTGGGATTCTTCGGAACCTCACTGGGAGGATTCCATCCCCGAGTAGGAGCCAGATGTTATCTCCCAAATTGACCACCGTCATTTTGGTTGATAGAATGGGTAAATTTTTTTATTTTTGTGAGTCTTGGCCTTCAAATTCAAAATCTCAGCTTTTGGCGGTTAACTAAGTATGTGGAAGCTTACTTAACTGCCGAAACAGGCCAGTTTCGGCAGCTAATATGGTTTGCCAGAATGACTTTAGCTGCCGAAAATGTTTCCATGTTTATCAGCTCAGTTAAGATCTCTTCTTTGGCCAGGTGGTGAAAAGCTAGCAAGGAACCGTTTCAGAGGTGTTTTCATCAAAGCAGTTATCCGTTTCAATCGGGAAGAGTCAGCATTCAATCCTAAATCACGAAATTTCAGTATGAGGTTTCTCAAAGCTTCTGTTACAGATGAATTTTTCGCTGAAATCGCGTGATCTTGCGAGGCAATTTTTACAGCCTTCCCGAACTCCAAATTCAGATCTGGAAGCACCAATGGATAGCTTATGATCTGTAGATCAAAATCGACTATTCGAACATGCAAAACGGACATCGGACGGTTGATAAAATCGATTTTTTCCAAAGGCAGTTTTTTCAGGAATCCTACAGGTTTCGGCAGCTTAGGGGAGCCTCCAAGAGCTCATTAGCTGCCGAAAAGGCTGACTTTCGGCAGCTAACGTGTGAAACTGGCAGAAGGCTTAGCTGCCGAAAGCCTGTTTTCACAGATCGCTTAAGATTTCGCCCAGATCTCGAATTTGTTCGCTGAAATGGCAGAAGGCTGATCAAAATGAATGAATTATAAATTGTTTTATCAATATCTTAAAGGGTTTTGAACAAGTTTAAAGTCAAGTGGGTGTTTTGGCTAGTTTTAACATTGTTTTGAAGAAACAGTTCAAGAGATCAAGTGCCACATCAGCTAGGTCGAATCTACACGTACCTTATCAAAGCCACCGAGCCTTGGGAGGCTAACTGCACTTCACCAACCATCGAGCACAAGAAAGGAGACCAACTTATCATCATTTCCTTGATTTTAGGGATCAGTCCCTATCTTTTTGCATTTACTGTCAGTTAGTGTTTTAGTTAATTAAACAGATCCATGCTTTTAGGATCTGAAAACTGTTTGTACAGGCTTTAAAGCCTAAGAACTCAGACTGAAAAAAGGGTTCGAGCTTGGAGAGACTTTGCCATATGTTTTGGTTGCTTGTTATAATAAAAAATCACAGTTTCCTCTTGTTGTTGTGATCAGATATTTTCATCCACCATTGTTCTGCACTCTTTTCAAATTAGCTTAGCCTGTGCTCATGATTTGGATTGAGGAACTTCCTATTGCTGTGTGTGACCCGATGTTATGCATGTATTTGGTTGCATAAACCCTGCATGTTAATATACTTGGTTGTCTCAGCAATATTCTACATACCATTTCTATTATTTATCATCTGATTTACAGTTTCTAAGAGCACTGGCTCATTTAACTATTTGATAAGCAACCTTTCCATCGAGCTATTGTGGTATCCCATCGATCCATTTACTGAGAAGGGTATTGAATTCTTAAGTTACCAAGCATACTTAGCCATAACCACTAAGTAGTTTCTTGGAGAGCTAACAGGTCTCACCCGAGATGTCTAAGAGTGTGGTAGTATTTAGAAGAACCATGGTCCCTTTGAGCACCAGAACACCAGAACACCAGGGGCGGAGGCACGCTGGCTCCAGCAGCAGACAGTCAAATGTGCAAAATATATTTGCTAAAGCAGTTGGCATGTTTCACAATTTGGTGGCATCGATGAAATTTTCCCCACCCTAACACAATCATGAAGTGCACCAGCAGGCACAGAAGGGATAGCTGACAAAAGTTTCGAGAGGCTGGAGGATGAGTTCGAGAAGTACATGATAGAGAACCAGAGGTTCGAGGATTAGTTCGAGAAGTACATGACAGCGAACCGGAGGTTCAAGAAGTACATGATAGGGAATCATAGGTTCAAGGATGAGTTCGAGAAATACATGACAACGATCTCCAGACGGAAAGAACAGCTTCAGAAGTTTAGCATAGCGAAGGATGAGAACAGTACCAAAGGTGTCTATCTGAGGTGGCTCAAGGGTGAGGCACAAGTTTGTGTTGGGGGCTTGTTGGCATGGGATTAGTCCGCATGAAGTGCGGAAGCCGACAGCTAAAAATAAGGACCATCCATGAAAGATAGGGTCATTCACAGAGAACGAGGAAGCGCAAGATTAGTTTAGGTTGTTAGAAAGGGTCAAGTGGACCATTTTGTAACCATTTAGTCTGATATAAATAGGAGTATGAATGTAAGCCTAAGGGAATCGATGCTAGATCGGATTGTAAAATCATTATCATTGTGGTTATGTGGTTCGATTGTGTTTTGCTCCGTTTTTGCAGTTTTGTATGGATCCGCAATAATATGTTCTGAACTGTTTCTACGAAGGTTATACTGCAAATTTTTATCAATGCATGAAGATGTTCAGTTATGGTTATATATTTTGTCTTTGTTTCTGTTAAATGATGAATACAAGTATTTGTGATATGTTTAAGGCTTTGTGGTTCAGTAATTGTTGTTGATGCAAATGATCAATTTAACCATGTTGATGCGAATTTCCATTATGTATTGAATATGCAAATGGTTAATATGCGAATAATGAATGCATGAATGTATGCGAATCTGAATCTTTGGTTTCCATTGTGGTAGATTTGAAGTAGTTGCATGTCCTTTCCCCACTGTGTAAACTTGGTTCCTACAGCCACCTTAATCATCTCGAGTGAGACTTCACTCGCTTTACGGGTGTTGCTGGGAAGGGTAAAACCTTTCTGGGCTAGTGCTTAAGGGTGTTTGGTTGGGTTTGTTGAAGATAGTGCGAAGTGAACCCCTGTCGATAGCTGTTGTGTCAACATTGGGTATCATTTGTATGTGTGCAGGTCTAGGTCACAATGAGGATCATTATTTTCAAGTCAATAACAGTCCCTACATGTAAAAAATTTCAAACTAGTATATAGGTACTCACCATTGTAGAATATCATACGCATCAACCTTATCCATCCCCTTTTACACCTATAGGACCCCCCATTTTTTTTGGGTAAGTGGCCGATCCCATCCATTCTTACATTCTCCCTTACCCAATAATAGAGCCTACCTTCCATGGGTGATTGTTTAGTGCCCTTTCTCATTTGGAACCCATGCCATTTCAATTTCCATAGGATCGGGATTCCATGGAGTCCGTGATCTTGCACAAAGTCATATATTTCCTTACCATCATCACTCATCGACCTACCCTATGGAATCCCAATTTATGTTCTTTAAGGCATTATGATGATTTGCATTGCACATTCAAAATCCCACCACTCCATCCATACTACAAAATGTGACATTATTATGCTGCCATCCATCATCCCACAAGGATATTACCATAAGTATCCTACCCTGCATATCAAAGCTCTCATTTGCTATCATTTTTCCATTTGAAACATTTGATCAATTCATTGCACACTTACCTCCTTGATGCCTTTCCTTTTGTAGAGGTGGCCTCTCGCCTTAGTAACCACGATACAAAGATGCTTTTAAGCACCCTCTTTTTCCAAATATCCATGCATATGGGAATATATTATTGTGAATTACAACTTCACAACCTCTCTTTGGTGCTGGCACATCAGAGAAACCATTTACAAATGGTACCCCTCAAAACCCCTACAAATCGCATATGGTCCCTATTTATGGCAACATCCATGGTCGCCTTTGTTCAAAGTATTATGTTTTCCCAAATTCATATCTCATTAACTCCCCCCCCTCTGATTTCCCCCCATTGCAATCATAATTCCTCATATCCTAAATTATGTCCCTCTCTGAGATCAATTTCACACATGCTTCCAGGTCATCCATGCTATCATACTCTGGAAAAAGGAAGTTTGAGTCTATATTGCTCATTTTCCCTCGTATCTCCCAACAGTGTCTCAGTTCCATGTCTAGTTCTATTCACCCCTTGGTTGTATCCCTCTTTATTTTGTCAAGGAAACATTATTTCCTTGCCAATAATAGGTCTCCCTCTTTTGAACTCAACACATTCATTCCAGAGGATAGACATAGATGTATCCCATAACTTGGCCTCATAACCATCATTGATGAGCCCCTTGGACCACCTAAGGGGAGACCTTAGTGCCCCTTGGAATGGTTGTTTCTCACGTGCTCGACATCAACTAAACTATCACACTTATGATATTTGTACAGGTTGATGGTTCTCTCACTTTTTCGTCGAAGAACTCGAATGTCCCTTAATTATATTCTATTGGTGATTATATATGGAAACCTCCACAACATTATGTTTCAATGATATCCAGGATGTGTTGGCGATAGTGTTTGGAATCCCTCTAGTTACATGCTTCCTATTCTATCCAGTTCAAATGCATCTCATTGTATCTATTAGATTCATATTCCCAGTCGTCTAAGTCATTACAGATGTTGGACCCCTTCATATCTAATAGTGCATCAGTTATTGTGATTTAGCATTCTGTGAGAAAGCCATTGTCCTAGCACTAGTTCTTCAGATCAACCATGGTTGGACCATGATTACATTCCAGATTTGAGTCCATCTTGGAAAATTATGACGTACACAACAATTATCTATGTATTGATTAGGTCACCTTTGGGCCTCGATCCAATTTTTAGTTAGAGACATTGATACAAGCATGGAATGCTCGCATTTTCCAAATATTGATATGCACCTCATTCATGTTGAGTATTATATCTGCAATTAAGGTACCATGTAGTCCCATCGAAGGGTGAGCTACCTTCGACGTAGTCTCCATTCTCTACACCATCGTCACACTTATCTCCTAGAAAAGAATATCCTATGATGTATGTCAGCCATATGATGATCTCCTGACCTCACATATAAGGGGGCAGTCTATTAATACCTAGATTTTGTCCATCTACCATGTCATTATCCCCTTCGTACATATGCATCATTGCCACATTTCATATCCACCACTTGGACCTTCATTAAAACAAAAATCAAAATTGCACACCAAAAAAGGCTATTTCACAAATTAAATTGCTCAATTATCTCGAAATACATGAGCAATCTTTTACCTAGCTTTATTTTTGGATGTTTCTCTTTTTACCCTCAGTGAAAAGAAGAAACTGGGCATGATTCCTATGATATCCCAAATTGGATAAAAGGATAAAAAAAGTAAAAGGAAAAAATAAAAAATAAAATCCTTATCCTTATCCATATCCATTGTGCCTATGAATGAACTCTGAAGGTCCTTCACTCACCACCAATTCTCCATTCATCGGTCAAGTCATTATATGCAAATATCTCCTTGAGACCAGAACTCCCCTTCCTGCTCTCGTCTCACCTTGTTGGAGATTGCATATTGGACATGTGGCTAGAGAACCGTGGACTACTAGGAGACCAAGTGGACCCTCCCTCGGACAGTTGTAGGGGCCCTTTCTACTGCAACTCAAAGGTGACACTTACTCTTGTAAAATTCCACTTTTATAAAGAAAATCAATCTTTATTCTTTTACATGATGTTGTCTGTATCTGTTTTCTTGATGAAAATGCCTAGAAATGCTAGATTCTATTTTCTTTCATTGTTATTTAGTTTTTCCTACCTGTTAGATTAGTCATTTTAATTTATGTTCTATTTTTTTTTACTTTTTACCTTGAAACTCTACTAAGATCAACACAACTCTTAGTAGGTTCTCTTTTGCACGTGCTACCGTGAAAACATCGACAACACTAATTAATTCATAATATCATGTGTACTATACTAGATCAAAAACTTATCAATTATATTTGTCTACTACCCTCCTAATGGATCTTTTATTTTGGAAAGATACAAATCCCAATTGTTGAAGGAGAGAAAAATAATAATTTCTTACCTCTAACAATGACATTCTCTACTTTGTGGGCCCTATCTATTGTATGGTAGTTTCCCTCCTAGATATATTTCTTTTTCAATTGTTGTGATAAACCCAAGATTGAGATGGGTTTAATGTCTAGTCCCCCTTTGATCACAACTTGACCCTTTGAACTTCTTGCTATAGACCTAAGATGGTACTTTTTCTTCCTTGTCTATACATAATCCTCATATGAGGAGCTAGTTGTTGCGTTAGTCCCTTATTTAGAGAATAAACTAACTCCACTGTTAGAGTCACTAAAGTTTCAGTCTTTAGACTTTGGACAAATCCAATTTTGTCCATTTTCCTTCATATCTTTAGGTTCTAGTAACTTCTAGCATCCAAATTCATTGTCTCCCAAACCTTTAAAATTAACATTCAACTCCCTTTTGCTTCTTTAGTGTAGGACCTTTCTTTCATTTCTTATTTAATTGAACTCTTTCAATAAAGGATTCACTACAATAAATCCTGGAATTAGCGTCCATTTTTAGTGAAATTTTTTTTACCATTGAGTGGTCGAAGTAGATGCTAAATGGGACGCGTCATGGAAAAAACTTAAAGAGTCTAAAATAGCGTCTTTTTTTGCTTCCTATATAGCATCTTTTCTGATGTCTAAAATAGCACTCATTTTTTAGCTTCCAGAATAGAGTCCAATTTTTCTTCCTAAACGACATCGAGGTTTGCTTCCTAAATAACATCCTATTATAGCTTCCTAGAGATCGTCCTCTTTTACTTCCTAAATGACGCCCCCATAAGCGCCCTATTTGCATCATTAAAAGCACCATGTTAGCATTTATGTTTGCATCTACATTCGCACCATATTTGCATCCAAATTAGCATCCAATATTGCATCCATATGTGCTACCACTTTAGCATCCCATTTTGCACCACGTTTTACTTCCAATATGCACTAATTTTTGCTTCTAATTTTCCACCAATTTTTGCTTCATTTTTTGCATCGTGTTTTTCTACCAAAATGGCGCCAATTTTTTCTTCTATTGTTGCACCATATTTTGCTTCCTATGTAGCGACATGTTTTGCATCCTAAGTAACATCTTATTTTGCTACCATATTAGCGCCATGTTTGGCTTCCTCATAGCGTCAAGTGTTGCATCATTTTTAATGCCTAGTTTTGCATCTCTATTGATGTCAACATTAGCACCATGTTTTGCTACCACTTTAGCACCCAGTTTAGCATCCATTTTACCTCCCACACTAGCGCCACATTTTTCTTTTCATTTAGCTCCTTGAATTTCTTCTTGTTTTGCTTCATCATGAACACCGCATTTAGCTTCCCATTAAGCATCTAATTTTGCTTCTTTTTTTTCCATTAGTTTAGCTTCTGGTTTGGCTTCTACTTTGGCATCCAAAATAGCATCAGAATTGACTTCCAACTTAGCGCTAGGTATTGCATCCAATGTTGCTTCTAGATCTATGACATAGTGGGATTCCATTTTAGCTCCTAGTTTTGCTTCCTATTTTGCTTCCTTATTAGAACCACATTAGGCTTGCTATTTAACACCTACAACTATATCCAATTGTGTGCTAATATATTTATTATATCAAATTATTATAATTATTTCATTAATTTCAATAGTTCTCGTATATCATTTACTTCATAGTTCTTAAATAACATAATGAAACATTCAAATTAATTGTAGATACCATTATTGAAATTAATCGCATAGCATTTATGAAGAAAATTTAACACGAACAAACAACATTTATCCAAAGTAGTAACATCATATATATATCAATTTTACATGAAAAGATCATCGACAATTTCCAATATAGATAAATTTACAATATAATAACGATAACATCACCATTATCTTTCATCAAAAGAAGTGAAATTATAAAACATCATCACATCAATGACCTATCATACAGATCATCATATTAAGGTTAAAAGAACAAGTGAACGCTATATATTAAGGTTAAAAGAACAAGTGAACGATATATATAGTGAAAATACCAATATCACAAGAAATATCTTTTTTAATATCCATATTTAGAAATGTCAAAATGATCAAGAATAATCAAAGTTTATATATCAACATAAATCCACCATACAAATCAAAATGAACCAGAATATAATATGAATGTGGATCATGACAAAAATAAGAACACATGTCTAGTAGCATCGAGAAAGCAATAAACATCCACAATCTCAATAGTAGCATCAATGGATACCATCATCATCATCACCACCACCATTATCATCATCATCCTCATCCTCATTCTCATCTATCCCAACATCATAATCATCATCATTTTCATCTCATCCATTTGCATCATTATCAGCAATATCTTTCTCTGGTACATTGGTGACAACATAATCTAGATCATCTAAGGAATCATCTTCACCATTTTTCTACAAACAACAAGAAATAATCAATTTAAAATATTAGTATTAATTTCATTACATGATGCATATTTTGTGTTATATTGCAAATATTAGTGTGATAATTTATGCATTCTCACGAGTTTTCCAACCATGAATATAAACATCACCTCATCAACAGATAGTAACCACGCATATAAAGTGTATCCACAACCGTGCACACACACACATACACAGACATGTACACCATAAATTTTCATATCACAACAAGACATAGAGGCAAGGAAAAATAGACATCCCAATGATTATATATAAAGTGGAGAAAAATATGATATCACATATAGTATTCGCTTCGAACTATTTTTTTTTCTAAAGTTGTTATATCATTAAATCTCTATCTATAACATGTTATTCAATCTATATCTTTAAGAACATATTAACCATGGTTTTCATCTCTCAATCAAGTTCATGAATTGTTTACATTTTTAATCTAAAAGTAAATTTAATATAACATGCTTGATAATATCCCCTCATAAACATGGCTAAAAGAATATTATCATAAATATAGTTTTTAACATATTAATCATATCATTGGTATAATAATCTCAAAGCTTATAAAGCTTCGTTGGATTCATGTTATCCAAGTACCTGCAGGAAGCAACGAAACTCAATTTCGTTACTTGGCTTGGTTTTTATGCCCCTGGTTGAATTTTCGCCTAGTATCCCTGAATGACCTTGGGAAGAGAGTTGAAATTTGCAATAAATCGAAAAATGAGGCTTAGATGGGAAAATCGTCAGTTTCGATGGATTCTTGACATCCGAACACCTATAGGGACACCCCTATCCGGCGACTTCCTAGACCAAACATAATTTATTTTGATGGTTTTCTACACTAGGGTTTTTATTAGAGACGTGTAGTGCAATTTTTGCACGATGGGATAACATGTTCTAAATGTTTCAAGTGAGTGCATGGGCATCGTGGTCCTCTCGTCATTTCCCAAATAGACATGAAAGATGTAACATAACTCAATTCCATTGCTCGGTTTGGTTTTTATGCCACCAGTTGAAATTTGTTTGGTTTCCCTTAATGGCAATGGGAAGCAATATGAAACTCGCAATAACTTTAAAACCATGTCTTCGATGGACAAACTGTCGATTATGTTGGATTCATGACATTCGAGTATAACTAGGGTTTTGCGTAGTGATATGCAATGCAATTTTTGCACCATAGGCTAAGATTTTGAAAAATGTGGGGAGCGACTATGTGGGAATTGTGGTCATCTCGTCCTTTCCAAAACACACTTGTAGGAGGCAACGAAACTCAATTTCATTGCTCGGTTTGGTTTTTATGCCCCCGATTGAAATTTGCATGGTGTCCTTGAATAGCCTTGGGAAGCGACATGAAACTCGCTGTAAATCAAAAACCGTGACTCTGGTGGAAAAACCGTCAGTTCTGATGGATTAGTGACATTCGAGTACGACTATGGACACCCTTGTTCGGTGGCTTCATGGACCAAAATTTGTCTATTTTGATGGTTTTCTAAACTAGGGTTTTGCTAAGTGATGTGCAATGTAATTTATGCACGATATGCTAATATTTTTAAAAATGTGCCGAGTGAGTGTGTGGGCATTGCAGTCATCTTGTTCTTTCCCAAACACACTTGTAGGAGGAAACAAAACTCAATTTCGTTGCTCGGTTTGGTTTTTATGCCCCCGGTTGAAATTTTCCTAGTGTCCTTGAATGGCCCTGGGAAGCGAGATGAAACTCGCAATAACTCGAAAATCATGGCTCCAATGGACAAACCATCAACTTCATTGAATTTGAGACACCCAAGTACCACCAAGGACACCCCTGTCCAATGTCTTCGTTGACCAAAAGTTGTCTATTTTGATGGTTTTCTAAACTAGGGTTTTGTTAAGTGACGTGCAATGCAATTTATGCATGATATGCTAATATTTTTAAAAATGTGTCGAGTGAGTTTGTGGGCATCGCAATCATCTCTTCCTTGCCCAAACACACTTGCAAGAGGCAATGAAACTCAATTTTGTTGCTTGGTTTGGTTTTATGCCCCCGCTTGAAATTTGCTTGGTGTCCCTGAATGGCCTTGGGAAGCGAGATGAAACTTAGGTTGGGATTTTCTAAGAGTTCTATAGATTTTAATCTTTGGGGTTTTGACAGATTCGATCCACCTGTATTAGTTATCTATGTAGATGAGTTTATCATAGGAGGGAGTTCTAAATAGCTAATATTGTGGTGTGAGAAGAAATTCTCCTGTGAGTTTGACATGAAGGACATTGGACAATGACATGAAATTGATGAAGTCTTCCTTGAACAAGATAAATACACCTAGAATATTCTGAAGAGATTTCAAAATACAAAAGGAAGCAGTGATCCTAATTTACATTCCTTCATATTCACAAGTGGTCGACAATATGACAAAGCCGCTAGCAAAGGGGAAGTTCGAAATGCTAAGAGAGTATCTGGTTTGATGGAGAGGATGTTCTTAGCAAAGGGGAAGTTCGAAATGCTAAGAGGGTATCTGGTTTGATGGAGAGGATGTTCTGAGCAACGAGGGAGTGTTATTTTTTTGCCTTGTTGCTTCTAACTTGTTTTTAATTCATCATCAACTAGATGAGTGCTTAACTGAAGTTCTTCATTCTTTTTCAATTTGTTGAGAATTCACCGCGAGCAAGAGCTTGCCAGAGAGGGGGTGCACATGTATGGGAGGGAATTCATACATGAGGGTGCAATGCTGAAAGGAGATGCTTCTAACTATTTTTGGTCCTTGGGAGTTATTTGGAGTAGGAGGGCATGGACTTGTTGCATAAAAATATGTGGAGTGGATGAGTTTGGATCAATTTGCACTTGTGGGTGCATACAAATATGCAGTGTTGTATAAATATATGTGGAGTGGGTGAGTTAGCATTTGTGGGGATGTGCCTACCTACTTGGCACATGTAGAGTGCTCAACTTGTGGACCCATTCTCCACGTGGACCTAGTCTAGGGTTAGGATTTTATGGTACTTGTAATTCACTCTTCCTTTAAGGAGGAGCACATCACTATAACAATATTAGCTAGTTTGAGGAGAGCTGGATAAGAGTAAAGTGTGGGATGTAATAGCTACTTCCTTTTATTTCATTGTTTTGCTTCATGAACTTAAGAGAAGCTGCTTGTTTTGCATTGCAAGTTTGGAAGGGGCTGATTTGTTGTTTGGGTTTTGCATTTGCAGCTTAGGAGAAAGCTGAATTGCTGTCATAATGGAATCATGTTTCATGTGTAAAAGAAAGGGAGTGTTTGTTGTCCCAAATTTGCATGCAGATATGATTTATGGGTGTTATATTGTTGATTTATTGCGTTGATCTAATGAACCGCTGAGCTGATGTTCAATTGATTTAACATGCTTTAAATTGTATTTTCATAACTGATTTATGATGGACTGGCTGTGAACAAATGCAATTTTCAGATCTGATTTTGTATTATATCTAGCCTTAGCGGCTTGCTAAAACAATCTAACCATTTGGTCAGTGTTGTTTACACTCTTGAATATTACCCTAGCGGTTTTGTTGAATGCAGATCTGAGGTTTTGACAGAGGTTTCAGATTCAACATTAGGGTTGGGACTTCTATGTTGCAAATCTACTGCCCTATGAGGAAAGAATTTTAACACTTGCCTATATTTTGTCCTCTATTTTTTGTCAAATTTGCTAATGTGTAAGGAATCAGGATAGACACAGTGGCAGTATGTTATGTTAGAATGTTTGTAGCAGAATATCTATGTATACCTCATGTAATATAAGTGCAGATGCTAGGAAATACGAGACTAAACTATGCAGACTCTGCCATTCTAGACTATAAGGAAAGTCCTATCTATATGAACTATGATTAGTGCTGGTTTCTCTCATTCAGAGAGCTTGATATATAAACCTTAAAAATCCCACAACTTGGAAAGTGAAGGTGGATGACAGTGAAATGTGGTCATTATCCTTAACACGGGAAGTTGAGATGGAGGTTAATCGCTTAGACTGATATTTAGATGGATACTAAATGGAAACAATCTTGAGTGATGTGCCCAGGAGCTATGAAATGTCTCAATATGTCCCAGATATCCAAATTCATGCTCAGCATCAAGCATACACACATAGAACTCTTCCAAAAGATATTTGTGACTAGTATTTGCCTCTTCAAACTCCCACACTCAAACATCAAGAATATTAGAGTCCCTACAATCTTCTTCAATGGCTTCTAAGCATGAAACTGGCTTAGAGTGAGAATTCTTCAGAGACCCAGGTTTACTCCACCTGAGAACGCGCTGCTATTCTAATGTGGCCAATAGTATTCCAACTCTCTTTGATTTGCAATAGTAATGCTGCCGAAAGCAAACAGACTGTTTCCTGGATGGCCAAACAAACCCCCAAATGAAGATGAAGATGAATAGCCAGTAGTTTAGACAAATTTTGGAACCCGCCCAAGATTTTGGAATTTTATTTTTTGAATTTAGTGGCT
Source organism: Larix kaempferi (assembly GCA_027924585.1). NCBI lineage: Eukaryota > Viridiplantae > Streptophyta > Pinopsida > Pinales > Pinaceae > Larix > Larix kaempferi. The sequence goes on along the minus strand of BSBM01000535.1, from coordinate 5,205,098 downwards.
ATAACAATCAAAAGAAAACATTCCAAGGAAAAAACAATCAAAAGAAAACAAAGTCAAGGGTGTTGTAAAAAAATTATACCATGTTTATAATTATGCACAGAGTGTTTATTAGCATGGACAACAATGTTGACTTTGAGTTAATTTTAGTTATTTAAAGTTTTTAAGGATATGCTTACAACTTATATATATATATATATGAGAGAAAAACAATTTTAAATATTAAAAAAAAACATAAAATTTATATTATGATTTATAAAATTACAAAATTTAAATTTATAAAATTAGAATCTCTTTCTAAATAGTTTGACATATGTTCTTCCATTGAGAAGTAGTTTTTTGAGGCATTTCATTCTTCTTGATGGAAATTTACATATTTGGAGGCATTCTTCACTGGTCAAATCACACTATAAAAGGCATTTCTACATATTTGGACTCTTGAAGCATGCTGGGCACTGTCTAAGGTGATCTAGGAATGTTCCTACCTTCATGCAACAGTAAGAAAATATTATGGGTGAACCTCAGCTATAAATAAACAACAATCAACTTTAATGCGTGAGTTATGGGCATGAAGAAAGGCAAGTATGTGCTAAACCAATAGTTTTGGGTTAAGTTTGAGCATTAAAGTGGCATTTATTCCCAATTTTGGGAAATAAACAACCCTAAATATTCAATGCCTAGCCAATATTGGGTATGTTGGGTTAAACATAGGACCAATTCTTGATCTCATACAGCAAGCAACATGATTCCTAGGCAATAAACCAACAGTTTTGGGTGAATTGAAGACGTTAAGAAGTAACAAACAACAATGATCTCGATTACTGGGCCCTAATTCTCCACTCTGGGTAGTTACTAGTCAATGAAAAACGTTACTATCACTTCTAGGTGCAAGAAACAACAGCCTCAAACCTCATCTCTAAGACCTAAACTAGTAACAATAACCAGTAATCAAAATCAAAGGAACAGTCAAGGAAAAAAACAAATCAATTTTATAAAGCATTCAAGGTAATATTGTGATTAACAAGAGAAAAGGTAGTCTTACTACCTTATACATGAAATGGAATGTATGGAGAACATAATGATAAAAAAATTACAACATTGTGGATACTACCAATTCCCAAATAACATGATTCATATTGTTAAAGAATCAAATGTTCAAATCACCAATGACATGAATAAGCTAGTGATGTCCCTCAAAGGACATTCACAAATTAAGGTTTCATGAATTTCTGTAAGTCAAAATGCATCTTATAATCTAGTTATAGTGTGGCATCCTTGATGTCTTTCAAAGCCTAGCATCTCAAACATTTCATACTCAATAAGATGAGAGGACAAACTAGTGCGCATGGACATTTGAGTTAAAATATTATTTTAGAAGTTAATTGAAAACAATCTATATTCATGAAATTTACACAACTACTTTTTGCCTAATATTTATTAATAGTAATAATTGTAATAAGACTAGAATACATGTACAATTATGCCTGACATTCAATCACATTTTAAATTCATGGTATACACTTCCAAATATCCTTCCTAGTCTTGACCAAAAAAACAAATTGGTAAATTCTATCAAATCCAATCACATATCGGGTGATAAAATCTATGAGAACAATAACATGAAAATGATGTTAATGTAATAAGGATCACTAGGTTCACACTTCACCCAACCTAGTGTTAAGTGTTAGTACATTACGATAGTTCTTAATAAAGGTCATCATCTAACTTTATTGTTAGAGTTATCTTCGTGGTTATAAAATATTTCGATAGACCTGTTACTCACCATCTTGCATGGGTGTCCACCTTCATCTTAATCTCATCAGGGGATTTTATGTGATGGAGATTGGATGATTTGGTTCTAAATGCTAGAGCCTAGATGATGATGCCATAGTGATGATGATGTAGGGATATTGATGTTCATGGAGTATATGGACTATTTGAAGCATGTTGGGAATTGTCTAAGGTGATCTAGGTATGTTCCAGCTTTGTTCTACCTTCATGCAGTAGTAAGAAAAGATTATGGGTGAACCTCAGCCATAAATCAACAACAAAAAACCCTAATGCATGATTTCTGGGCATGAAGGAAGGTAGGAATGTGCTAAACCAACAATTATGGGTTAAGTTTGAGCATTAAAGTGGCATTTATTCCCAATTCCGTGCAAGAAACAACCCAAAATATTCAATGTTGGGCCAATACTCGGTATGCTGGGTTGAAGATAGGACTAATTCTTGATCTCATACTGCAATCAACATGATTTATGGGCAATAAACCAACAGTTTTGGGTGAAGGAAAGGCTTCAAGAGGAATCAAACAACAATGATTTGGGTTATTGGACCCTAATTCTCCATTTCGGGCAGTTCCCAGTCAATGAACATCGTTACTATCACTTCTGGGTGCAAGCAACATCAGCCTCAAACCTCATATTTGAGCCCTAAAATGGTAGCGATAACTGGTAGTCAACTTCGATTCTGGGACGGTTTTTGAAGTCGCGACAATGGTAAAAGGCATCAAATATCTTTTCATGGGCGAGATGTTGTTTATTTTGACAATTTCCAAAACAAAGGTTTTGTTAAGTAATTTTTTTGTATTTTTTGCAACATATAATACAGAATTTTGATTAAAAAGAGATTCCAAGAGAAGATAAGGGAAATAAATACCTAAGCCTCTTCCCTTCAAGGCCATTGAGGAATCGTGGTTAGCATTCATCTCAATAATTAGCAATCCAATTTGATGAATTAGAGCAACCAAGAAACCCTAGGGTTGTGTTGAATTTGACCTAATTAGGGAAAATATAGATTCCAAAGGCCTAACACTTCTACACCCTTGACTATTAATGTTTGCACCCTAAGGCCCCTAAATTCTAATCCTACCCAAACTTCTAACCCTTGACTATTAATGTCTACACCCTAAGGCCCCAAAAGTCTAATCCTACCCTCTCTCTATTTATTCACTCTTCATCTGATGAAAGGACTAAGAACTGATCATTTGGACCAATCCTATGATGACAAAGGGAATGCATGCAAGTGATGTGTGGAGCCATGCCAATATAATCATTGCTAGACATTTCTAGTAGAGCATTGTTCCACTTAGGCTGCATACCACATACATTTACTTAAAGTTAATACAGAAGGAGGTTTTGTTGCAAATGATGTTCATCCTTACAACACTAACATTCCAAACCATTACTATCCAGTTCCACATACTAGATGGCTCCTAAAACAAGACATGGTAAATAGATAATTATTTTGTGCAATTCTCCACACTTCAGACTATACGTATGCTTTTGTCATTGGAGGCATCCATAGTCCATTATGCCAAATCTAGACTTAATTCACCGATGATACAAACAATCGAAGAAATTGATAAATTAATGCAACTCTCATTACACAACTAGAAGCTACTTTTTGTCAGACTCCCGAGCAATGTATCTCTAGAAAAGTTTGATAGAGCAAACATCTATATAAAACCTTTACTCAAAACAATACACCAGGGAAATGCATAGATTTACAGACTAAGCATAGAACAAGCCAAAGAATAACACATAAGAGAAAAAAAAATATGAAAACAATAACTCGTTACTTTGATTGCATAACTAATTTGCAATTAACAAACCTACTAGAGAAATCGTGCACCAAATGCACTAGTGACTTTCAATCAACCTTTGACTCAACCATTCAAAATAGACTAGCTTTCATGAAGATGTTGTGCTTTAATTCTCATCACTTCCTCCAAATTCAAATACAAGCAATTATAAGCAAGGAAAGGAAAGGCTAGGACATCAACAAAAGATTGACAACACTCGAATATAAAAGCATGAATCCTTCCCAAATTTCTTTGTCATGTGAGTCTGTGAAAATTCTTGAGGCAATTCTATACAGGTTGAACAAAAGCTTTATGCTGGCAATAAAAAATCCTAAAAGTTCATTATTTCATACGAGAATGTTGCATCACACTACAAAATTATGAACTTCTATGGTAGAAACCAGATGGATGAGATAGGTAGACAACTTTGTATGTCCCAAATATTTAACACAAACCCCACAAAATATTGAACAGAAGCCCCACCATCAATATGAGTCTTTTCTTTATGATTTTGGATGACAATCCATATGAGACTACATTTAAGAAACAATTAAAAATAGAATACAATTTATAACATGTTTGTTTGATGATGAATGGTACTGTGCACTATCATGAAGGACATAAAGGTTACTGTTTAATGGCTAGAAACAAGGTGGTTGAGAGAGAAATGTATTTTTGTCAGAAACAATTCCAAGATGCAGAGATTTTAGGTGTATTGGACTTAGTAATGGGAATTTTTAGGAAGGCATGTGAAAAGGGTACTGTAGAGTACTGCCAGGAAGAATTTTTTATTTTTGCAAAGAGGGAGGGGGAAGGCCGAGCAAAAAACATATTCACACTATATATGTGATTTGTCCTCTTATTCAAATTTAGGGGGGATGTTGAATACATGAGTGTAATCTTCACTTCAGCTAAGGCTAACCTTTTATTGAGTTGGGTATCTATAAAATTTATTCTATAAACCCACTCTAAGCTATATTTGAGTTGGGTATTTATAAACCCACTCTCAAATGTGTTTGGGTGAGCTATATTCGAGCTGGGTATCAATAAACTCACTCTGAGCGATACTTAAGTTGGTTATCCATAAACCTACTCTTATGTATTTGAGCACTCTTAGTTGTATTTGAGTTGGGTATCCATGAACCCTCTCTCAATGTTCAAGTTGGGTATCCTTAAACCCACTCTCAGCAATATTTGAGTGTTAAATTTTTAGCATTAATTCAACATACTCTAGGATCTTTACTGAGAGAATAACACGTACAACATATCAAGCATATCAATCACAACAAGCAATCACATGAGACAATAGACACATAGAGTTTCACTGGGGAAAACCATAAAGGTGAAAAACCCCACAACTTGCTCAGATATATAAAGAGCAATGATACAACCCAAGTATAAGAGATAGTCCTCCTAGTAGCTACTCCTCCTTCCTCACTTTTGCACCACTTTCTGATGAGTGTAGAAGTGAATAATGAAGTGATCAAATAGAGTGCCTCCCGCACTCTATTTATACATGACTTGACTTTCCTAATAAACTAGCAGGGTCGACTTGTCTAACTCAGTCAAATAACCCATGGTAATACTAATTAGGGTCGACCCCACACTTGGTGGTCTAATAACCCATCACATGCAAGTTGCGACACTTGTTAATACAAATGACGACACTGCCATATAGAGGAATAATAAAATTTCTATAGGAGTACAATATACATGGGTGAAATACATTCCGAAGTTACAAATACATCAACACTCCCTCTTAACTAGGAAGGTATTTCTCGACACTGATTTGCTAGCACAAGTCTTCTTCTTTGGATCATCGTCACTGGATCATCGTCATCGTCACTGCTGCTGCTATCTCAATCAATCTCCAATCTACTCGTCATAGGAAGTTCTATAGAGATAATTCTTTTTCATACTGGATGTAGGCCCACCACCTGCAGGTATTCATCATCGCTAGCCATACTGTGGAATCTTCAGGACTTATTACGTGTGTCACAAACCCTCGCAAGAGCATCCCAGGACTTATTACGAGCACACAGCCCAACCTATCGGATATCCTAGGTATTACATGTGACCTCCATCACAAACCCTCGTAAGGGCATCCTAGGAAATATTACAGGCACACAGCCCAACCTATCGGATCTCCCAGGTCTTACATGTGATCCACCACAAACCCTCGTAAGAGAATCCCAGGACTTATTACTGGCACACAGCCCAACCTATCGGATCTCCCAGGTCTTACATGTGATCTACCCAAGCACAACCTGTCCACAACCACAGAGTATCACGAAGCACAACCCAGATGCACATCACATAGCACTTACATTCACCGGCATGGGAAGACACACTTCAACCATCCGTGAAAGGCTCAGCACTTATATCTATGCCATGGGAAGACATACTTCAACCATGCGAGAATGGAACAACACTTATATCGCATCCATGGGAAGACACACTTCAACCATGCTCGAATGGCACAACACTTATATCGCAGCCATGGGAAGACACACTTCAACCATGCTCGAATGGCCCCAACACTTATATCACAGCCATGGGAAGACACACTTCAACCATGCTCGAATCGCCCCAGCCCTTACATCTGCACCATGGGAGGACACACCTACCACCATGAGAGAATGGCTCATGTGCATCTGTGTCTTCGAACTCATCACACATAATCCAACTGATTATGTAGTGTATCCACCTGATACATATCATCACATATGATCATCCTAATCATCTTCATAGCATCATCCTGATGCATATCATCCAAAGTATCATCCTGATACTCATCTCATATGATCATCCTTATCATCATCACTACATTGTCCTGATGCATATACATATACATGATCCAACTGATCAAACTGAGCAGTAACTGGAGCATCGTCCTGATGCTCATCATCCAGCGCTTACATCCACAACCATGGGAAGGATCCTCCTCTCACCATGCTCAGAATGGATCATGCAAATGTGTCTATCACTTCTTCCTCGAAGTGTAGTCAATCTGAAGAACATCAAGCCTCTCTCTGAAGTACTCGAACTTCACTCTGGCTAGTGGTTTCGTCAACTCATCTGCAACCTACTCATCTATCGCAACATACATGAGCTTCACTGCTCCTCTCTGCGCCATATCCCTGATATAGTGATATTTGATCTCAATGTGCTTCAACCTGTCGTGGAACACTGGATTATCAGACAGCTTCACACAACTATGGTTATCACAAAAAATACCAATAGCATCCAGTGGGAGATCAAATAACTCATACATTAGCTTCCGGAGCCATACTGCCTCACAACTAGTTGAACAAGCTGCAACATACTCTGCTTCGGCTGTACTCATTGCTACGTAGGACTGCTTCCTGCTAAACCAAGAGATCATACATGATCCCATACTGAAGCAACACCCATAAGTGCTCTTCCTATCTGCAGCACTGCCAGCCCAGTCCAAATCAACATAACCCTGCAGGTTAAACTTTTGATTCGCATCATACTTGAGCCCATAATTAATCGTACCCTTCAGGTACCTCAGAATATGCTTTACAGCAACCAGGTGAACACCTCTGGAATCCGTCAGGAACTGGCTCAATGTGTTCACCGCAAAGCAAATATATGGTCTTATGTTCATCAGGTACATCAAGGACCCAATCATCTGACGATACACCGTGACATTATCCGACTCAGATGAAGCATCACACAGAAGCTTCAGGTTCGATGCCATAGGTGTGGCCATGTCCTTGCATTCCATCATCCCAAACCTCTTCAGGATCTCTACTGCATACTTCCCTTGACCAAGGAAGATCCCATCTGTACTCTGCCACACCTCCATGCCTAGAAAATAATGCATCATTCCCAAGTCCTTCATCTCAAACTCGGCAGCAAGCTTCCTCTTGGTATCGACAATCAATCCATCCTCACCTGTAACAAAGAGATCATCCACATACAGAAGTAGTATCACAGGATTTCCTTCCTCAACCTTGTAGTAAAGGTTGGAATCTGCTTTACTCTTAGTAAATCCCAAACTAGATAGAAAGCTGTCTATCCTACCATACCAAGTCCTAAGAGCTTGCTTCAAGCCATACAAGGCTTTCTTCAACCTGAACACATATCACTCCCTGTCATGTGTTTCAAAACCAAGTGGCTTCTCCACATACACTCCCTCCTCGACTACACCATTCAAGAAAGTTGTCTTGACATCCATCTGGTGTATCTTCCATTTCATCACTGCTGTCAGAACAAGTACTGATCTGATGGAAGTGTACCTGGCTACAGGAGCAAAATTTTCTTCATAGTCTATTCCCTCTTTCTGGGAGAAGCCACGAGCTACAAATCTCTCTTTGTACTTTTCTATGCTGCCATTTGCAACATGCTTGATCTTGTAGATCCACTTGGAAGTCACAATAGACTTCCCTTTAGGTCTCGGGACTACATCCCAAACATCATTCTTCATGATCGACTGGTATTCCTCGACCATGGCATCCTTCCATTCTTTCTTTTCCACTACTTCTTCATAACTAGAAGGTTCTTTGTTCATAATATCATAGAGTAGGGCAACATAGCTAGTATGAGATCTAGTCCTCTTCCTTTCTCTGTGTTCTTCTTCTGGAATGCCATACCTTTCTGCATCTTGAATGAGCTCTCTATCCCATGCAGGTTTCCTCTTGTGAGAGTTCTTCTCATGGGGTGGATCTGCAGGTTCTTGTGGATCTTCTATTTCACGATCTGCATCTGGAATTGCTTCAGTCATAGTGGTGTCTTGAAATCTGGTTTCCTTTGGTTCTCCATGATCTTCAACAGGTGTCTTCCTTGACTTGATGAAGGCTGAGTTTTCATCAAATGTTACATCTCTACTGACATCAATTTTCTTGAACCCTGGAAAGTATATTCTGTAAGCTTTCGAGCTTTCACTGTACCCCACAAAGATTCCCTTCTTTCCTAAAGGATCTAGCTTTGTTCTCTTTTCCTTTGGAATATGTGTATATACTGGACAACCAAATATTATGAGATGGTTGACTTCAGGTTTCTCACCAGACAATACCTCTTCTGGTGTCTTGTTGTCCAATATCTTGTGAGGTGTTATGTTCTGCACATATATAGCTGTCCTAGTTGTTTCTGCCCATAGATGCAATGTAGATCCTGGTCATGCAGCATTTCCCCTGCTGCTTCCATGATTGTTCTATTCTTTCTTTCTGCAACCCCATTCTGTTGTGGATTGTAGGGAGCAGTCAACTCCCTCTTAATCCCTGAATCACTGCATAACTTCTTGAAATCACCTGAAGTGAATTCTCTGCCATTGTCGGATCTGAATGTCTTGATCTTCTTATCAGTTTGATTTTCCATCAAGGTTTTGAATTCCTTGAACTTATCAAACACTTCATCCTTATTTTTCAAGAAATAAACCCAAGTCTTCCTAGAGAAATCATCAATGAAAGAGACATAGTCTGCACACCCACTCAGAGAACTGGATGACATCGGACCGCATACATCGGAGTGGATAATCTCCAAGATTCCTTTTGCTTTTCTTTGACTGCTTGGAAATGCCTTCTTAATGTTCTTTCCTTTTGCACATCCTTTGCAAACACCCTCATGATTTGACTTGATTTCAGGAAGACCCTCTACAGCTTTGATTGCAATTGTTAGTGCCCTTTAGTGTACATGAGCAATCCTTCTATGCCAAAGTTCACATGGCTCCATGGATTCATGTACCATGGCATGTTTAGGTTGTCCCTTTAGTTTGTACAATCCTTCCTCTTGCTCTCCAATCACTACTGCATCATCTATAGTTTTACCCTTTGGCCACATTAGGACTTGGCCATCTACAAATGCAACTCTCATACCTTTTGCATCCAATGCAAATATGGAGAGTAGGTTCTTCTTGATCCCAGGTACATATAGAACATCTTTCATCTTCAAAGACTTCCCAGAGTATAGGTTGTAGGAGGCTTCCCCACTTCCTTTGATAGGATATTGATAGTCATCCCCAAGTTTCACCTTATGGGGTGACACATGTTCAGATAGATTTGCAAAATATTCTTTAAACCTAGTCATGTGTTTAGAAGCCCCACTATCAGTAAGCCAATCATTACATCCATGAGAGATAGTACCTGTGAGAGCAGAGATTAGGACATATTCATCTTCACTAGACAAGTCATCACTTTCGGCTCTAGTCTTGTTCTTGGGAGGTTCATTATCCTCGACAGCATGAGCATGATATCTCTTCTTGTTGTTCTTCTTCCTTTTGTTGAAGTTGTTGTTGTTGTTCTTTTTGTTCTTAGGACAATTTGAAGCAAAGTGTCCCTTCTCATTACATGTGAAGCATCTGAGATCTTTCTTATCTTTATGTTGATGGTGGTGTGGAGATCTCCTGAAGTGTGATGGCTCTCTCTTGAACTTTCCTTTCTTGGTGTGTGCTGTGAGAGCTTGATCTTCATTCCCCATCTTTTCTTCTCAGGCCACAAACCTTGCTTCTTCTTGTGAACATTCCTACCAGAGTCTCTGAATGAGATCAACTTTCTTCTTGCACAGATTCCTTGGATGAAGGAGTCCCATGACCTAGGTAGGCCATTCAATTTGGTCATGAAAACTTCACCATTGTCCACTACTTCATCCACAGCTTCAAGTTGTTCCTTGATATGAGAGACCTTAGAAAAATAAGATTGAATGGTCTCTCCATTTTGAAGCTTTATCCCTTTCAATTGGTTCCACGGATTCATCTTCCGATTTATGCTCTTCCCTTCAAATAGCTTGGTTAGGGAATCAAACATCTCCTTGGGTGTCTTTAGAGATGACACATGTGGTATGAGAGGGTATTTGATAGAATCAACAATGATACTCTTTGCCTTGACCAAATTCTTCTTATGTAAGGCCTTAGCCTCTTCTCCCTCTGGTACAGGGACTTCTTCACTTATGTAAGTATCCAATTCATTTTCTTCCAGGATTAACCCAATCCTATACTTCCATGCTCGAAATTTATCATCCCCTTCAAGCTTATCCTCAAGAGTAGTGTGGTGAGACATTTTAATGAGAAACTCAAATGGAAATAAAAGATTTAGGTCTTACCACTTGATTTGCAGAAATCTGGATCTGGAGCTGGATTAGGGTTTGTCAGAGAAACCCTAAAAATTAAAAATGTGAATTTCAAAATTCTGAAAGGATAGAAAGATGTGCCTTGATGAGCTGATCAACTTGGTATGCTCAGAAATTGAAAACTGCAAAGTTTCACCCTTCAGAAATGCTTTTCAATCTCCCGGATTCACTAGGGAGGACCCTGAATTAGAGTTTGAGTTTCCCGGAGCTTCACCCAACCAAAAAGTTTGATCCAAAGATCTAAACTTCGATTTTTCCAAGGTGCTTCCAACTATGGTCTCGGATTTCATAAATTCCTATTTTTGTGGAAACCCTAATTTTTAGGGCAAAAAATGAAAGTGCCCATAATTGAAATCTGATTGGACAGAAAGATGCGCCTTGTTGAGGAGAGTCAAAATACCCTACTTCCTTTCAATATCTATGGAGAGAAACCCAATAAACAAGAATCCCTAGCTTCTGCAACTACACAATGTCTTCTTCTCAGGTTAGCTCTGATACCATGTTAATTTTTTAGCATTAATTCAACATACTCTAGGATCTTTACTGAGAGAATAACATGTACATCATATCAAGCATATCAATACAACAAGCAATCACATGAGACAATAGACACATAGAGTTTCACTGGGGAAAACCATAAAGGTGAAAAACCCCACAACTTCCTCAGAGATAGAAAGAGCAATGATACAACCCAAGTACAAGAGATAGTCCTCCTAGCAGCTACTCCTGCTTCCTCACTTGTGCACCACTTTCTGATGAGTGTAGAAGTGAATAATGAAGTGATCAAATAGAGTGCCTCCCACACTCTATTTATACATGACCTGACCTGCCTAATAAATTAGCAAGGCCGACTTGTCTAACTCAGTCTAATAACTGTTACTTTTTCAGAAATTTCAATCTGATCTAGGATATTAACTGAGAGAATAACATGTACAGCATATCTACAACATATCAAACATGGACACAATAATGCAAGCACACAAGAGACACAGAGTTTCACCGGGGAAAACAAAGAAGGTAAAAAACCCCGCAACTTCCTCAGAGATAGATAAAGCAATGACACAACCAAAGTACAAGAGATAGTCTTCCTAGCAGGAGCTTCTCCTCCTCCACAAGTGCGCCACTCTCCAATGAGAGTATGAGTGAGAAAGTGAATGATCAAATAGAGTGCCTCCCGCACTCTATTTATACTTGACTTGACTTGCCTAATAACCTTTACTAGGTCGGCCTCAACTTAACCACATAACATAATGCTGACAAGGCCGACCCCCAATAGGGTGGTCTAATAACCCTTTGACCCACATGAATTATACAGGGCCGACCCCATCAAGGTGGTCTAATAACCCATCAAGTATAAGTTATGACACTTACAATATAAATGATGACACTTCCGTATAGAGGAATAATAACATCTCTATAGGAATACAATATACATAGGTGGAATACATTTCGAAGTTACAATTACATCAACACTCCCTCTTAACTAGGAAGGTATTTCTCGACATAGGTCTTCTAGCACAAGTCTTCGTCTCTGGATCATCGTCATTGGATCATCGTCATCGAATCATCGTCATCGTCACTGCTGCTGCTATCTCAATCAATCTCCAATCTACTCGTCATAGGAAGTTCTACAGAGCCATTCTTTTTTCATACTGGATGTAAGCCCACCACATGTAGGTCTTCATCATCACTAGCCATACTGTGGAATCCTCAGGACTTATTACGTGCGCCACAAAACCTGGCTGTAGCATCCCAGGCTGTTACGAGCACACAGCTCTACCTGTCGGATCTCCAAGGAGCATATTACATGTGACCCCACCATAAAACCTAGCTGTAGCATCCCAGGATGTTACGAGCACACAGCTCTACTTGTTGGATCTCCCAGGAGCATATTACATGTGGTCTCACCACAAAACCTTGCAAGAGCATCCCAGGCTGTTACGAGAACACAGCTCTACCTGTCGGATCTCCCAAGGACACATTACATGTGGTCATGGAAAAACCTTGCAAGAGCATCCCAGGTTGTTACGAGCACACATCTCTACCTGTCGGATCTCCCAAGGACACATTACATGCAATAAGACAAAACCTCGAAAGAGCATCCCAGGTTGTTACGAGCACACAGCTCTACCTGTCAGATCTCTCAGGGAGCTATTATATGTCCTCCCAGAGCAATGCCTTGAAAGAGCATCCCAGGATATTACGAGCACACAGCTCTACCTGTCGGATCTCCCAAGTCAACTTACATGCTCATCTGCACAACCTGTCCACGGCCATAGAGTATCAACCTGATACTCACCATACATCATCTTGATGTACATGATCATCATGATCATCATCACTGCATTGTCCTGATGCATGTCATCATCGCATGATCATCCTGATCATCATCATAGCATCATCCTGATGCATATCATCTAGAGCAACATCCTGAAGCTCGTCATCCATGATCATCCTGATCATACAATGCATCCACCTGATGCATACCATGTATCTACCTGATACATATCATCATACACGATCCACCTGATCATACAATGTATCCAACTGATACATACACAAATAAATGATCCACCTGATCATACCAAGCATCCAACATGATGCATATACATATACATGATCCAACTGATCATAACAAGCATCCAACATGATGCATATACATATACAATCATGATCCAACTTATCATAACAAGCATCCAACATGATGCATATACATAGCAGTAACTGGAGCATCGTCCTGATGCTCATTATCCAATGCTTACATCCACAACCATGGGAAGGATCCTCCTCTCACCATGCTTGGAATGGCTTCCAGCAAATGTGTCCATCACTTCTTCCTCGAAGTGTCGTCAATATGAAGAACACCAAGCCTCTCTCTGAAGTATTCAAACTTCACTTTGGCTAGTGGTTTCATCAGCACATCTGCAACCTGCTCATCCATCGCAACATACAGGAGCTTCACTGCTCCTCTCTGCACCATATCCCTAATATAGTGATATTTGATCTCAATTTGTTTCGACCTGTCATGGAACACCAGGTTCTCAAACAGCTTCACACAACTCTGGTTGTCACAAAAGATACCAGTAGCCTCTAGCGGGAGATCAAATAACTCAGACAGTAGCTTTCGGAGCCATACTGCCTCACAACTAGCCGAACAATATGCGACATACTCTGCTTCGGCTGTACTCAGTGCTACGCAGGACTACTTCCTGCTAAACCAAGAGATCACACCTGATCCCATACTGAAGCAGTACCCAGAAGTGCTCTTCCTATTTGCAGCACTGCCTGCCTAATCTGAATCAATATAACCCTGCAGGTTAAACTTTTGATTCGCATCATACTTGAGCCCATAATCAACCGTACCCTTCAGGTACCTCAGAATAGGATTTACAACAACCAGGTGAACACCTCTCGGATCCGTCAGGAACTGGCTCAATGTGTTCACCGCAAAACAAATATCTGGTCTCGTGTTCGTCAAGTACATTAAGGACCCAATCATCTAACGATACACCATGACATCAACCAGCTCAGATGAAGCATCACATAGAAGCTTCAGGTTCGATGCCATAGGTGTGGCCATGGCCTTGCAGTCCATCATCCCGAACCTCTTCAGGATCTCTACTGCATACTTCCCTTGTCCAAGGAAGACTCCATCTGCACTCTTCCACACCTCCATGCCTACGAAATAGTGCATCATCCCCAAGTCCTTCATCTCAAACTCGACAACAAGCTTGCTCTTTGTATCGGTAATCAATCTATCCTCACCTGTTACAAACAGGTCATCCACATACAAATAGTAGCATCATTGGATTTCCTTCCTCAACCTTGTAGTAAAGGTTGGAATCCACTTTACTCTTGGTAAATCCCAAATTGGAGGAATCCATCTATCCTGCCATACCAGGTCCTGGGTGCTTGTTTCAAACCATACATGGATTTCTTCAGTTTGCACACATGTGACTCTCGGTCATGTGTCTTAAACTCGAGTGGCTGCTCCACATACACTTCCTCCTCGACTACACCATTCAAGAAATATATCTTGACATCTATCTGGTCTATCTTCCATTTCATCACTGTAGCCAGAGCAAGTACTGATCTGATGGAAGTGTATTTGGCTACAGGAGCAAAAGACTCTTCATAGTCTATCCTCTCTTTCTAGGAGAAGCCACAAGCTACAAATATCACTTTGTATTTCTCTATGCTACCAACTGCAACATGCTTGATCTTATAGATCCACTTGGAAGTCACAACAGACTTCCCTTCAGGTTTTGGGATTGCATCCCAAACATCATTTTTCATGATCGACTGGTACTCCTCGATCATGGCGTTCTTCCTGAATCCTGGGAACTTCAATATCTTCAATAGATAACTTTGTTGTTGAACAAATGTTGTAGTCCTTATTTTGTAGGTGATGGTATATGATCTTTCCTACAAAACAAGTTAAATTGCATGATTAGAAAACATCTCATAGTTTTCAAAACAAATTCTTACACATAAATAAATATGTCATACAGTCATGCAATTATCTTAGCCAATGCTTCAATACAACATTTATCCATATCCCGTAACTTTCTAGATGCCTTCCAATCTCTACCAGAACATTGTTAAGAGTGTGCACAACTCCCAGCATGTCAGCAAAGAGGTTTCATTCTAGATAAGTAACAATGGAATGTTGTATAGTACCATAGGCCATTTACCCATCACATGCATATTAGTAGTATAGTGTTCATTAATGCAATTATTTTAATATGCATAATACACACCCTAAGTTTGGGAACATAAGCATATACATCATTGAACAATATTATTTAAACAAACAAATATGCAAGAAATGACAATTCAAATACTTATATTTGTTTGGTTTGTAGGGTGGACTCCCTCTCAATATTTGCTTCCTTGCAGGAACTACTGGAGTGTGCTCCCTCTTTATCTTTGCTTCCTGGATTACCCGTCCTTGAACTTATATCCATCCTCGATCACTTATGCATACTTACTAGTATCATCATTGTGTTATCCTCGAGGTCTCATACATACATTCATTAGTATAATCTCAATACTATCAAAACACAATAATCTTAAACATGTATAGTCATGATCATTTCAAACACAGATAATAAACATTAGTATTCAAGGTTTCAGGGAATACTTCTTTTACTCATGCATATTCTTATTTGACCAAAGGACTTTTCTGGTTAGTCATATCATCAATCAAGGTAAGAGACATAATATGCATAAACCCTTGATTACTTATATTTCTAACTTCATGAATAATCATTATCAACCATACAATAGTATAAGATCCTAACACAAGGTAGGATTCTAACTTGATATAGGAAAAACAGACCTGGTTATCATATTTGCTAGTTATGTCTAGCAATGTCTTCTTGTTCTCTTCAATGACTTGTGCTAGTAACCTGCATATCTCATAGGTTAATCATTATAGAACCAAGTTATACATACCTCGTAAGTAGATCTTCTATGTGATCCATGACAATGGATGAATCTTTGTCTTCATGTCAACATGGTCATATGTTCTTGAGATAGAACATGATTTGTCTTTCTTGATGTACCTTTCATGTTAGTGGACAACATCAACCTCATACAACACCACAATGAATTAGTACAATCATAAGTGTCAAAACCCTAATCAATGAATATCTGCATTCATAATTTTATTAAGGTGATACGACAACTCTAAAGTTAATCAAGATTGTACTAACCTTAATGAAGACAAACATACCATATACTTAATCATGAACAGATCTCGAAACATACCTGGATAAGTCATACCTGTCGAGATCGCTTGTAATCTTCTTATGTAAGGTCCTAGCCTCATCTCCCTCTGAAACAGGAGCTTCTTCACTTATGCAAGTGACCAATCCATTCTCTTCTAGGATTAACCCAATCCACTTGATTTGCAGAAACTGGATCTAGAGCTAGATTAGGGTTTGTCAGAGAAACCCTAAAAATTCAAACTTTGAATTTCAAACTTCTAAAAGGATAGAAAGATGCGCTTTGATGAGCTGATCAAGCTGGTATACTCAGAATTTGAAAACTGCAAAGTTTCACCCCTCAAAATTGCCTTTGAAACTTCCAGATCTTCTAGACAGGATCTCGAACTAGGGTTTGATAAATCCCACCCTTCTGCCCAACCAAGAGGTTTGATCCAAAGCTCTAAATTTCTATTTTTTTGAGGAGCTTCCAGCCATGGCCACAGACTTCAGAAATTCAAACTTTTGCAGAAGCCCTAATTTTCCACCTTTCCGACCAAAATCCTGAACTAGGGTTTGATCAAGCTCGACCTTCTGCCCAACCAAAAAAATCGATCTTGGTCTCTAAATTTCGATTTTGATGAGGATCATTCAACCATGGTCTCCGATACAAAAATTCCAACATTCTCCGAAACCCTAAATTCCTGGAGCCATGAATGAAGGTGCTCAAAATTCAATTCTATTTTGACAGAAATATGCACCTGATTGTTTCTGGTGTAACTCTAAAATTTCAAATCTACAGGGTCTGAAAATTCTTCCTGTGGTATCCTGACCTGTTATATTTCCAAACCCATAGGTCTGAACGCAATTGGATTCTCTGAGAGAGAGTTATGCCAAGTGTCACAACGTGACTTGTTTATGGGATAAAACATGAGAGCAAACTTGTACGACATGCCACGTGTCACTGGTTCAGTTTTGGCCTCTGAACAACTTACCTGAGAAAGTACAGTCTGATCCCTACCTATCACATTTTACAAAATTTCATTTGGAGCTTCCTATCCCAATTTATGACCTTTTTTTCCTAGGTCACCTGTTTATGACTCAAATCTGGAAGAGGCAGAAACCCTATATTGTACAGATCATAAATCACAAAGTAAAACGAATTAGAGGTTGTCCTTTGGACACAAGGTACATGGGGATCTTATCTTCGACATATAATATTTTCAGATCCTTAAACCATTCCTAAATGTATTTATAGAGAAAGTTCTACGATGACTTGTTTTGCTATATCAAGCCCTAGCTTCGCAAATGCAACAAGTGTCATAAATGCCATACCATGCCTTCTTTCAGGCTAGCTCTGATACCATGTTAGTTTTTTAGAAATTTCAATCTGATATAGGATCTTAATTGAGAGAATAACATGTACATCATATCTACAACATATCAAACATGGACACAATAATGCAAGCACACAAGAGACACAGAGTTTCACCGGGGAAAACCAAGAAGGTGAAAAACCCCGCAACTTCCTCAGAGATAGATAGAGCAATGATACAACCAAAGTACAAGAGATAGTATTCCTAGAAACGGCTTCTCCTCCACAAGTGCACCACTCTCTAATGAGAGTATGAGTGAGAAAGTGAATTATCAAATCGAGTGCCTCCCGCACTCTATTTATACTAGACTTGACTTGCCTAATAACCTTTACTAGGTCGGCCTCAACTTAACCACATAACATAATGCTGACAGGGCAAACCCCCAATAGGGTGGTCTAATAACCCTTTGACCCACATGACTTATATAGGACCGATCCCATCAAGGTGGTCTAATAACCCATCAAGTATAAGTTACGACACTTACAATATAAATGACGACACTTCCGTATAGAGGAATAATAACATCTCTATAGGAATACAAACACTTCCATATAGAGGAATAATAACATCTCTATAGGAATACAATATACATAGGTGAAATACATTCCGAAGTTACAATTACATCAACAATAACCCATGGTAATGCTAATCAGGGTCGACCCCACACTTGGTGGTCTAATAACCCATCACATGCAAGTTGTGACACTTGAGACACTTGTCAATACAAATGAAGACACTTCCGTATAGAGGAATAATATCATCTCTATAGGAGTACAATATACATGGGTGAAATACATTCCGAAGTTACAAATACATCAACATTGAGTTGGGTATCCATGAACCCACTCTTTATTGTATTGAGTTGGGTATTTCATTGTTCTTCTTCATGACCCACTGTTCAACTTAAGCGGGGGTTGAGAATGGTGTAATCCTCACCTTTGTCTAGAGACAAGCTCACTTTGCAAGGATTATTATTGTGTATTTATTGTAATTCTAGGTTATGGTTAAGGACGATCTACTCATTATGTGGGCTCATGGCCCGTCTTAGGGATGGTGCCCTACTTCTTGCCATTCTTAGGGATGGTGCCCTACTTCTTGAGTTGTGTATAAGTACACACAAGAATCATTTGTCATTCACCATCTTACAAACTATTGCTCTCTTTAAAAAGTGATTTAGCCTACAGGAACCTATCATATATTGCACTCCTCTTTCTTTTGTGTAATTGACTCTTATTGTTGTATGGACCTATATGGTTTCTCTAGGTTTTTATGGAATGCTTGTATGACAATGATAAATTCTTATGCAGGGTATTATTGCTTGTGCAAAAGACAGATTTGATGGAGTTGTACCTTTACACAAAAAAAAAGTTTTAATATTTGTTTGTGTTATTATTTCATTTCCAGTTTTATGACATGTAAGCCCACCCAAAATTTAGAGAAAAAAATGAAAATAGAATTTTCCTGTATAGAAATTTCTAGAAAACATCTGGGAAATCTAATTTAGATAAAAAAATGAAAATAAAAGAGGAAATATAATTTATTGTACAGAAAATTCCAGGAAGCATCTGAGAAAAATTTCTCAGGAATTTCTTCTGCTTCTTCTAGACTATTTCCTTACTGGAATTACTTTATGGACAGGAACAGTAGCATATCTATACATTTTGTATGTCGCTTTCTATATGTAGTTACAGGATTGGTTCATGACTCACATACAACAGGAAATGGAAGAAAGAAAACCGAATCCAAATGAAGCGTTTAACACTTCATGCAACATGCTTGAAAATTCTTAGACCTTTCTTAAAGTTTATGTACAAGCAAAATTGGTATATGCAAATGCAATTTCATAGAAATGGGAAATATGAAGAAAAGGTACATTATACTCTCATGTTGTCTTGTGAAATCTCTTAATGTTCTTGATTTAACTACTGATCCTTACTGGGCAGATTGTTTTTCGGACTCTCAATTCTTCTCGGTCAACATTTTTTGCAATAACATTCAAAGCACAGTTTTTTGATACATACAGACTTTCTACAGTCCAAGCTCAATGCAGTGTGCTTCTGAAGGTATGCAGGCTCTTTCTTGTTTCCTGTGTAATAATACATATTCAGTTGCAACAAATATAAAACCTAGCTAATCATAACTAAGAGTAAAGTTTAGGTTGTCTTGACTATTTTTAGGACACCTCCAAGTAATCTGGAGCGTTTATCAATACTATTGCTAGATGCAGAGGCAACAAAGGTGCAGTGGACATTGGACTGCCTAAATGGTGTGTTAAAAGTTGTTATAATGTATTGCATATTTTCTTTAATGTATATAAACAAATTATTTTTGCAGCAGTCTTATTGTTGTTCTCTGCCATTGACCACTTCATGCAGGCATCAGGAAGACTTACTGGATTACTTGCAATTATCAACCTGATATTCAACATTTGCACTTGACAGGACTAGTTTTCCTAGCCATTTGGTGGTAAAGCCTCGTGATATGAACAGGTTGCTAGGAAATTTCTAGTCTTCACTTCAAGAGATAACTGTTATTGCAACTGAGCCAACTTCAACAGAGTCAGAAACTGAAAGCACTACAGAAGGGAAAGTTGTTGAACTAAGAAGCTACATAGACCCTGTTAAAGGTTTGAAGTTCATCACTTATTCTTAATATCTTTTGATGATAGGTTTTTAAAACACTGTTAGATTGGAGATACTTTATGCACTCTACCTTGATGCTATATGTTCACAAGTCCTCTGCTTATCCTTAAGCATCAGTATAATATTGGTGTCCTTTTGGGATTTAGAAAACAATGATAATGCATTGCATACGCAACTTTGGATTGATCCTACAGAGGAGTTGCTGGAGTATCACCACAGGGGAGCTCCAGTTGATGTAACATTTAGTATGAAAGAACTGAGGGTATCATAAATTTTATATCTCATGAAGAGCTTGTATCTCACATTCTCAATGCATTTTTGCTTTGTCTATTTAGTATTTAGTTAGTTTCTAAGCAACATTCCAAATGAAGAAAATATGACACTGATAAGTTTCAGTATGTTGAAGTCCATGTTTTTCATAATTATACCATTTTACTAAATTGTGTTATTGCTAGGAGCAACATTTTGACTTTAAATACATAAATCCATAGTTATAAGTTTCCCATACAACTAAGGCTATTGACTGTTATATATGTTGGTAACTTACATGATCATTAAACTATTCCAATTTAATGGGTCCTGATTTGGTGGTTGTATCCTTTGTCTCAAAATGACAGGAATTCCTTACATTTTGTGAAGGGTGTGAAGCCGATATGCATATTTTTTTGCAAATGCGGGCGAGTAAGCAATCTTATTGCTTTATTCTACTTTGCTAGAATGGCAATTTCTATTTTGCATTAGATTTTTTTTCCTGAACTCAGCTTTTTTTTAATTTGACATTTTATTCGTAAGAATATTTCAGGCCTATCCTGTTGGCTCCCAAATTTGGCTTGGATGATGTGGCAATGCAAACATTGATGCTACACATGTATTAGCAACCATGCTTTTTTCGCAGCTTAGAGAAGTAAATAATTTAGAGCAAATTCCAGTGGGACTTGGTGTCTCACGAGAAGATGCTCATGGAGCAGGGTCTGAAGGCTTTCATGCACCCTCATAATCCTGCACAAAATAGACGTGGACTAGCTGTTTCTTCATTTGGCTTAGAACCACCTTCTGATCATGCGAGAATCTGGTATAATGTTACTCATGTGTACTAGCTACTGGAGAATAGGTTTTTAGGTTATATCATTATCTAAAACAATTGAAATATCATAAATTTCCAGAGCATCTCGTTGCATCTAGGTTCTAGATTTCCATTTGTATATGATGTTCCAACTTCCTTCTTGAGCAGGTAGTGGTACCAGAAGTGTTAGTAGGGAAGCAACTAGTCGGCACCTGATGCAGGACAGTGCTGATGCAAGTGAAGAAATAGTTTATGTTAGTAGGAATCACCACTTCCTCATGGATGCGCCCATTGACCTAGGGATCATGGTATAATGGAGCTTATATGTTGGGGGCCACATATCTCAACCAATACTTACCAAAGGACCTCCAGCCAAAGCAATGAGTTATTGTAAATTAGTTATTCTTCCAAAGTAATGAGTTATTGGATATATGTGACAAATCTAGAAATCTATGCCATGTCATAACCTCTACTCTAAAAAAATATTACATACCATCATCCTTCTTGCAGCTGAATACCAGAGTTCTGGAGGAAATATTTTGAGTTTTTTAAATGGAATTTGTTTATGCCAGATATGATGTGAAGAGACACCATTACCTACCAGCAACCAGAAATTGATCTTACCAATCTAGAAACATACTCCTTTATCTGCAATCAACACCTTCATGTACATTGACATACATGGCCTTTCTGCTATTGTGTGCCAGCCAAGCATCATAGAGTGGGAAAATGTTTGCATGTTTTCACACTAGGACTGCAACAGTTATATCTAGGGCTTGTTATACACCTACAACAAGAAATTAAACCAACAGAGCCTACATTTTTTATGTCAGCAGTATGTCTTGATATCATTATAATGGAAGGAAGAGGATCTACAAGTATTTCTACTGCTTATTGATCATTTTCCATCGCTTAGTGTTCTAGGTGCAAGAAGCCAACATGCTTCATTCATGTGGATGTGAAATAGACTTTTAATTGCAGGCATATTTTGTATCCTTTGACTAAAGAAAGCTCTTGGATCAGACCCCTGGAAGTGTCTTGGTACTCTGATTATCATTTGTTTTCCATCAACACATTGTTATCTTGCTTTGCATTGGAAACTGATAATTCATATTCTGAAACTTTACAGCTTCTTGTTACTACCAATTCTGGTAGATTTGCTGCTTTTATCCTTCAAAACATACAATATTTACCCCCACCTTCTTTCCTATTAATCTATCTTTCTAACTTGTTTATGTAGGACCCAGATAGCGTGGGGTATATAGACAACATTGCTTCACTTATACATCACCTACTTAAGATCTTTGATCATGATTATTTTGTTCTGATTTGAGCGTTGTCATCTTCGTATATCCTATACACCACAACTCTCCATTTGTTTGGGGCTTCCATTTATTTGATCCTATCCCATAATATGTTTTTTGGCACTGTATCAAAAATCTTTGTGAATTCTATAAAACAACACCTTAACTCATCCTTGGTGTCCCATGCCTTTTCTATCACATGTCATAAAGTGAGGCATTTGTAAATGGTAGAGTTACTTCGTCTAAACTCTGCTTGACCCTTTGCTCTTTTTCTCTCTTTTTCCCACTGGAGAGAGATGAAATATTTGAAAATCAGTAATGTGGTTCAAATAATTTTTGTACTCCTAATTTGGATTTAGTAACTTGTCTTTAATGTGCACCATCCTTCAGGTTTCTTAATCATATTATGTACATAACCCTTTCAGGATGCCCACTCCCAAACTGTGATTTCCACACTTGACATGCTACACACTTGACATGTCCTCTTTTTCCATTCTTCCTTGGGATCTTCCCATCTTCCTCCCTCACACCTTAATATATGTGAGTTTGGGCTCTTCTCTACAATATTTTTTTTCATAAAACGCTTCTTTTAACTACTAAAGTGATAAAAAAAGTACATTTAGGGAATTTTTACTAAAAAAGATCATCGAGAATGGAAATGGAAATGTTAGATGTCAAATATTAAGGACTTGATGGCCCTACAATGTGAATTCTATGAGGATGGATGTATTTTTGTCAACTTGAATTGCTACAAGTATATAATGAAGTTATCTGGAAGCAATTGTTGGGGGATATACCAACAAAGATACGAGAAGGTTCCTTCCTAAACCTACAACCCTTAACTGATTACTAGTCGGAAGCTTGTAACCTTGCCGAAATGTTTCACATATAATCTTGGAAAAACCCCAAGCTTTGCATGTCAAGAAAATCTTGCCTAAGGTTGTGCATCCATGAAAAATAAGGCTAATCCAAGGTGGCCTCATTTTGGATGTTATCATCATTGTGTGGGAAGTAATGGAATGGGCATGATGCATGTTCCTATATGCCCATTTCATCAACAAAGACTTTAAAAATACTTCACAAAGTTGGCCAGCCATTCATATTGGTCATGCTAAAAGCCTTGGAGTTTGGCTAGTTCTTAAAAGTTATGGAAACATTGTTTGCATAAGGGCACCTTGCTTATGCACTAATCAATCCAAATTTAGGTCAATCTGCCAAAGTTGTCTCCTTGCCACTACCTTGAATACCATAGCTGCAAAGGCTTTGGGTATTTACTTAAAACCAGAGTGGATCACGGTCTCATCAAATGAATTCCTGCCCCTGATCCAAACACTAGTCAACTACTCAATGAGCATTTTCTTGAATTTGAAACAGAGGAGGTGTTAGCATCTCTATCAACTTGTAATATGCTTAAACCCAAAAATTCAAAGAAAATATAGAAAAATACAAGAGAGAATATGTGAATTGTAGTGTCAAGATATGTGATATGCATTGTATTTGAAGTGTATTAGGCATGTGTGTGACCTTTGTGCAATCCTGAAGTCAAAATCCCGAAGGTTACAGAGACCTAGGTTAGTAATTTGCAAGTTGTAGTGTTGAGATGTATGTGCCACCCCGAAACACTCCAAACTACAAGGTTGAACTCACGTCTGAGTCAGCCTTGCCAAATATTGGCATGTATAGAGAATTATTATTGGGAACTGAGGAGATCAAAAAACAATTATAAAAACTCTTACAACAAGGAGTAATTAAGCCCAATGTATACCCATGTGGTCTGCCAATGGTGTTAGAGACCAACAAAAACTGATCTTGGTAGATGCCAAATATTGGAATGTATAGAACATTATTCTTGGGAAGTGAGGAGGTCAAAAAACAATTACGAAAACTCCTACAAAAATGAGTAATTAAGCTCAATTCATACCGATGTGGTCTTCCAATGGTGTTAGAGACCAACAAAAACAGATCTTGGTAGATGTGTGTAGAGTTGAGGATTAAAGAAGACTAAAGTAAAAAAAAATGTCAAAAACCCCTATAAAGGATCGAAAAAATAGTCAACTAATTGTATCAAGCCCAAATATTTTATAAACATGGATTTGAAGTCCAGATGCCAACATGTCCATATATTGCAAAGAAGATACCTAGAAAAGTAATTTCAAAACAAAACAACGGCTATATGAGTGGTTGGCTGTCATTCAAATTTGCAATGATCCTTCAATGTTCTGAGACTAATGAATTTCCATTGCTATTTATATTTGCATGTCAAATATGTTATATTGTTTTTAGATGTCAAATTCATATGGTTAATGAAAGAAAATAGATCTTGCCAATAATGTTGGATGTCAAATGAAGGAAATTGGGGGCACCAATGAGTGGTATTAGAGATCAAGATACATCATTGGGTTGTAATGGGAAGAAATTATAAGTGTTCATATGGAAATTGTAGTTGCATGTCAACTATTTGATGAAAATAATCAATGAGGATTGGGAAAAAAAGGTTATAAGCATCTAATATGCTAAGCTAATGGATTTGAATTTCTAGGATTAATTAATAAAAATTCCTATGGAAAGGATATAAAAGTGGAACTAATGTAAAATCATGAGGTTCATGGTTTGAATCCATGGAAATTAGGCATGTTTAGTTCCATCCATGTGTAAGAGGTGCCACCCATTATTCTTAATCTATAAAAATGTGATGTTGATTAGCAGTGCTAGACAAAGAGTAATTATTTGGTATGAAGAGAAATCAACATATATGCCCAATGGAGATGAAGGGTAGATAAGTATCTATGACATTGCATGTGAACATACCTTAACAATTGGTGCTTTGTCATGTATGGTTAGGATTTCATCCATTGATTTAGATCAACAGTTAAAGGTCTCTCCGGATGTTTGCAAGTGCCTTGGGTGAAGATGACCCTTGTTTCTATGAATGGATGGGATTGCACCCACAAGGATCAGATTCATGGACAGGAAGATCCATAATGATTTTGCAATGTATTAGATTGGTGTGTTATATTTTTTCATGAATGATCAAGATCTCATCCTCTAACCAGGTCCATGACCCACAATCATTTGTGACAATTAGGGAAAATACTCGAGGAGGAAGTTTCATTTTTCCATGAAAATATGAGAATCCACCCACAAGAGATGATCCAATGAAAATTATGATTGGATTTTTGGTAATCTCAGCATGAAAGCAACCTCGTATCTTTCCTTTTTTATAATTTTGGGCACACTTAGCAATTTCTGGGCATATTCCAGCCTCGTAAATGCAATGATCTTCCTATTTGATGGTAGTTATGGGCCTGTTTTGTCTTGAAACAACATTAAGAAATTTTTTTGGAGCAAACCTATTCCTATTGTGACCCTTTGCAGTAGTAAACAATCATCAAAATATTCTTAAAATAAATTTTGGGTACGAATTTAGACAGAATAAACATTTTTGGGCAGGTCTGGACTATTTCTGGGTAATTTGTGGACTCCTTTAACCCTTAAGTTAGCATAGATAGCCTAACACCCAATCCGAACACCACCCTTCCAAAAATATTGTGATCCTTAATACCTTAATTACTAGAGCTCTTTGTATCTCAAACAAATCACTTTAGACCTTCTAAAAGAATGATTACTCCAATAATCAATTTAATAAAGCAATTTTCCAAGATACTCATTTGATTTATATCCTAACCTCAATTGTCAAGCCATTATTTCCCAAGCCCACTAACCCTATATCAAACAGGTCATTGATAAAATTATCAAAATCCTCATAAAAATGGACCATCAAAACCATATTTAAACTCCATAAAACACCCGAGAATACATTCAATAACGCGAAATACATAATTAATATATTCCTCGAACCAAAAATGTCTGAAGGTCCTCATTCTTATAGAGTCGCATATTAACCAATTGGACTACTTAGTAAGAATCATTCTCAAAGAACATATTATCAACACTTGCCATACTTACACTTCTAAATCAGCCATTACATAACATTTCCATCATATCAAACACCATAGTTACTTTGACTAAACTAGAATTCTAACTAATACTTAACACTACTCCACTAAGAATTTTAGGAAAATGGTTTAAATTAAAAAAATCAAATCCTAATAAACTTTTGTTAATCACTTATAAAACCATAAAAAAGTAAAAAACATCACATGTCTTAGTTTTAAGACTTCTTCCACCCTCCCACCCACATTCCCATACTTCTTCGCTCTCTCTTGCAGTAAACACTAAACAAACATCAAAATCTTCTTAAAATAAATTATGGGTACAAATTTAGATAGAAGAAACAATTATGGGCAGGTCTGGACTATTTATGGGTAATTTGTGGACTCCTTTCACCCTTAATTTAGCAGTGATAGGAATAATTTTAAATCTAGGCTGATTCCAAGGATAAAACCATAGTGGTTGAGATCATCTTAGCTGATTCTGGGCATGTCTTAGCCCCCTAATAGCACCTAATCTCCATTTTGAGCACATAAACAACAGTAAATGGCAACTTTATCCAAATATGGGCACATTTTGATTAGTCCAAGGTGACTTCCTCTGTAGCAGCATCCCTAAAACATTTTTCCTATGTGGTGGAGGGTTCCAACTCCAAGAAGGTAGAAACTTGAGCTTATAAGGTGACATCCTAGCGTTTTGTACCCTAGTTGAGACAACAAGCTCATTTACAAGACAACTAGAAAGGAGAATCCAAATATTCAAATACTGGAAGAGTTGGTTAGCCGTTGTCTTCTGATGATGAAACTGTGCACCTCTATCACTGTTCTTGTTAGGAAGATTGCAAAGAGCTTATTTTGTTGCATATAGAGGAGATTGAGTTGATGTTAAGATGGCCGCTAATTTGTCCCAGATCTTGTACAGGAATGCAGAAAATCATGAAATCTGAATGCATGAGATATGTATGCATGAAAGGAAAGAGATGGACATGAAAGTATGTATCCTAATTACCCCTTTCAACCCAATGAAGCACTCAAAAGTAATTACCAAATTCAACCTTATTACCCCTTTCAAGCAAGCTACCAATTAACCCACCCCACCTCCCGCCCTCGGTCATCAAGATCAGGAGACCTTGACATCATCTCCATCTCCATCTCTCTCTTTCACAGCACCAGGATTTCCTTTAGTCTTGGACTCTCCCATTGTACCACTGCATATATGCCATTGGTATATATCTTTCGGTTATACTTAGCTATTCTCTTATCTAGACACTTATTTATGCTACACTCTTTTAACTTTCTTTCTCTTGCTTTCAACATTATCTAGAAGTTGCTTTAAGACTCACACATTGTATTCACATTGATTGTATCTTTTAGTCCCATTGACCTACTTTTGTGGTCATTTGTTGGACATTAATAAAATTATCTTGTCTTATCAAACAAAAAGCATTGGATTCATTAACCAGTTCCCTTTGATGAGCAAGCAAACCGAAAAGAGACCTAGGGTTTGTTTACCTAGGTGGGAAAGAACCTTTAATTCAATTTGGATCTTCACTACCCTTATCTAATCTAATCTACAACAAGCTACTTGAGCCTTGAGGAAAAGGAAACAAACAACAAAAAGGGTGGATGCTAAGAACCCATTGGAGCCGAGTTCTTAGCATATAGAAACCAAAGTTAGAATCCTTTTCCCAAAATTAAAAAACAACCAACCAAGCATACAACTCCAATAATGAGGAAACATTGTTGTATTGGTAGCGAGGGGTATGTGTAATAGAGTGAGCACCAATGCTTATGTTGTTGGAAGCACTAGAAAACAAGTAAAAATGAAAAATCCAGTTGGTAATTCTTTTTTAGTTTACCCTACTTATTTTCACCCAATAGAACAACACATTGGTGTGTTGGGTTTTGCGAGAGCATCGTCTGATCGTGTGTATTTTCTTGAAAGCAATGGGGCATATTATTTAGATACAAAAAACCGTTGAGTTTTTCCAATTTTTAATATTAAAATATATATTGATTTTTTTTTTACAATGCATGTATATGTAGGTAGCATATTAATGTGAATAATGCTTTGTCAATATGTGTGCATTAGGGTGTCAATGTTTCACTAAAAGCATCGATTATGTTTTTTAATTTTTAATAAAAATATATTTTATAATTAAATGTAGAGAATGTCATTGGTGCACTTAATATATTATTTGCATCATGGCAGAAGACATATTATTGCATTGGTTGATGGTGTGTTTGTCTTTATTGCAAATTGGGACATCAATAAAATTTTTAATAGAAGTGAACCCCTATTTCCAAGGATTCCCAAGTTTGGGAATGTTATGCCCATATCCTAATTTATTTGACCCAATTTGCATTACCCCAGACATAGAATACCTCGACTGGATGCCACGAAGGACTTTTGTCCAAATCTTAAAGCTACGAGGATGCCAAATGATAGGGTTCTAGCCTAGGGAGCACCCTATATGATCAATTCTAAGGGATATCCCCCTTGGCCCCACAAAATAAATCCCAATCATATCACAATGGGAAAAAAATGTAAATTTCTAAAACTACAAACTCTAAATAGGCTTCATACCCAAGACCAATTCCTTGAAACTAGAAACAACTTACACTTGTTTATGCTATAAATAGCTAATATATCCAAGCAGGACTTACCTTTAAATGATGATTTCTTTCATTGGAGCCAGGTCAAGAGTTACTTCGAAGCTCCCTTTGAGAAAATATTGGTTAATCAGATGCGGAATTGGGACTAGGCCAAACACCTAAATTGAACAAACTGAAGTAGTTAAGGAAGATCCAAACCATATGGAGAGGAAAGTACCAATTGTAGAAACCTCCAAAAAGTTGGAGATTTGATAGTGACAACAAATCCAAACAAACTCAAGAGCATGGAATGTGGAAAAAAAGAACTAGATCGTGAGTGAGCCAACCATCTGGCAAAATTTCCATGTATCAGAGGTAGATATTAGAGACAACTAACAACGAGGAAACTAGTGACATAAATATATTTGGGAATGCGTTAGGGGTGTATCCAACAAATGCATTGACCATAGAAACTAACAAAGGTGCCCTTCTGACCTGACAATGCAACCTTGTTGTGAAAGACAAGTGATGGCATAGAAAACTGCTACTCACCACTGGTGCATAGAAAACCATGTTGGACCAAGTGCATTTATGATCAACACGTAGCTGTCAAGATCTGCCTCCTTTATGAATGTCCTTGGTCATAAGAACGTAAAAATAGGGTGCTAACATCTTTAAAAGGATCTCGAGTCTTTTTTTTTGTTTATAGGTCTTTGTTTAGTCTTAAAATGCCAGTTTTTTAGGTCATGCACTCATAATTTTTTGTCTAAAAGTTGTATAAACTTTGTAAATGTTTCATAAGAACCAAGAAATCCATATACTTGCAAGAATAGTAAAAAAGGAAGACTTTATGTATGTAATTGCACTTGGTGTAGGTATAATTTCATTTCATAGAGTGATTTTTTAATTTCTTTGGTGATTTGCTTCACTATTTTCTATGTAAAATGTTTGGAATCCGTCAAACATTGTTTTTCTAAACTCATGCAAACTAGAAAATATTTGATTTATCATCTGAAGTGTTGAATGGATTATGGATTTAGTCTCTTAGCTCCATGAATGCTAGCAAATTATTATTTTCTAAACCAAATGAAAAAAATATAAGCTCAAGCCTCTTATGTTCATGTTCAAGCAAAAAAACATGATTGCAATTGAACAATAATCAAATGGCAACAACCTGGCTAATGTGAATTTGAATTGGAAGAGAAAATCTAATTTGATTCTTAAATTACATGCACATAAAGGTAATGGTCACTGCACAGTATTTGGTGTGGTTCTATGAAAACTAACTTGTGTGAAGACTGCATAATGCAAACCCCAAGGAACTTCGAACAAATGCAGATACAACCACTGTCAAAAGTCAAGCTTCATGCAAACTTGCAAAGATGAAAGATCTGATGATCATTTATTCCTCATATGGCTTTTTATTGACTGTTGCCACAATATATAAGGATAAAATCATTGTACGGTTGAAGGTTCCACATTTTTCTTAGATATGGACCAATTTGGAGTTAAAAATTCTTCACCCAACAAAAATTGGGGGCTGAAACCACTATTGAAACCTCCACTAATGAAAATCCATGGGAATTTCGGCCAAAAAAGAAAGATAATATGAAAATTCAAGAGAAAATTCAATCTCTCGGCCCATATTAGCGAGCCTGCCCAACCCAACCTCAAATCGAGGGTGTACTAATTGCCGGGGACCATAAAGCAACAACGAACAAGCTGTATAACCCTTCATTGTTGAAAATTTTGGGTGAACTCACCATTTTGTGGGATTCATTCCCAAAATACTTGGCGAATCCACCATTTCGTGGGCTTCATTACCCAAAATACTAGGCAAATTTAACATTTCGGGCCTCCATTACCCAAAATAGAGGGAGAACTCACCATTTCAACCATATTTGACAGGGGCGATATTCATTTTCCCCTCTCTCACCTCCTTCACAGCCTTGGCAATTCGACTTCCCAATTATTCTCAGAGAAAGAGAGGGGGTATAATATGATCTCAATTTTAACCCCGTACAACTACTCGTAAATTATTGATCTTTCAACGAAAAGCTTCATAGTCACAACAAAAGGGTCAATGGAATTACCCTCATTGGTCATAGTTAGATGGATCTGCACCTGCAAATTGCATACAATGCTGGACATATGTTCATAACTTATATTGGAGTTTGAATAGCTTGATCTTATACATAGTCATGGAATTTGTGAAACGAAGTAGATGACATGTGCATGTCCAAAACTTATTCACTCTTTAAATCAAGATGCATGATCAATAAAGTATTGGTCATAAGCTAAACAATCATGTGGATGTTGTAATGGGGAGATGTTGTAACGTTTGTTCCTAACAAAATAATTAAAAAAATTCATGTCGACTCATAAAATAAAAAATTATGGAAAGTATTTTAAAAAAATCCATGCTGGCTCATAAATAAAATATTATGAAAAGTAATTAAAAAATCGATGTTCGTCTATAAAATAAAAACTTAAACTCGGATCTATCAATCAAGAGAGAGAAAATTTCTTGAGTTTAAATTGCAAGTAGAGTACTAAAATGGAGAGATAACGTGATGAAAGAAATGATAGAGACAAAAATGATGGATATATCGCCCACAAAGCTCCAACTTTTCACATAAGTACACATATCACCTATGAACCTAACTCATGTGCTAAAAAACTCCTGATGGCACGCATATCTCAATTTGAGGGAAAACATACTTTTGAATGTTTTATGAAAGGAGTTTGTATTGTTATTTCATTCTATTCCTTCAAACACGGTATAAAACATTTCATATCATTACAAAATCCTTTTGTTATTTCTAGTTTGTATTGAGACTTGTAATCTAAGGATTCTTTGTGTGGGACTCATGTGATGGTTAGGTGGCCTATGCTTGGCCCATGGTCCATAAAGGAAAATATTAAGGTATAATACTTTGTATTTTGACCCTGGATCATGGCTTGGACTGTCCTAATAACCTAGATAATTTCTTTTTCTAATAACCTATATTTTGATCTAACACCATGGATTAGGCTCCAAGAACCATCCTTAATGTTGTAAATATCAAAATGACTATCATGTCCCACTTGTAATCCAAGGATTCTTTACTCAGGAATCATGTGATGTTTAGGGGCCCTATGAATGACCCATGATCCATAAAGAAAATTGTTATGGTGTATGACTCTATATTTTGACCCTGGATCATGGCTTGGACTGTTGGAACCAACTTAATTGGTTTGAAAAAACTCAACAACGATGATGATGATGATGAAAATGACGATGACAATGATGATGATGGTAAGGACAATGGTACCAATGATGAGGATGACGATGATGATAAGGAATGGTGAGGAAGTGGATGAGAATGATGAGGATCGAGCGTCCATGTCTTGGACACTTAAAAGAGTCCCTATGTAGGGCCTATATAGTGTTTTAGGGTGTTGTAATGGCCCATGAGCCCCTTAGGAAATTCATATGGCCTTAGACCCTATGTTTCCTTAAAATCCATGGTCCAATATCACCACACATGCCTCTAAAGAGAATATTTATCCTACAAGTGATGCATGGTTGCCATTACAAGTTTTTAAGCATCAAGGATGGTTCTCGATGTATTGGGCATGGTTCAAGGGGGGACAGTGATTTCTTAGGGCCTAGAAGAGGCTTTTAATGCTCATGGAACATGCATGCTGTATGTTTTAAGTGAGTTGGAAGAGGATTGGGCCAATTATGTTTATTTGCTCAATCATAGTACACTAAAATTTCAAAGGAGGAGGACTAGCTCAATGGTCAAGGAACAAAGGTCACTACATGGTTTTGTACATCGGGGATGGTTTTTAGGGTCATGAACATGGTTCAAGGAGGAAAAAAATGTATTAGGGCCTAAAAGAGGCTTTTATCGGTCATAGATCATGAACACAATAAAAAACCACCACACATTGCATATAGAGTGAATAATTGTCCTACATGGATCATACGATTGTTGTTGAAATATTTCAAATGCCATGGATGGTTCTTAGGGCCTTTTGCAGGGTTTAGGAATAAAAACTGAGGTTGCAGGCCCTGAAATATTCATCTTTATGTGTTATGGATATTTCCACCCTGTGGAAAGATGGGAACTCCCTTGGATCACTTTCCCAAGACCTAAGACAGACAGGGGCGGTATACCAATATGTTTCCATCACTAGATCTAATCAATCACATACAACACATGAGAAAATAAGGAAGAAAGATTAACTCACCTTAGCTTATAAGCACTCCTTTGATGATGGCCATGATTGATGTAGATCAAGTTGAATTGGCTCCAGCTCCACTTGATGATCAACCTACACACATATAGACAAAGAAAAACCTTACTCAAACCTTTCTATAAACATGTATAAAATATGCATGTAATTGACATAAAATACTATATCTATACTAGATCTAAGCTAGATCTATCAAGTGACTATTCATTATTGCAGTGATACTTGATGTGAGGTCATTCACACTAGCATTGTTTCATGTAATACTTTATTGGTTTAACCTCAAATAAAAATTTGGAATCTAGGTGCTACTTATGTCAACATGCCTGGTGCTTTCCCTAGCGCAACATTGGAGTTTTCCTGGTGCAGTTCCTTTCAAAATTCTTGGCACAATTCCTAGTGCTATACTTGGCTCTATACGTGGCGCTATGTCAGATGATTTTCCTGGCGCAATTCCTGGCGTAATACCTGGCTCGAGACCTGGTGCTATGCCTAGAGCTATTCTAGAAGCTATGCCTGGCACTATTCTAGAAAGCTATGTTGGACGTTATTATGGAAGCTATTATGGACGCTATTCTGGATGTTAATTGGGATGCTAATTAGCATCTAAAATAACATCTACTTTAAAAAAAGATGCAAAAAACGCCATTAAAAGCACCATCCCGTGGAAAAGCGTCAATTTTGTCCAAAAAATGATGAAAAATACACTAGATGTCTTAGTGGACGCAAAAAAGGGAGCTAAAAGAGACGCTAAACACAGGTTTTGTTGTAGTGATTCCTCCTCACATTTCCTTGGGTTTAAATTTTTCTACCCCTTATTCATATATTTATAGAGACCATCTTTATCTCCTAATCAAGATTGAATCCCTTTGTATTTGCATTGAAAGTTCTTTTCTCCCTTATGCAATGAATTTGGTGGAAAATTCAAAGATCATGAATGGCTTGAGTCCACTACTCATCATCTCCCTTACTAATCATATTCATATTCCCTTTATTCATAGATGGACTAATCTCTACTTCAATACTTCTTTTCTTAAAAAAATTATGTTCATCCTTGGCCTCCTTTGGTAAATCCTCATCATTAACACCTTTTTGAGGGGTTTTCCTTTGTAAGTGTCTATATTCCATGCATACGGTGCACCTAAAAGGGTTATGTACATAATCTATTTGATGGCAATATACTTATATCCCAAATTCTATGCCAATAGATCATGTAGCACAATACTCAAATTCAACTCCACATGGATGTTGGAAACCAAGGTAGTTTCTTTTTTTCTTTTTCTTTTTATATTTATGTCAAGGTACCTACCCATACAATTGCCTCTATCCTTTATACATCTTTCTTTCAATAATTCTAAGCATGGGTAAGGGCATTTTATCAAAATGGGAACCACCTCAAAAACTTATTTCAATGGATTAAAACATGGATGCTATTTCTTCAAGACTAGGTTAGAAATGTCCTAGTACTAGTGGCACTTCCTAATTAATTTTCATATCCTTCCCATTTCTTGTAATGAAGGCATCAACCAACCCTTATCAAGGATGTGAAAAATAGGTGCATACCCTAATTGTTTCTTCTGCATATTTTTTCTCTAATTAGTGTTATCTTTAGATAAATCCCTATATGTTTAATGACCACATCCTCTCCCAAGACCAACTTCATCTTTTTTTCAATAGTTTTAGACAACTTATATTATTCCTTCTTTGTCTTAAACCTTCCACTGATGGTTTCTTCCTCTCGGATTTTTCTTCCTTCTAGATTCCTAATAATTCCTAAAACAACATATTTATTGATCCTTGCTCTCAAGTATTACAAAAAGAAAGGTTTTTTCGTGAGAAGGCTTACAGTATGGGTCCACAACATAAGTTTGATGTTCTTTTGGATTATAAATTTATGAGCTTGGTGACTCACAAAATTACGCATTGGCATTCCTCGAGCATTTAGAGCTTGGCCTTATGGAGCAAACTTACATCTAGATTTTTTTTAATCAAATTGAACCTATCTTATGGAGAGTCTTATATGGTATATAAACTAAGGCAAATACTGGCCTCTAGTAATGACTTCTTTGGTATCTTAATGGATGATAATTTCTAATTATGGATTATGTGGGAGTTTGAAGACTTACCTCCTTATGATGATGGCCAAGTTTGGGATTGATGTTCAAGGGATATCTTATTGTCCTCCCTAATAGAACATATTTGATTCAATAGGGATTCTAGTCTTAGGAGCTTAATACTTTGGAGAAGTGAGCTTTACGTCTTGCAATAGCGTGTCACTAAATCATTTTGAGGTGAAGTTCTAGTTTAGCATCTTAGTGTATCATTTATATTTGTCTCCCATTTTTGAAAGACTTTCTTTTGTGAGACAATATAGACTCATCTTCCAAGAATTTTAGTAGGTTAAAGAAGTAATCCGTCAAATCATCCTCCTCCATAGGCTCCCTTTCCTTTGATCATATTCCTCATCTTAAATATTTTCCTTCTTTTAAAGTAAGGTAAAGAAAGTAAGGTGTGTGTGAGAACATAGGACTTTATGTAGAATGTCATAGTGTTGATCATGTGAATTGGATTTTTGTAATACCTCTATCTATATATAAATTTATATTTTCATTAATATATTTAAAAGAAAGCTTGGTGATCTTAGAACTCAGGGTATAATATTAAACAAATAAAAAGTATAGCATTATTTAATTTCTTGATTCTTCTGGGTACGTAATGAATTCTATATCAAGATTAAAAAAATTACTCGTCTTGATGGAAGGTATGGATTTTCTTGATACTTGATGATAATGAATTAGATATGAAATAAAAGGAATGGTTAAACAAAACAAGATTAATTTAAATAAAAATTAATAAAATATTTTTGTGGAACGATGGTCTTTTGGAAATGTTTTTTTTTAATAATGGAAACATCAACTTCTCAAGAATATATCCAACAGTTAGAATACCAGAAACTTGTGATTCAGCAGGAGCTGAGACTTCCCAAAACCCTTTATCCCAGGAGAAATCCCAAAGACCTAAAACACTCCTCTCCTCCTTTATAAGGCATAATTTGGAAATTAATGCTATGGTCGTGGTCTTGGATGTTGGAGATAATTACTCCCTGATGACATCAGTTAGATGTTGAGTTCCTAACAAGCAGTTAGATGAGTCTTAGTTAGAACTAAGACATAGACAGTCAGTTAAGTCTAAGTTAAAGAGTCTAAGTTTAGCATGTGATACTTCTATATATTCAGGCCTTCGGGTCCATTGTAACTATGAACTTTTATGTGAATAGAACCAAGCCGTAGCTTGTTCCTTAAAATTCATCATGGTATCAGAGCTTGATTAAGTCTCTTGGAGAGCATATTGATCCAAGAGCAGATCCAAGCGTGTTGTATTCTTCCATAGCGAAGAGGGATTCTTCCATAGCTAAGAAGACAAAGATCATTTGATCAAAGCCAAGATCTTTTCACCAGTAAGTGAAAGAATTGAGATCCGGGTTCGAGTCTGAAGCACAAGACTGAAATCGACCCGTGAAAGCATGCAGATCTGAAGCAAATTCGTGAAGAAACTCCAACCGTTGTTGGAAAGCATGCACATCTGAAGCAAATTCGTGATGAAACTCCAACCGTTGTTGGAAAGCATGCAGATCTGAAGCAAATTCGTGAAGAAACTCCAACCGTTCTAGAAAGCATGCAGATCTGAAGCAAATTCGTGAAGAAACTCCAACCGTTGTTGGAAAGCATGAAGATAGCAGCAAGGATCTGATCTGCAAGTCGTGAAGACAAGATTTGATCCGTGAAGACAAGACAGCAGTCTTGAGGAGCCTTCCCAATCCACCAGAGGTGAAATCGCTGCTAGAGAAACCGCATTTGGAGAGTGTGAAGAAGGCAGCCAAGCTTCTGTATTGAAGGAGGTGCCATCTATCTGTTCATTGAAAAGGAACAGATCCACTTGCAAATTCTGAAGCAGTTGCGACCAGAGCTGAAAGATCCTTGAAGAGACAGTTGTCTAGAGGATCCGTTCCAAATCCACCAGAGGTGAAATCGCTGCTAGAGAATCCGCATGAGGAAGATGACTCCAGCATCGGAGAACCTGTCCATGTGAAGAAATCTGCGAGTGACAGTTCGTGTGAAGGGAAGCAACCAGTGTTGAATCTGATCCGCGTGAGGGAATTTGCATGAGCCTGAGGAAGGTGCGGTAGATCTGTTCAAGTGAAGATAGAAATGAGTCGATCTTCCTGCACTGATGAGGGCATGTGAAAGAGAGCCGTGACAGAAAGTTGAAGGCTCCGAGATAACTGCGTATTGAGGAAATCCGCTGCAAGACCGCCGGGTGATTGTGTTGAGGAATGTCCGTGAAAGCAGTGCCTGGAGAAGAAGCCCTGTCCGAGTTAAAAAGATGCGTGAAGTGAAGGCTTGTAGAAAAGCCGAGCAAAGGAGAACACGGCTGTGCATTTGCCTGTAGTGAGATCGCCAGTTGAACTAAAATTGCCCGTTGAATTCTAAATCCGTGAAGGAAGAAATCGTTGGAGCCATGCTAGGTGAAAGCGCGTGAATAATCCACCAAGATAATTGGGGAAGACCATCAAAGCTAAAGTCAAATCCGTTGCTGAGGGTTTGAAGGTATGCATTTGTTTTGAATCGCATGAGAAGCTAGCCACCCGTTCAACAATCCATGAGAAGAAAATCGCTGGAGTGAAGACCAGCTGTGAAGGAAAGAGCGAGGAATCAAATTTGGTTTGTTTTTATGTCCACCACATAAAGATTCATAAAATATTTATTAAAGAGGGTGAATGGACGTCACACTTTAAAGGATTTTAAGTTCTTATTTTGGATTATATGAAAAGTAAGAAAGTGTGAAAAGATATTCAAAAGAATTTGCAAAATATTTTTTGGAAAAGAAGAATATATTTTTAATATATTTGAGCAGCAGTTCTATTTTGTCTTTTGAAGATTGATGTCATGTGAAGTTCGAAACCTTGCATGATTGTAAAGGCTGTAGCCTTGAAATTGAAAGAAAGAGTTCAGATTGCTAGATTTGAGGGAAATCTTGCAGTAAGGGAGTGCGAAGCAAATCCCGTATTTTTTTTAGGGAGCGATAAGGAAGGATTATGATGGTGAACACCTTTCTTATGAAGAAAGAGTGACAGTGTTACAACAAAAGAAACTAATTAATGAGTTGTTGTTTGGAATGGTAACCCTACTTGAAAATGACAATCAAGTGGATGATGTCTTTGTAGCAGTAGCAATTAAGGAGGACGAAGGTAAAGTAACCAGTTTCGAAGAAGATTTGGCATTCATTGAGGATTGGCTTGCAAAGCCAAAAGAAGTTGTAGATGACAACTTACATTCTGTAGTAGCAGAATCTGAAGAAGAAGCAAGATATGCTATGTACCCAGTTGAAAAGTTGGAGGAAGAAACATGCAAGAAGTATTTTGCAGGAAGCATTGAAGATGTTGTAGATCACCAGTTTTTCAATGAGAGCCATCAAAAAAAGAAAAATCCATGCAATAACAAGAAGAGATATCCAGAGTTTAAAGTCTGGAGCACAAAGAAGAAGAAAAGCATTGAAAGCTTCATAGTTTGGAGTAGGAAGTATGAGAAGATGTTGCATCAGCGCATTGCAGCAAAGAAAGTCAAGATGAAAATGTTTTGTAAGCCTAGCTGAGACATAGACCAGCAGGCAATCTTTTTTGATGAAATTTCTTAGAGGCAGTATGTTTTAACAGCAATTAGATAGTATGTTTAGGGTTTGTAATTAAGGGAGAGTGTTGGAGATAATTACTCCCTCATGACATCAGTTAGATGTTGAGTTCCTAACAAGCAGTTAGATGAGTCTTAGTTAGAACTAAGACATAGATAGTTAGTTAAGTCTAAGTTAAAGAGTCCAAGTTTAGCATGTGATACTTCTATATAGTTCCTAACAAGCAGTTAGATGAGTCTTAGTTAGAACTAAGACATAGATAGTTAATTAAGTCTAAGTTAAAGAGTCCAAGTTTAGCATGTGATACTTCTATATATTCAGGCCTTCGGGTCCATTATAACTATGAACTTTTATGTGAATAGAACCAAGCCGTAGCTTGTTCCTTAAAATTCATCATTGGAGACATTCGCCAGCCGTAGATTCCTCACTTGGTTATCTGCAGACCAATTTTATATAGCGGTAGATTCTTTCTTCTCACTGGGTTATCTGCATACCAATCTTATCAGACGCGGGTGAGGGGGAATCCTATTGATTTCGTTTCAGCTCAATTCAATAATGGCAGACCCCGCCCCGGAACCATACCAAGCCAGAGGCCCAGCCGGAGCTACGATAATGGCAACCTCAGCCCAGAACCCAGACGATGCCACAGGCCCAATTACTAGTGGAGCTACGTTAATGGCAACCTCAGTCCAGAACCCAGACTATGCCACATGCCCAGTTACTAGTGGAGCAACAATAATGGCAACCTCAGCCCAGAACCCAGACGATGCCACAGGCCCAATTACTGATGGAGCTACGTTATTGGCAGCCCTGGCCCGGCCGGCCCTAGCTCCAGATCCCATACGTTTTAATTATTATAGCATGGTATGGTATGGTCTGCTCTATCTCACTGTAATTTATATACTTGGTATGGACATATTTTGAGAGCATTAGATAATGAAGTTTTCTTTTTGTAGTTTTTAAGCACTGATCTGCTTCCACGTTCTCTAGCTTGTGACAGGGCTGATGAGTTCGTACAATCCCCTGCTAAAGCGACAGAATGAATATTTACTACGGTACTAATGTTGGCATACGGATACCCTGTCAGTGTTGTTTATATATATATTCTGTTCTTGTTCTCGGTAGGTAGGTAATAGGATTGAACTGTCACTTGAATATATATAATATATATATATATATCGGAAAAACAACTCAATGGTTGATAAATTTTCTAAGCAGGTATTTGAAGGTGAAGATGGATTTCCGAACTGGGAGGAAATTTTGGATTCCACTATTTTTATATATTTTCTGGATTGAAAGCCATACCTGAATATGAACTTTTGTTTTTTTGGATACATAGACATCAGTTTTGAACTTTTGTATTGTTTGAATTTTTGTATTGTTTGATTCAAATAATAAATATCAATAGTATTTTTTTTCTGAAAAAATATAAGATTAAACTGTAACTATATAAGATTTTTAGTTTGTTATATATATATGATTTTTAGTTTGTTCTTGTTCTTGGTACGTAGATAATAAGATTTCTGTTGTTGATCTTGCAGGTAGATTGATAGTACAAGGAATGAAGTGTAATGTAATGATAATAGTATTGATATTGTGCAGGATCGTGTCAAATATCTCACCGGACGAGATTGATCTTCTAATCACAGGTGCTCGGGCGGCCGGCCCCTTCTCGGAAGGTGAGTGATCTATGTTCCTTTATTATGTATATATATGTATGTTTTGAAAAAGAAGTGCATATATTAACTGCGTATGTACTCTGTGAATTGTCATGAACAATATATATAACAGCAATGGAAATCGTGGAAGATGAAATTCCATTTGCCGTGCCACCACGAGGGTGCAGTTATCGATTCGTGATGAGAATCTTCTTTCAAGCAGGAGGGCGAAACGGCTTTACCCATATTTATCGCACGAGGCGTGAAAATTTCGTAGCCGAAATCTTTGAAGCTCAGAACAATCTTTGCCCTGTAATGACGCGTATTTTTGCACGGTCAAGTCGTCCTTAAATGATAAGCAGAAGCATGATTTTAGATTTTGTGTGAAAACCCCATTCTAACTGAACAATTGCCATCACATGAATGAATGATTATTACCATTCTGAAAAATGGGTTTGGATTGATGAATGAATGAATCTCATATATATATATATATTTTTCATTTACAAGTCAGTGGGAGAATTTCCAATCGTGAATATATCTTGAGGTGTGAATGAAATGGGATGACCAGACAAAACCAGTTTTTTTTCATTAACCTAGAAATTGAAAACTGGGCTGTTTTACTTTAAAAATATATTATATTCAAAATTTTACTAAAAAAATTAAAACTAGGTTTTAGTAATTCCTATTTTTATCTATATTTATAGTTATAAAGATGCTGGGATCTTTTATATATATATATCAGATTGATATAACCTATAATAATTTAATTAGGGTGGATGGAATGAAATCCATCAAACCCCACCAACAAGTCATCGTATCCTTGACAAAAGTGATAAATTGCAAGGCAGAGCAAAAACAGAGTATGCGGTGGAGGAAACAGAACAAGGGATGATTTTCTATGTAGCTCCGCGGCTCTTCATATTCATTTAAAACTAAAATGAACACACATCTAGATTTTACATGTAGATGCCTCTTCATACGAGGCGCATTAACTTCCCATACTGGTGGTTGGTGGATTCAGACAGATGCGGGAGGAATTATCTCCAACACTCCCCCATAATTCCTACCATAAACAAACTAAATGCTAACAACATTACATATTAGGCCTCTATGGGCTTACATACTTTTCAAAATTCAAATATTCATCATGCCTGCTGGTCTAAGTCTCAGCTAGGCTTACATTCATAGACACAATAAATTGATTTACTTCACTGCAGGATATGGAGCATGTTTACCTTTTCTTCTTTCTGCTCCACACTTTGAACTCAACATTCTTCTTCACCTTCTTCTTCATTCTCACCTTCTTCTTCATCTTTTCTTCAAGCTCCTTGGGCTTGATTCTTCCATCAAAATCTACAAATTCTTCAATGGCTTTCTGCCATGTATGTTCATCCTCAAACTCTAGTTTCACCATGCTTAGTTCATATGTTGTGGGAATTTCAAGATCCCACATGTTGTTCTCATCATTCATTTTGTTTTCATCCTCTTCATTGGCATGCTGCCATGACATCAGCTGATAATAGTGTCTAATTTCTTCAGGACTCCATTTCATAAGAATGTTTTCAACTGGTTCATCTTTATCCTCTGCATCTTCAATGCAGATTTCTTCATCCATGGTGCTGCTAAGCACTCTTGGCATGTCACAATGTCTAACATCACTGATTTCAAATGCTTCCTCTTCCATTGAGCTTTCAATAATCTTGTCAAACTAGGCAATAAAATTACAGTCTGCATGAGCTTCTTCATTATAATTATCAGCTCCTTTATCATTCACATCCATATGTTCCTCTGCACAATGGAATTTACTAGCTTCTTCATCATTCTCTGCTTCAAACAGAGAGTCCACATTCTTCAAAAACTCTTGAACGATTTTAGCTTCTTTATTTTCATTTTCTTTTGCTACTGCTTGCTAGTAACTTTCTAAATCTGCACATTCACAAATAGGAATATTGTTAAGAAAATATTGTGCCCTCATGGGCATGCTCTTCAAGAGCTCTTCTTTTTCAATTTGTTCTACTGTTTCAGCTTCTTTTTCAGCCTCTACTGGTTGTCCTTCTACTTCTTCTGTAACAATTCCATTGCTGTGATTTTCTTCTACAATTGCTACTGGAACTTCAACAGCTTCATGTGAAACTTCAAGCGTTTCATCCTCTTCATCTGTATGGGCCTCTGTTTCACCAATGATGCTGTCATCATACAATTTCATCACATCATCAGCAATCTTAATTGCTGGATTTTCTATGCATAATGTTGGGCTTGCAACTACATCAACACTTTCATCAACTGAATGACCATCCACTAGCGCCTCTGCACAGTGGGATTCACCAATTTTGTCTTTTTCATTATCTTCCACATGTATCTCAACAATGTGGGATTTACTGGTTTCTGATTGATCATGTTCTGCATGGCTGACAGAATCTTTGACCTTCTCATACACACATTCAGCTGCTTCTTCATCTATAGCTATGGCTGCTTCATCATGGCATTCACTAATAGCTTGGTTGTCTTCTGCTTCAACTGCAGGCTTCTCTTCTGCTACTTCTTCAACCTGCGGTGACATTGTTGGCTACATGCACATGTCACTCCCCCTTTCACTAAACTCCTATTCCAATATTCTCCATGCTTCCATGGAAGTCTTTGCTGCTGCAATCTTGTGAAAATATTTTCATCCACAGCTTGTTGGATGAGATGCAAGGCTAAAGCATCCCTTGCTTCATCATTGTGGTCAATATGTGTATCTACATAACGTAGATAAACCCTCATTCTACTTGACCATAAATTGAAATTCTTCCCAATGAATGGTGGAGGTGATGGCAAACACACTCTGCTCCACACATCTTCATGCTTCCTTGCTTGTCTGATCCTCATTCTTTTGCCCATTTCTTCTCTTCTTTGTTGGCAAATTCTGTGCTTCAGCGCTTGTCTTCTTCATGCAAGTCTCCTACTT
This sequence comes from Larix kaempferi, assembly GCA_027924585.1. NCBI lineage: Eukaryota > Viridiplantae > Streptophyta > Pinopsida > Pinales > Pinaceae > Larix > Larix kaempferi. The sequence goes on along the minus strand of BSBM01000535.1, from coordinate 5,161,253 downwards.
GCTTCTTCTTTCCTTATCTTCTTCATGCAAGTCTCCTACTTGCTTCTTCTATCCTTATCACCCCCTAAAAAAAATATAAATTTGCTTGCTGGCTACAAGACCTGTCAATAACGCCCCCTTAGGGCAAAAACACTCTGTTTTTTTTTATTTTGTCAGATTCAGAAGGAGCTCTTGTGCAATTAACTAGGGAGCTGCCAAACTTCAACCAAGGTAGCAACAAATCTTACCAATACCATGTTCAAATGTAGACTTAAGCTGGGTGATTAAAGAAAACTTTCACAGGTGCCTTCTCCTCTAGCAGTCAAGAGGTAGGCTTCTTCTGATTATTACACCTGCGGTGTCACGTGCTCTGCACTTCTGGTTCTTCACGACTCTGAAAATAGGTGAATCGGGCCCTCACTGCTAAGAGAGTAGGTCTCTTTGTTGTTCACAATCCCCTTCAGGCGTTGGCTCTCTTCACAATAGTCTCACAGCCTTCCACAAATATTCACGGCCTTCACCACTGGCCTTCATGATGGCTCCTCTATTTGACCCTCTCTCAAACTCTTAACCCGGCTATCTTCTACTACCTGGGTGCCTCCACAGGTCGTGACCCTTCCTCAAGGGTTCGGCCTCCACAACAGGGATGCAACCCCTCTCTAAATCCACCGGCCACCAAGGAATGGAGTCGGCTCTTCCTTCAACGGCTTCTGATGCCACGAAGCTCACGGCTTAGGCAATGGAGAGATCGAATCCTTCAAGCTCACGGCCTTACCCGTTGAATTCACCATTTTCCACGATTGCCACGTTTTACTCCAATGCCAACGATGATGCCACGAAGATGATTCGGTCCCCTGTTAGACAAATTACCCTACGAATTTGTCGCTTGTAGTAGCAGGGATTTTCAGAGTATTTGTCAAAGACTCTGGCTTACAAGAGCCTCTGCCAAAGGTCCATAAAGTCTGTGTGCCTTGTAACCATGACTGTCGGCAGCTCAAATGTTGTCGGCTAGCACATCTCCATTACTTCCACAGATGGGTTTTCTTCAACCGCATCCACCGATACTCAGGAAGCACCACACACACCAACTTGTAGGTGCTCTCCTCACTCGATCGACAATAGATTTTGATCAGTGGCTCCAACACTCGCGGCGATGGATCTCTCAAATTAAAACAACGGGTCTCTTCAACCCTACAATCAAAACAATGGTTGGGGTTTCTCTTCCAGTGACTGTGGCTGGGGTTTCTCTCACAAGAATGGAGACGACTGCTCCTACTTCTTCCTTTGCAGCAGGTTGGCTTGGCTGACCAACTCTGTGTGTAACCCTGACAACACTCAGATCCTTCACATGGCGGGTGAAGGAGGATTCGTTACTCTAAGCTTTGATACCATGATAAATTGTGAGGCAGAGCAGAAATAGAGTATGTGGTGGAGGAAACAGAACAGGGGATGATTTTCTATGGAGCTTTGCGGCTCTTCATATTCATTAAAAATAAAAATGAACAGACATCTAGATTTTACATGTAGATGCCTCTTCATATGAGGCACAATAACTTCTACACCTAATGCATTAACTTCTCGTACTGGTGGTTGGTGGATTCAGACAGATGGCGGGAGGAATTATCTCCAACAAAAAGATGTCATGTTATATATCAAAAATAGAAAATAATTAATTTTTTTATGTTGGCTCATAAAATAAAAAATAATTAAAAATATCCATATCCACTCATAAAATAAAGATTTAATACCAAATAAAAATTCATTAAAATATAACACCTCAACAAAAATTGGAATAGATTTGCCTTTAGGATGAATCTATGTTACTTGTAATTTTTTTCAGTCATAAATATAGTGTAACTTTTAATGTATATTTTTTCAACCATAAACCATAAACATAATGTAACTTTATATATATATATATAAGAAATGAATAATGTAACTTTAAATATTTTTATTTTTATTAAAAATTCAAATCATATGTTTTTTCTTTTAAATTCAAATAATGAGGAAGTAGAATATGTATACTTTATTTAATAAAAAAAATATTTATCATAAATCAATTAATTATTGATATATTTTTTCTTTTAAATTCAAATGAAGTGGAAGTAAAGTATATATACTTTATTTAATAAATAGTAAGATATTTGATAACAAAAATTCTTATCATAAACACTAGATATTATACAATTAATTATTTAGTTTAACAGTAATATTAATTAAATATTTAGTATTATTTAAATATTTAAAATTTAAAACTATCTTATTAATTACTAATTTATTTATTATATTTTTGAAACAATTATATAGAGAGAGAAAGATAAATAGTTAAAAAAAAAATTATAAAAATTATATGAATATTCATATTGATGAGTAATTATCAAAATAATTAAGAAAATATATCGTTTTTTAATCAAATTAAATTTAAATATTTTTATTTTATTTTTTAATTAAAAATTTATATATATTAGTTTTGAAAATTGAATTTAATATCTATATAAAAAATTACAAAAAATTATATTTTCTTTTAGATATATAGCTTTTACTCATAAAAATGACAATTTTATCTAATAAGAGATTTTTCAATAGTAAAACAAAATCCCACTAACATTCTACAATTTTAAAAACAAGAAACTATATTTTTGAACATAAACTACTCAAATACTAATATGTAACTAACTTTTTTATACTACCTTCCAATATTATCATCACTACGATAGATTGTCTTTTTACTACTAATAACAAGGAGTTGGAGATCTACAATCTTTTCTTTGATCACAAATGTGGAATTGAATTTTTCATGATCATAATTTCAAGAATCAGTTTAAAATAAAATTTTCCAAACCTTTCCAGCTTCCTCCACAGTGCTTTATACATTCTTGTCATAATATTTTTAACATTAATCAACTAGGACAATCTCCACATTATTATCCCAAATATATTTCTCAGGATAATACTGCAATTTCCTTCCATGAAAATTTAGTATATGAACAATAAATAAGTTTTCCCAATCTTCAATATTTCTTCATCGATTATGGTGTTTTTAAGCAGAATGAAATGGGATGACAAGAGAGAAGTAAATTGAAAACTAGACCATTTTGTTTTATAAATATATTATATATATTTTTTTTAAATAAGTTTAGTAATTTCTATTTTTATCTATATTTATATAAATGCTTTCTAACTAATATTCATTCATTCATACATGAGTTGCGAGATTTTAGTAAATGAGGATTAACAATTTAATTAAAGAATGGTGATTAGAGCGAGCCGCTAACGTTCGACGTGAGAAGGTAGAGAGTGTAGCAAGAGAGCTAGCTGTCCATGGGCATGCCAGGGGGCGGGGAGCCGACTCCACCCATTGGTTTCAATAGCAGATGCATTTCGAAGGCTCATCGATCTACAAGGTAAGAAGCCAACAAACCCTGCAGTCCCAAAATTCATCAAGAAGCTGGAAACTATCCCGAAAATAGCCTTACCAAAGGAACAACCCATCAAGATCGCTTTGGCCTTGGCAGAAAAAGGCCTGGCTAGGCAATTTATGGGGCTTTGGCCCTCTGCAAGAACCACTGACGACTAGATCCAAAGGAATTGGAGACCTTAGATCTAGAATAGTGTGACTTGTTATGTAGTTGGAAGAGGCTTCTTCATCTTCGAGATTATCACGAAAGAAGACCATGATCTTATCTTTAGAAGCAACCCTTATTTCATGGGAACTCAGGGTCTATACCTCAACAGATGGACGCCTGACTTTGGCCCCTCCATCCTAAAGAAGTTCCGGTCTGGGTCCGGCTTCCCAACCTTCCTGTTCATTGCTGGAACATTCAATCCCTGCAGAAGATTGGAAACAGCCTTGGTCAATTCATAGACAAAGCAGACAACAAATCCCAATACACCTGCGCAAGGATCTGCATGGAAGTGGATCTTGAAGTCGGGCTTCCTGAAGCCGTCAAGCTTACAGTGGATGCATGGCATCACTACCAAAATATCGATTACGAACAACTATCGTTCAAGTGCAAAACTGCCATGAGCATGGCCATTTCCAACGGAACTTTCCAAAGAGACAACCGGAGGACAAAGAGGATGGAGAAGGTTGGAAAAAGGTTGGAAAAAGGTAAAGCTACCCCAAAACCGAAAGTGAAGAAAACCCCAGGCCTTGCTGAAAAAACCCAACCCATTCCTGAAGCCAAGGAAGCGCAAAAAGAAGCCTCAACCTTAGACAAGAGCCCTAAGGCCATGGAAGTTCAGGAGAAGGAGCCAAAAGACAACGGAAAAGGTGGCCCAACCCCTGATCCTGTAGCCCTTGAACGGTTGCCCCATTGGAGAAGGACCCTGAAGCCCCAGAAGCTACCCCAAAGGAGAGGGAAATGGATGAGGATCACATCAGCCTTGGCTTAGATTTTGAAGGGGACTCAGATGGTGGAGAAATAGAATTAAGCAGCTCACAAGCCACCTCGGAAAAACCCTCCAAGGGAAGGAAGTCTAAAAAAAGAAGAAGAAGAAAAGACCTACCTAGATGTACTGCAAGGGTCCCAGAAAACTCTCAAGGGAATGATGAATACCCAAACAACAAGGAAGCAAGGCAAGGCTCCAAATGGAGCCATCCCCTCCTTTCTCTGTAAGTAATGAAATACGTCTCCTGGAACTGTAGAGGGCTAGGCAGCAAGTTAAAAGAAGAAGCCCTGAAATATCTAATCTGAATTTCAATGCTTGAGATCCTTCTAATCTAGGAGATGAAATTGGAGGACTCCGATATCCTCCGTGCAAGCAAAACATTTTAGAAAAAGGGGCATGGAAAAGCAATAAGCGCAAGAGGAGCCTTAGGAGGAATAGGCACCTTCTGGGACAACACAAAATTTGACCTGATTGATGAAGAAAGCACCACCCACTATATTTTCACCAAATTCCTTCATAAAGACTCTGGTCACCAGGTAAGTCTTTTCAATTTATATGTTTTGGTCTTGCTATCCGAGAAAAGAATCTATTGGGACTCCCTAAAGGCCTTCCTTAGCATGCACCATCCTGAAAATGTCATCATTGCAGGAGATCTCAATCTCACACTATCGTTAGAGGAGAAAAAAGGAGGCTCTCCGGTCAGAGACCCTGCAAGAGAATGGGTTGAGGGTCTAATTCTGGAATGGGATTTAGAAGACATCAAACCCACCCATGGAAAGTTCACCTAGACAAATAAAAGGTTGGGTCTAGGTCATATTGCAGCTTGTTTGGATTGGTTTCTCATCCAATCTACCTTTGTGACTTTTGGTTTACTGGCCACTTCCAAAATCCTTCCTAATTAAATCTCGGATCATAAGCCCATTCTCCTAGATCTTTCCCTTGAAAGAAATCTTGGTCCTATCCCATTTTGTTTCAGCCCGATATGGATTAACCAAGAAGGGTTCAAGGAGGTTGTCTCTGTTGCTTGGAACAAGCAGGTTTATGGATCTCCTTCCTTTGTGTGGGAAGAAAATTTAAGAGGCCTTAAAAGAGCATTAAAAAGATGGGCAAAATCAATCAGATCTCTAGCCTCCAAAAGAAAAGATACACAGGAAGCCCTCGAGCTACACCAATTGACTATGGAAGATGTCAATTTGACCGCGGAGTTGCTTAACCATGAAGTCGATCTCCAAAAAGCTCTTCACCATGCCTGCAGAGAAGAGGAAGAATACTAGAGGCAAAAGTCTAGAAGCCTCTAGCTCCAAGCAGGGGACAAGAACACGAGTTATTTCCACAAGCAAGCAGAAGCCCGTAAGCACTTTAAAACAGTCAATGAAATTCAGTTTTAGGATCAAGAGATAAAAGACTTCAAAGGAATTAAGAAAGCTTCCCACTCCTTTTATAAAGACTTGCACACGGCTCCTGTTAAGGCTCCAATTGATCCAAACTCCTATCCGATGTCCCTAGTTCCTCAACTTGTGAAAAATGAGGAAAAATTCCGGCTATTAGCCCCGATTAACATGCAAGAGCTCAAACAAGCCCTAGTGTAATGTCCCCAGTTTGGCCCCATGGCATTAACATTATAAATGATGTAATCTTGTTATGAAATCATGGTGAGGAGCTCAAGGCCAAGGCCCCCGCCATCAATTTAGTGATGTATATGGTTTGCGTGCTAGCAATGTACATTGGAAATTCAAATATCATGTAATATGCATTTTAATAAAAATACCCACAACTAGCTATGCAATGCAACAAAGAGATGGGGGCATGATTTCACAAGGAATTGGGGGGGAAAACATTCAAACCCTTGAGCCACTAGAGTCAAGCCAAGTGTCAATGAGAGAACCCATCAAACCCTCAACTACCCATGTTGACTTTTGTACCCAACCATTGATTTCTCCCAAGAGTGGGTTGATGTAGTTAATGCCTTGGGAATGGAGAGGTATGGCTGTCCAAATTCGGGTATGGGCAAGCCACCCTTCATGGAAAAACGTGTTTTGACTCCTTGGGAAAGAAAGAGCCATGAATTTCTTCCCCAAGCCATTATGCATCCATCATTCTTTCTCCCTCATGAGTTTAGAGCGACCTGGGCGTTTTCTAGGCAGGTCTGCTGCGTTTTTCTTCATTCTCCCTGTAAAGAAGGGCGTTTTCATGTTGTATACCAGTGGGGGAAGGAGGGAAATCGAATGGGGGTTCAATAGAGGCCGTTTTGGGCTGTTGAAGGCTGAGATATTGGGGAAGAAATTGTTTTCCTCCCTGTGGTTGTTTGCCCCATCCTACAATCCGTTTTTGGTTGGGAACGTTTTTGGGAAAACCCATGGCCATCTCATTTGTAAATCCTACTGTTTATCCCTACCCCTGTTTGTGCATCCTGTGTGAGAGAAGAGTATGTTGGGTATGGGTTATGGGTAATCCCTTGTTCTGGCTTGAGCTTGGGAATAAGCATCCATTGTGCAAGTGTAGCCTGATAAACCCAGTTAGACTGGCTTGGCTAAAATAAAATGGTTAATAGACTGTGTGTGAGCGTGAATATCCCCTTTGTCCTTGTGAGAATCATGCCCAGCTCGGGGGTGGCCTTCGGACAGACTCAGTACAAGCTGTCGAAGAGCCTATGGTTGGGTGGAACGTTGCAGCGACATAGCTAGTTGCTTGGGACAATTGAAATGAAGATAAGTGTTTCTGTCTATGTATTTACTTCTGAAATGTTTTATTAATGACTGAAATTGATATGTTGAATGCATATGAAGAGTGTGTGGATGTTGTTTCTGTTGTGCATAATTGATTGTTTTACATCTGCACACCCATTTATTTCTTAAATGAATCTAACAATGGGATGAGATCATGTGAAAGCCCTGAGTATTGGCATCATGTTTCCTGCCTTGCATTGGGTCCGCAGGTGGGTACATGACACCTAGACCACATGGAATCTGTTAAAGCCCTTGGACCAGATGGCTTCACAGCTTGGTTTTATAAGGCATGCTGGCATATCATCAAGGAAGATTTGCTGAGAATGGTCAAGAAGTCCCGATTCTGCTCCAACCTCGGGGGAGGCACCAACTCATCTTTTTTATCCCTAATTCCAAAAGAGAAAGGGGCTAAAAATTTCAGCAGATTCTGCCTAATCTCTCTTTGCAATACAAGCTACAAGCTGGTATCTAAAATTATCACCAATAGGTTAAAGAAAATTATGCTAGGTATTATCCCAGAAAACCAAGGAGGCTTCATCAAAGGACGTCAAATCCTGGACAACATCATGCTGGTTCAGGAAGCCGTCCACTCGAGCTGCCAAAGTAAAGAAAAAGGTATGATTATTAAGCTCAATCTTGCTAATGCATTTGATAGAGTTAGACATGATTTCCTTTTCAATGTCATGGAGAAGCTGGGGTTTTCCAAAGAGTTCACAAGATGGGTGAAAGCCTATATCTCCTCTCCTTGGATTGCCTCGTTGGTGAATGGTCGTTCAACAGATTTTTCCAAGCCTCAAGGGGACTGAGACAAGGTTTCCCTCTGTCTCCTCTCCTCTATGCAATCCAAGCCTCAGTCCTTAGTTTCCATCTGAACCACTACCAACAGATCGAATCTCTCTCGGGACTTAGAATGGTTTCAAACGTCAATGACATCAACCATGCGCAGTTTGCAGATGATACCTTGCTGTTGAGAGGAGCCAGTGTTATCACAACAAGGCATTTTAAGCAGGAACTTGACATGTATAAAGAGATTTCAGGAAGCAAAATCAACTTCCAAAAAAGTAAGATCTACAGTTGGAACTGCTCACCAAGAAAGATGCTCGAAATCACCAGAGCTTTAGAGATGGAAGGAAACACTACCTGGGATTCTTTCAAATATCTGGGAATTTCGATATTCAAAGCAGCCCCAAGAGTGTCCCATTGGCTGCCCCTCCTGGATAAATTGAAACTCCGCATACAAGCTTGGGGAGCTAATTGGTTGAACATTGCAGGGAAAGTGGTCCTGCTGAAGTCGATTCTGACAAGTATCCCTATTTACTAGATTTCAATTCTCCTCGCTCCAAAAACCATCAACCTCAAGATTGACAGCCTATTGAGAAGGTTCCTGTGGGAAGGCGGAAGGCAGAATGAGAGGAAACTTCATCTTATTTGTTGGGAGAAGGTCCAAAAACTGATTCTGGAAGAAGGTCTGCACATCAGAGATGTGGCTAGCCAAAACCTAGCCATGGGTTCCAAGCTTCTGTGGAATCTAGTATCTGGCAAAGCCTCCTAGAGCAAGCAATTTCTCTGGAAAAAATACTTCTATGGGCATCGGTTAAGATGCCTGGACCAACCGCTAAAAGTTCCAAGAGGTTCTCCAATCTTCTCGCTATGCCTCGGGGCTTTAGACCACTTCCAATCAAAGTTGACGTGGATTCCTAGCAATGGAAGGTGAATAAGGATATGGGAGGACTCTATTCTAGGGAATTCTCCTCTTGATCATCAGGAAGGGCTGATCAATATAAAACTTTGGCTCCAGAACAGAAATCTTTGAACGCTTTGGGACATCTCCTGCTGGGAAGAAGATGAGAACTGTAGCTAGAAGGAGTGGAACCTGGGAAACTATCCACAAAGGCTGGAGATTGAACCCAGAATTTTGCTCGAGGTGCTTCAAGGTAAGTCACCTATCAAAGCCTTAGCAAAAGACAAAAGAGGTTGGGGCACTTCCTCTGGAAAGTACACAACAGCTGCAGGGTACAAGTCTTTACAAGAAGTCCTGCATGTCCCCCCTAACTCAATGCCGTGGAAGACAATTTGGTCCATTGTTTTGATCCCCAAAATCGATATGTTCACTTGGATGCTAGCCCATAAAAGTATCCTAACAAGTGAAACCCTAAAAATAAGAGGCTGGGAAGGCCCCTCTAGATGCTCGTTGTGCATGGAAGAGGAAGAAACCATATATCATTTGCTGCTAGGATGCCCTTTTGCAAAAGAAGTTTGGAACCAAATATTGAAGTTAGGATTTAATCACTACTCTCTGCCCATAAATGTCCTCGAGCTCTTAAGCAGTTGGGTGAATCAAACCCCGTTCTCTTTAAGGCAAAATAATCTTCTCAAAACTTGTTGGATGTGGCTCCCCAAGTTCATCATGTGGAAAATTTGGCTCGAAAGAAATAATCAGCTCTTCTGGGAGGAAAGCTGCAACCCAGATCGAGTTGTAATTAAGATCAAATTGCTCTTGGGTGAGGCCCTAGATTCCAAGACTTATCTCAGGAACTTAGACACTTTGGACCCCGATGAAGACCTTTGGCTTAAGGAGTTTATCCCAAATCACCAGCACAGGAATACCCCCAAACCAGTCTTGAGAACAAATTGGGAAATTCGATTGGAAGAACAAGAATTTATAAAGTGGAGATCGACTCTCGAAGAGCATTGCTTATTCTTCAATGGCACCTCGAAAGGGAATCCAGGCGTGGCTGGCAGGGGAGGGGTCCTTCTGGACCCCTCTAGCAAGATAGAATTGACCTATGCTTGGGGCCTTGGCTTGGACACCAACAATAGGGAGGAGGCACTCGCTCTATGGCAGGGGCTAACGCTGGTTTCCAACCGGAATATCCAAAGTTTAGCAATCTTCGAAGACTCCAGGGTAATTATTCATGCCCTTCAAATGCAAAGGAAGCCCAATTAGGTTCATTTAGGAGAAATCCTCAAGAAAATAAGGTTGATGCTGAATAAAACCAAGAAGATCTGGTCCTTCCATATACTCCCGGGGATAAATTCGATGGCGGATACAGAGGCTAACAAAGGAACGGTCATGAGCAAGGGCGACCTACGAGTGGATGAGATCATCTCGGTTTCCCACATCCCCTAAATTCCGAGGCTCTCAGCCAAACCGACCGGTCAAGGAGTCAAAGCACGTTTTGTTTGTATAGCCACTTGCATACTCTGAAGTGAATCCAATGTTGGTTCCCTGGGCGAATCTCATCATCACCTGGAAATGACAGCCCCTCTGTCGGTCAGGGAATATCATTCCGTGGAGTAGTATTACCACTTGGAAAAACCAAGATTCACATGACCCAATGGAGATTGAAGGCTATTTCAAAGAGTGTGGCACTCATTTCAGTAGAAGCACTCATCTCAAAATTGCGTCAAGTATTTCGAAGAAAGGAGTGAGTTAGATCCCTCTCAGAATGAGTTCAAAGGCATCCAGTTCCAATCTCGTGCCTTCCATGGAGGATCGAATGGCGGAGTTGCAGAAGGAGTTGGATAGAGTAAAAGCCTTAGTCCAGGAGTAAACAAAGCTCATGCTGAACATGGATAGTGTTAACATAAGGAGATGGGATATTCTCAACCATGACCTCAACAATCTTCAGGAGGAATTCACAAACGAAATAGACACTAAATTCAAGGACGTGGCCAATGTTCAAGGCGGAATGGGATATAGCCTCAGCAAGCTCGAACTCAAAGTTGAAAAACTGGCTGGTGAATGGCCTAAAGCTCCAACTGTTCCAGGGAAGAAGGAAGAAGATTAAGTCCGACTAAGTTTAATTTGCCTTTGCTATCTGCTTTGTTTATTATGTCTTTGCCACTTGTGGCAGCTAAGCCTGGCCCACATGGCCCATGTGCAGTCCAGACTAACAAAGCCTGGGTTTTTGTTGTTTTCTCCTTTTTGATGAAATATGAGCAGAGACTCAAGAAAGCAGTTAAAATTCATGGTTGTAAAGTTCCCGGCAGCTGTTTTTCCGGCCCTTAATACAAAATTATAACCATTATCGTAAAAAAAAAAAATCTTTCTATCTTAAATTAAGAAAGTGCTTATAACAATATAACGATACCAGTTTTTGACAATACCAAAACATATTTGCATATTTATAATTTATTGTAGGTTTTTTTAGTATTAAATATAATATAACTTTGAATATATTTTTTTTCAGCAATAAAAGATATAATTTTGAATATATATGGGTGAATGCAAGTTAATGATCGTCTCTTTTTAGGCTTAGATGCAAGAAAATTGAAAAACAAACATAATTCATCTTAGATGATTATTCTGACATACCTACCCAATGAATCTTGCTTCTAGTAAAAAAATATAAAATGTAGGAAATTGAATCACCTTTCCAAATATATAAATTTTATTTATTGAAAATGTTAATAACTAACTCATTTTTTTTTTTGAGTGCCTAAATGATGGAATCAATATAAAAAAATTGCCAAACATGTAAATAACAAAAAGTACTAGTGAAATTAGTAGGCCCAATGTTAGTGTATCTTTTCAAGGTCTTAATTTAATGATGATGGATTGAATTTTTTTATAGCATGTAGAGGTTAGTGTTTGGTAGTGCAACATATAATTTTTTTATGAAATGGTTGAGAAAAGAAAATTTATGGCATAGATATGATCATTTTTATAAAAGTCACTCTCCCATCTAAAAGGTCCACCAACTTCATGAACTCACCCATATATTTTTGGATAAAATTCAAATCACAAAAAGTATGTAAAAAAAAATCATAAAAATTATATGAATATTTATGATTATGATTAGCTATCAAAATTATTAAGAAATTTATTATTTTATTTTTTAGTGATGAATTAAATTTAAATATCTTTTTTATTTTTTAGTTAAAAAGTTATATTGGTTTTGAAAACTGGATTTAACTTCTTTATAGATTAGATAGAGAGAGAACTACAAAGGAATATATCTTTCAAATTCTTTCATGCAAGAGGTATGACGTTTTTCCTCGTAAAAATGACAGTTTTTTATTTTTTTATTTGCTCGAATCTCCTTGACTTGCCGAGCCTTAACTACTGGGTTTTTGGATGTCGCCTCCCGACTAAGTCACCCCTAAGGGGTGTAATACCCCAAAAATATTATTATTATTTGTTTTTATTATTTATTTTGTGGCAATTATTGTTATGTCAGATTTATTTAAAACTAAAAAACACAAAGTGACACTTTGCACTGTAATACACCAAGATTTAATAAATTATTATTAAATACTTTTGAATATTTTAATTTATTTTATTTTAAATATGTTTGACAAGAAGTCAAAAATAAAACAATGTAAATGGATTATTCTTTTATTAATAAAAAAACTGAAGGGGGACATAAATGAAATAGTTGTTGAATGAGTGATTGCTGACCCACAAGAGGAAAAGACAAGTGGCTAAAGCTATTGAGTGAGAACTCAAGGTGCAGGAGACATCTTCCCCAAAATCAGGTCACAACTCTTAGTTGAGTGCTAAAGAGCAGGAGGCTCATAAATGACCAATTCCTAGGAAAAATACTATATAATAGTATGTCCATAAGCAGCAGGAGGCTAGCATTGGACGAGGAATTGAATCTGATAATGCAAGAGATGGCGCATTAAGTGGATTTTTCTCTTGTGCTTCAGCAATCAGGCTCGGGGGTTCTGAAGAAAGTGAGCCTTGGCTGCTCTAGGAGTTGGTTGGGAGGAACGACTATTTCGTCTTTGTTTTCCCAACAGTGGTGCCAAGTTCCTTGTTTGTATTTCTTATTTGTTTTACATTGGCTACAGTAGGATTTTCATTTATGTTATGAATTGTATCTAACTCTTAGCAGAAATATTATCATGCATCTAGATAGAAAATGGACTCATTGTGCATCTGTTTAAATATCTCTGCTATTATATTTTTGAATTTAGATAATTTGTCACATTGATAATTGTGTTTCTAATCATAACTAGTATTTTTTTTATTCCTATTGAATCTCTATTCGTGCACCAATACCCAAACGAGACATCGTGCAATACGATTCGTTTAAACCCTTTAGGAACTTGTGAGCGAGAGATCTAATTGTTTAGACCTAGAATAAAGATGCTTATAGCCATAATATTTTAATTTACTGTAATTAACTTCAATAAATAGAACCGAATGATATTTTATATCAGATTACAGACAGATTGCAAATTTCAAACTTATCGATGTATAGAATCATAATAATAATCCTTTAAAATTCGAATCCATTTTATAAATCACTTATTACAAGGTGAAATGCCAGATTCAACATCGATAATAACCATAATTGAAATCTATCCTTGCCGTATTCAAAATTTAGGATCTAGCCAATAATACCAAATGTTGAGATCATAATTAACTAAAATAAATCAAATGTCCAGTCTTTAACTAAACTTAGTAGTCCTGACAAATGGAAGGGTTCTATACAAAGCGTGGATCTTCATCCATGCCAGTTATCAATACTTATTACAAACACACAACAAAACAACTATCATAGAATATTAATTCTGGATAGTTAAAATATTCTAAGTTTTCATTAAAAGACAGGAAAAACCTTACGGGCTACTGCAACTTTAAGTAAAGGGTTAAACAGAAGGATTCTTAATCCTCATGGATTTAAGGCCATCAAAATTGGCATCCATCATCATTAAAACAACACCAAATATATAAAGCAAGATTACAGAGGCAGTAAGCTGTAAGCCATCCACGATGGCGATCGTAATGAACTTTCAACCCACAGATTAAGCAAACATAATACATAAAAACGTTTAAAAATAAATGATGGAATAGAAAAGACAGGAAATCCCTCTGCCCTACATTCACGAACCCTAAGGGTAAAACAATTTTCTTTTCTTTTGACTTATCTTGCAAAGTGGAGAAAGCTTGAACCCTCCACGTGACTTCCAAACTCAGTTAAGGATTTACCTGCACCAACATTTAAACACAGTCAGAAAAACTAAGTTTGGTTTTTAAGAAAATGAGATTCAGCAGAGCAAGGATTCTTTTCCTTACCTTGGCGTTCTAAGACACGGTCTTGGGAGGAGGTGACCTTGTCGCCATCCTCGGCGACACCCTCAAACTGCAACCAAAATACCACCGTCAAACTATAATAACCATAAACAAGATTTTAAACATGGATGCTATAGTTATGGTTACATTACCTGGTTTGAATTGCAGACAAGGCCGGGGTTCGGCTCCTCCTAGACGCCCTTATCACTCCCCTTCCTATAGGAAATATCACAAACTTAGTGCCTGTGACCAAAAATATAACCAAATACGAATTACCAAATTAAAATGACAGAGAAAGAAAATACTGAATGAAATTCTTACTTGGTTAAGGCACCTCGAGGCCGATAGGATATTTGTGCTCCAGTCGCAACCAGCAAACTGTGGCGTGGCGGCCCTTAGCAATCGTGATGACCTCAGGAAGCAACCAATGAATAACGCTATTACCCTCGGGAAATTTAATTACACAGTTTAAACTCACAAAGATCACCATTTACAAAGCAGAACCTCGACTCTCTTAGTTGCAGACCAAAAAACAAAATAACGAAGGGTTTAGACACAACATGAGGCATTAAACCCTATTCAAACCCTTGTCATCTCAATGCATAGACGGACGACTGAGATTTCAATCTAGCAAGAGCCATAAAATCCTGATTGCGTTGTCAACTCGCAGCCAGGGTGGCTCATTAAATTCTCATCAACCTTAGTACAAACTTTAAACCATCACATGACCAGGAGAAACAAATGACATTATAAATTATAACTTTATTTAATTTGCATGGACATCAGAGCTCGACTATGGATTAAATCCCATAGCCATTGTTTGAATTCGAAACTTTCAACCTTGTTACATGTAGCCTTGCGCATAAGGACAAGGGTTAAGCCTTAACACTTCAAACTCTATTACATAAATTTATGGGTCAATACTTTACCCTTAAGTCTCCTAAACATATCCTCTTACAACCTTAGCACCAAAATATAAAGGTTAAAGAAGAGATGGAGACTGAGACTTAGCCCTAAGACTAAGCAATGTATTTATAATCTAATAGTAAGAACTTATAAAAGGGACAAAACATCACCTATAGGTATGACAGTAGCATGACGATAACCTCAGTAAATATCCATGATTATGTAACCTGTCAATTAGAAGTTTTAAAAATTGTGTAAGCAATTATGCAAGCCACGATAACTTTTACTTATATTAGGGTAACCTTTACATGCTAGGAAATATAGTGATGTTTTACATATTTATTCTGTTTATAATTTTTTTTTTTATGAATTTTGGAGGCACATTACATGCACAACAAACTATTTTTTTTTAATAAAAGAAAAATGGTACTTGGAGAGTTCAGCTAAAGGAGGGGACACTAGCATGGAACAAGAGAACATGTGTAAGCAAGCTAGAGAGATCTTTACCAATCAAATCCAATCTAAAACTCAAAATCCAGACAAGATCCTAAATCAGAGGGATTTATGGATTGATTGGAGATTTGATTGGGATGGCACAAGACCTGGGCAAAACTATTTATAACAATGCACTGAGATATCATGGGACGTCGTGTTGTGCATGGAGGAATGAGTTAAGTGTTCTATCTTTTCATAATTGTAACAAACTCTAGGAGAGAGTGTTGCGTGGAAGCAATTGCTTAGCGTTCTAGTGCATGGTGGTGATCCAGCTCGAGGGTGGAGCTGGGAAAACAAAATAGTTACTCATCCTATAGTTGGGAGGAGTTGATTCTCCAAGTTGTTATTTTTATTATTCAAAGTAAGTATAATTTTTTTTTTATGAATAAATGGTTATCAATGTTATATATATCATTATAGTTTTAAATTTGGGATGCTTGGAAGATCTTGCTCATATTCTTTACAGATTTTACACATGCTTGGTTTCTCCCTCTGCCATGAGAAAATATCTTGCACCTTGTTTCGTTCTATGCTATGATACAATTTGACTTTGTTTTAAACAATGTGATAGGAGAACAATTTTACAGAATAGATAAATTGAATGGATATAGATTTAAAGGGTTAATATTATATGGATTCAAGATCGATTTGAGGTTAATTTTCTATATAACGATTGCTTGGAAAATCGATCAGTTATAAGTAAAGGTTTTTTTTCTTAATATATATATATACACACAGGGCATCAAAATATGGTGAAGTGATTCCTTGCAGTTTTATTGCATAATATATTTTGTTGAATATTTACATAGAGAAATGGCTGTAATCATATTTTACCTCTGTGTGATGAAATAAGATGTTGGGGTTTTAATTCGTAGTTGGATATTATGGAACTTCCAGATCGATCTTCGATCTTAGTGATCCGTATAGGATCTTAAAATAATTATAATTACTGAGAATAAATCCTGCATTTAGCATTGATATTTCATTAGAGGAGTTAGTGAATCTAGACATGATCGCTATCAACCGAAATTATAACTAAATTTACACTTTGTATTATGTGAAGTTCATTAGCTCGTGTGTTTCTGAATTTTTGGTTAAAATGTATCACGTTGTGAAATCCAACCCAAAATTTTTCAGTACGGTTATAGAGTCCCTGAAAATCTTTAGCATAGACGATGACCACATTTGATTAGTTACGACTTGGTCTAAGTCTTGTTTTTTTCTTGTTGCAAAAAAAAATAGTATATTTAATAATTAAAATATGGAGAAGGGATGTGGTTGATCATTACCCTCTATCTCATTCATTGGCTTCCTGAATTAATAATTTGTATAACTTTTATAAATAAGAAATCAGTATATTGGGAGTTGTGGTATGCAGTTATATGAGTGCACATTTAGTCTTATTTATATATAAGGAAGAGTATATCTTTGAGGTGGAAATAACCATAAAATAAACACTGAAGCCTTTTCGATAAGTCTTTTCAAAATAAGATAAATTCTTTTATCAAAGAAGCTTAAATTTATTATTTGTATTACGGGAATAAAAAACGGAAATTTTTAGTATAATAGTGGGTTGTTACAATGTGGTATCAGAGCTTAGTTTATGATACTTGGTTTCATGGTGTCTACTTAGTATTATGAGAAAAACTAATTTTGTTTATATGTTGTTCTTTCGTGCATCAAAAGAAAGTTTGTGTTACTAAACTAAAGGAAGATATGGTCGGAAGATGATCCCCCCACCCCACAAATAGTAGAGTTTTTAAAATAATAGTAAAAGATTCTAGAGTGTAATGAGGTGTCAAAATCATTAGTTAAGAATATAATTATTGTAACGGTATCTGCACTAGGTGGCAGAATTCGTTGTGGCTTAGTTTGTGGTTATCAAGAAGATAGGACTGAACTCTAACTTTAGGATTTAGTTTCCATAAATTTAGGAAGATTTTTAGGGTTTGAAAATTAAAAGCATGGATTTCATTTTGGTATATGAATGTAAGCATACGTGCATGAGAGGGGGAGTGGCCAAGTGAATATGAATCGGCCAAGAAAAGAACGATAGTTTGAGAAAAGGTGCATGTACAGATTTTAATCCAGAATAAAATAGAATTTCATATTATTATTTATGTGTGAATATGGAAGAATCCTAGTCCCTGTGTGGAATCTAGAATTAAGTAGAACTTCTGAATCTGTGTGAAATTTGAGGTTAAACTAGAAGAGATTTAGTATCTGTGTGAAGTCTGAAACTAATGATAGATTAGCATATTGATTTGTCATATGAAGAAGTAGACCCTCTGTAAGGATTCAAGATAATTAGGGTTCAAAGAAACCACAATTATGTGCATATAAGTCTCTGTGTGAAACAAATAGAAGAGATCTTTACTTAGCTAGAGTGAGATCGAGATCGGCCCTTGGGGTTTCGTTGCACAATTATTCAATGGAATTCCAAAGAGTGGAAAACGGCTTTGCTAAATGGATTTTTGGAATAAAAATTTCCTTTGCTAAAGAACGATTGGTTTTGTGTGGCATTCCAACTTATATGTTGAAGCATTAATTTGAAGATATGTCAAATTGTGGTAAAATGGTGAAGGAAATCACTATCAATTTATGGACCTATGTTCATGGAATAGCTATAGTAAAGTGGGTTTTATGTTACAAATTCATGCAAATGGATAAGCATTTATGGGTGCGTTGAGAATTCCCTTATTTGGGGGATTGGAAACCATTTATAAAAGATTATTATGTCTAGAGTTAATATTAAAATGGTATGCCATTGGAATGGTAATGAATGGAGATAAACATATGGCATGAGTGATTAATTCATGAGTGAATATTAGCGGAATGAAAGAGAATGAGTGCTAAGATATTATATTATTCATATTTTGGTGAACTTGATAAATATTTGGATGCTCAGACTTATTATTATGTTGGTTAAAGCTTGAATCACCATTAGAACCTGTGTTGAATGTTTTTATCTCTTTATAGAAAGATTAACATTTGGATGTAGCGTCAGCTTCCAATTCACCTAGTTGGTTGCAAGCTGTATGAATTGATCTTTTTGTAAATTTGGTAATTTTGGGCAACGGAAAGGTATTGATTATGAAAGTGTATGCAGTATGACAATTTGAGGATGAGTAATGGTAGAGACAGAGCATTTTAGTCACAGAAGTTTCAGATTGGAAGATCTGAAGGTGGAAGACTTGGGTGTAATAAAGGTTTCTAATAATGTAACATGTGTGTGTTGGGATGGAACCAGATTTTTGTGAGTTATAAATCTTGGTATGTTTCAGTATGAAAATGCAGTTATTTTAACTGTAGATGGGCAAGATTGAATATAGATATTTTGTGAGCTAAAGTTGAATGTTTGGAGTTTATAATTACGGAAAATTTAAAATTTCTGTAATATGGAGTATAGAGTTTGGGGAAGTGTTTGAATGTTGGTGGCATTAATAACTTACAAACATTTTGGCCCCATCAATTGGTATCAGAGTGGAAAAGGTTCTCTAGGAAGAACAAAGGAGAATTCTGCAAGATATATTTGTAGACAGGGGTTTGTGAAGAGTTCACAACAGAGAAATTGCAAACAGAAAATTTGTAGAGATATTTTCGTGAAGTAAGAAGACTTCGCATGCAAATAGTGAAGATGCAGAGCTTGTAGAAGAACAATGAAGTTTGTACCAATTAAATCTACTTTGGGAGGAAAGACAAAGGTAACAGTGATTGATAAGGTGTCTCAGCACGAAGATCACAGCTTTGAAGCAATGATGAAGGAAACAAGAAGAGATTTCTAAGTGAAGAGGTTTGTGGCAGAAGAACCTTTACAGCAAGAAGCTATAGTAATTCTAGCTAAGGTTAGAAGGAAGGAGAGAGAGCCAAGGAGTTCTCAAGTGAAGTGTAGAGTCCTAATGAGCAGAGGAAGCTCAGGGAGAAGGTTCTAGAGAGATGACCTTAACTTACCAAAAGTCCAGGTTCAAGGAGAGGAAACTTGGTGAGGTACTATAGCAGGATGAAAATACTTGCTATTGCATAGGCTTAGTGGAAAAGGAGAGCTCACAAAAGAAGGAAGAAAGAGAAGATGACTACTGATAGTCATAGCATATTTTCAGAGAGAAGCCACAGAAGAAAGAAATAAGATGTCAAATAAAATGGCATGGGAAGGAAGATGAGTGATGAAGAGTATAACAGAGAGAAAGCTAAGATAAGAATCCATCTAGATTTGTTGATGGAGTTGTTACAAAAGAGTAAAGAATACCAGAGGTGCGGATGGTTTATGAAGAAGAAGGCAAATTGGCATAGGATGCAAGAGAAGAAGGAGCATAGGATGAATGCTCAACTGAATGAAGGATTACTCAGAGCAACTGAGTACCAGGAAGAGGTTTTGGTGTGTGAACCAGAACATGGCCCATTGCTTAGTAAAGATGGGAGTGAAGTTGAGAAGAGGTCCATTGGAGATCTTCTGAACCATTGGATGATTCGGGTCAACAAGAAGACTTGATGATTGAAGCATCAAGTGACACCAAAAGGTCTTGTATTTTTAAATCTGACAATTTATGTATGATTGCAGGTTTTACAAGTGATAGATAGTCTTTTGAAACTGTCTTAAAGATGGATGAAAGCTATGAAGTGAAGTATGATGCTGAATGCCTCTCAAATGTGGAAAGTTGTGAATGGTTGCAGCAGAAGGAGCTCATAGATTCATTACTTAATGAAGGAAAAGCTCAGAACGGAGAATGTGTCCTTAGAGAAGATGATACAATTGTGTCTTATGTTAAGGAACCTGCTATTGATGAGAACAAGGAGGAGTTGGATTCCATAAGTGGTGAAAAGGAAGTTATAGGACAATCATCTAAAGTTGTCATGAAGATGAAAGATCAGAATTCTATTTTGATAGAGAATGAGGAACCATTGTCTCAAAGAGGTAAGCTAATGGATTTGGGTAGTATTCTTGATTAAGAACAACTGCAAGAGAATGCTAATGCAGAAAATAGGGTAGAGACAACTCTTGAAAATGGCTTACAGAATGACTGAAATGCAAAGCGTGATGAAGAAGGAGGTGAGGAAGATTTGTCTCATGACAAAGAGGAGCCTGTCAGAGAGATGGACAAGGTAGAATTGACTACTAGTTTTAGTCAAAGAGATGATAAAGGACAACTATTGAAGGTTGTCAAGGAAGAAGGAGGACATGCTGAAAGTTATGAACAACATTTTGGTGAAGAGCTTGAGAAGTGTCAAAGAGAAGATGAGATGTTGGAATATTTGTTGAAGGTACCTGAGTATGAGAGAGAGATTGCAGTCATTGGCATAAAAGTATCTCAAGTTGTAGCTGAGACATAGATATATACTAGTTTACAAACCCACGGTGTGCTTGCTGGTATAAAGAGAAGTGAGGATGAGTGTCTTACTGCAGTAAAAAAAAGTTGGAGAATGAACTGCTTCTTGAAAGTAAAACTGAAGTTTTGGAGCAGCAAATAAATTCTGAAGAGGGAGATGTCTCTAAAGACATTTAGGATGTATGGGAGGTCGAAGAGAGCAACCAACAGCTTGAAGATGATGATGTAAAAAATGATTTGAAGCAGCATCAGAGAAAGTATTTGAATTCCTTAAGCATCTTTTGGAAGATGTGTGGTGAACCGAGGGAAAGTGAGAGCTTAATGAATCTTACATATGGTAGCATTCGGTTGCAAGTAACTAATGAGCAGAGCATTGCTGAGTTGATGAAAATAAAATGGTATAAGATTTGTGATGTGTTTGTACAAGAACAGATCCAGTCACTAAAGGATAGCATATGTTTACAAGAAGATAGGTTGTATGATGAGATAGACAAGTTGTGTAAATTGATGTAGTTTTGCAAGAGAAGGTACAATAGAGTAAGGCAGACAGTTCGATGTGAAATTGGACCGAAAGTGAAGAATTATGAAGGCGAAGACAATGGAATACTATAGTACAAGGTTTAGAAACTTGAAAGAAATAAGATAGCAACAACAAGAGATATTCTACAACAAGTGATCAGATACAATTTAAAGTTTGGGATCCTAGAAGAAGGCTTATGACCAGGAGGCCATAAAATTTTCTACTTTGGGAGTATGATGCAGGAGCATCTACTTACAATGAAAAGTTTAAATGTTAATCGGACCTAAGGGTCTTGATATTGCTTAAGGGTGTGGGTTCATTGCAAGAATATTGTAAATATTAGAGCTTTCAAAGTAAGAGTAGAATATTTTAGAGTGTAATGAGGTGTCAAATTCATTAGTTAAGAATGTAATTATTGTAACCGAATCTGCACTAGGTGGCAGAATTCGATGTGGCTTAGTTCGTGGTTATCAAGAAGATAGGAATGAACTCTATCTTTAGGAATTAGTTGCCATAAATTTAGGAATATTGTTAGGGTTTGAAAATTGAAAGCATGGATTTCATTTTGGTATATGAATGTAATCCTACGGGAATGAGAGAGGGGAGTGGCCAAGTGAATATGAATCAACCAAGAAAAGAATGATAGTTTGAGAAAAGGTGCATGTACAGATTTTAATGGAAGGAAATAGAATTTCATATTATCATTTCTGTGTGAATATGGAAGAATCCTAGTCCCTGTGTGGAATCTCGAATTAAGAAAAACTTTTGAATCTGTGTGAAATTTGAGGTTAAACTAGAAGAGTTTTACTATCTATGTGAAGTTTGAAACTAATGATATATTAGCGTATTGATATGTCATATGAAGAAGTAGACCTTGTGTAAGGATTCAAGATAATTAGGGTTCAAAGAAACCAAAGTTCTGTGCATATAAGTCTTTGTGTGAAACAAATAGAAGAGATATTTTCTTAGCTAGAGTGAGATTGATATCGGCCCTTGGGGTTTCATTGCACAATTCTTCAATGGAGTTCCGAAGAGTGGAAAACACCTTTGCTAAATGGATTTTTGGAATGCTAAATTTCCTTTGCTAAAGAACGGTTGGTTTTGTGTGGCATTCCAACTTATATGTTCAAGCGTTAATTTGAAGATATGTCCAATTGTGGTAAAATGGTGAAGGAAATCACTATCAATTTATGGACCTCTGTTCATGGAATAGCTACAGGGGAATGTGTTGACAGTAAAGTGGGTTTTATGTTACAAATTCATGCAAAATAGGAATTCTAGATAAGCATTTATGGGTGCATTGAGAATTCCATTCTTTGGGGGATTGGAAAACATTTATAAAAGATTATTATGTACAGAGTTAATATTAAAATTGTATTCCATTGGAATGGTAATGAATGGAGATAAACGTATGGCATGAGTGATTAGTTCATGAGTGAAGCTTAGTGGAATGAGAGAGAATGAGTGCTCAGATATTATATTATTCATATTTTGGTGAACTTGATAAAGATTTGGATGCTCAAACTAATTATTATGCTGGTTAAAGATTGAATCACCATTAGAACCTATGTTGAATATTTTTCTCTCTTTTATGTAAAGATTATCATTTGGATGTAGCGTCAGCTTCCAATTCGCCCATTTGGTTGCAAGATGTATGAATTTATCTCTTTGTAAATTTGGTAATTTTGGGCAAGGAAAATGTATTGATTATGAAAGTGTATGCAGTATGACAGTTTGAGGATGAGTAATGGTATAGGAAAATCATTTTAGTCACAAAAGTTTCAGATTGGAAGATCTGAAGGTGAAAGACTTGGGTGTAAATACAGGTTTCTAATATTGTAACATGCTTGTGTTGGGATGGAACCATATTTTTGTGAGTTATAAATCTTGGTATGTTTCAGAATGAAAATGCAGTTATTTTAATTGTAGATGGGCAAGATTGAATATAGATATTTTGCGAGCTAAAGTTGAATGGTTGCAGTTTATAACTGTACGGAAAATTTAAAATTTTTATAGTATCGAGTATAGAATTTGGGGAAGTGTTTGAATGTTGGTGGCATTAATAGCTTACCAACATTTTGGCCCCATCAGATTTACAAACTGAGTTAATGAAATTTAAGACTGAACATGAGAGGGTACTCAAAACCCAAGAAGACTAAATGAAGCCCTGCTATATAAGATGAATGAGATAGCTAAGGATAAGAATAAAAAGAAACGTAAACGAGAAAACTCATCCTTGGATTGTCCCTCTTCTGAAGAAAGCCCTTTATCTAGTGAATCAGAATATTCTAGTGATAGCTCCAAGGGAACAAATAGGAAGAAAAAAATTATAAAGATGAGCTAACATGAGAATTTAGAAAAAAAAATCCTCCTACCTTTGAGGACGAAGTCAAAAATGGAGAAGAATATGAGGCTTGGCTCTCTGGGATGAAGAAGTACTTTACTATGTACAATTATTCCAATTCTACGAAGGGAAAGGTGGTCATCTTCAATCTAGTCGGAAAGGATGAGATTTGGTGGAAAGACTTAAAAAGAGAAAAAATGATTAATGATAGAAAGGTAAGTTGGAACTAGTTTAAAAAGGAATTTAAAAGGGAACATCTCTCAGAATATTACTATGAAGGGAAAGCTAAGGAGTTTTATGAGATAATACTGGGATCAATGTCTATGCATGACTTATGTACTAAATTTTTATCCCTGTTAAGATATGTGCCTTACCTAAACGAAGAAAAACCTAAAATTCAGAGATTTCTAGGTTGCTTACCTAACTTTTAAAAAGACAAATTGGAGTTTGACGAATCAAAAAATTTGTATGAAGCAATGAGGAAGGCCAAATTAACATATGATCGATCCAAGAGTAAAAATGAAAATCCTTATAACTTCAAGAGAAGAGATGGAAGTAATTTTAAGAGAAGAGAATTCAAAACTTTTAATAAGCATAAGAGTTTCTAGAGGAATACCTTTAGGGACAAACAACAAACAATAAAAACTGATTATAAACAACCAATGAGAACTGTTGAGTATAAAGATAATCTTTTTAATAAAAAGAAAGAAGAAATAAAAAGAGAACCTTTGCAGTGTTGGGGATGTGGGGAGAGTCATTTCTATCAAGACTATCCTCATAAGAAGGATAATTAGAATATTCACACCATCTAGGAAGTAGCCACAGTTGGAGAGGTTGCTCGGAACATACCGCAGATTAGCGTCGCTTTGGAAAATCATCAAGCAATTTATCAACCTTCCATGATCGAGTTAGATGGTAAGCTATTTAACTAACCTATTTCTATATTAATTGATTTCGGATCTACTTTAAGTTATATTTCTCCTAAGATGGTAGATTTATGTAAAATAGAAAAATATGAATTCAAAATGTCGTGGTTAGTGCAATTAGCCACAATACAAAAAGAAAAGTAATCAACTTTATTTCTAGTTGTTAATTTCATATGTAAAATTTGATTACAAAAGTAGATTTGAATATTTTTCCTTTATGATCTTATGATGTATTAATTGGCATGGATTGGCTAGAAAAACATAGAGTTGTACTAAATTGCTTTGAAAAAACTTTTAATTATATTGATGAAAATGATGAAAGTAAAATGGTTAGAGGGATTCCAAAAAAAGTTCTTACTAGAAAAATATCTGCTTTGCAATTGAAAAAGTGTGCTAGAAAAAGGATATAGGTTGTTTGTTGTACACATCACCGAAACTAATAATGATAAACCAAAACCTAGTTTAGAGGATTTTCCTCTTTTAAATGAATTTAACGATGCTTTTCGAGAAGAGATACCTGGACTACCTCCTAAGAGGGATATTGACTTTACCATTGAGTTGGTACCAGGAGTGGTACCTGCCTCAAAGGCTCCTTATCGAATGAACAGACCTGAGTTGGTAGAATTAAAATTACAATTGCACTAATTAATAGATAAGGAGTATATAAGACTGAGTGTGTCTCCATGGGGAGCACCAGTATTGTTTGTTAAAAATAAAAATGGAACACTAAGGATTTGCATTGATTACAGACAATTAAATAAAATGACAATTAATAATAGATACCCTCTCCCCCGCATCGATGACATGTTTGATCAAGTACGGGAGAAACGATATTCTCTAAAATTGACTTAAGGTCCAGGTACCATCAAGTAAGAATTAAGGAAGAGGATGTTCATAAAAATGCATTCAGAACAAGGTACATGCATTATGAGTTCTTGGTTGTACCATTTGGCTTGACCAATGCTCCAGCCACGTTCATGTGTTTGATGAACAACGTCCTCCATAAATACTTTAGATAAGTTTGTAATAGTGTTTATTGATGACATCTTAATATATTCCAAAAATGAAGAGGATCATAAAGAACACCTAAAGTTAGTTTTACAAACCCTAAGAGAACATAGACTGTATGCGAAGTTTAGTAAATGCGATTTCTTTCAAGATAAAATTCAATACCTAGGCCATGTGATATCTAGGGAAGGCATTTTTCTAGACCCAGATAAAATCAAGGAAATCATTGATTGGCCAGTTCCTAAGGATGTAACCAGGATTTGATCCTTTATGGGGATCACGGGATACCAAAATATGAATCAGTTATACATACCTAATTCGGAAGAATTTAAACAATTAATCATGAATGAGTTGCATAAGAAACCATATTCTAGACACACGGGATACCAAAATATGATAACAAAACTGAGAGGAAGTTATTACTGGCCTAACATGAAGAAGGATGATGCAAATTACCTAGATAGATGCATTGAATGCCAACAAGTAAAACCAAACCATCAACATCCTGCCGGGTTACTTCAACCCTTACCTATCCCAAAATGGACACACAATGAACACGATGATAGTGTTTGGAAGCCCTCTAGTTATATGCTTCTTATTTTATCCAGTTCAAATGCATCTCATTGTATCTATTAGATTCATATTCTCAGTCGTCTAAGTCATTGCAGATGTTGGACCCCTTTAGATCTAATAGTGCATCAGTTATTGTGATTTATCATTCAGTGAGAAAGCCATTTTTCTAGCACTAGTTCTTCAGATCAACCATGGTTGGACCATGATTATATTCTAGATTTGAGTCCATATTGGACACTCATGATGTACACATCAGTTATCCATGTATTTATTAGGTCCCCTTTGTGCCTTGATCCAATTTTCAGTTAGACACATTGATATGAGCATGGGAATGCTTGCCTTGTCCAAATATTTGATATGCACCTCATTCATGTTGAGTATTATATCTGCAAGTAAGGTACCATGTAGTCCCATCGAAGGGTGAGATACCTCTGACATAGTCTCCATTATCTACACCATCATCACACTTATCTCATGGAAATAATATCCTATTATGTATGTCAGCCATACGATGAGCTCCTGACCTCACATATAAGGGGGCAATATGTTAACACCTAAATGTTTTCCACCTACCATGTTGTTATGCCCTTCATACAAATACATCATTGCCACATTTCATATCCACCACTTGGACCTTCATTAAAACAAAAATCAAAATTGCACACCAAAAAAGGATATTTTACAAATTAAATTGCTCAATTATGTCGAAATACATGACAACCTTTTCCCTAACTTTATTTTTGTATGTTTCTCTTTTTATCCTCAGCGAAAAGAAGAAACTAGGCATGATTCCTTCTCCCAAATTGGATAAAAGGATAAAAAAAGTAAAAGGAAAAAATCAAAAATCAAAAATCAAATCCTTATCCTTATCCATTATGCCTATGAATGATCCATGAAGGTCCTTCACTCACCACCAATTCTCCTTTCATTGCTCAATTCGTTACTATGCAAATATCTCCTCGAGACCATAGATCCCCTTCCTGCTATCATCTCACCTTGCTGGAGATCACATATGTGACATTTGGCTGGAGAGCCGTGGACTACTAGGATACAAAGTGGACCCTCCCTCGGACAGTTGTAGGGGCCCTTTCTACTGCAACTCAAAGGTGAGACTTACTCTTGTAAACGTTCATTTTATAATGAAAGCAATCTTTATTCTTTTACTTGATGTTGTCTGTATTTATTTTCTTGATGAAAAATGCCTAGAAATGTTAGATTAGATTTCCTTTCATTGTTATTTAGTTTTTCCTACTTGTTAGATTAGTCATTTTAATTTATGTTCTATTTGTTTTTACTTTTTACCTTGAAACTCTATTAAGATCAACACAACTCTTTGTAGGTGCACTTTTGCATGTGCTAGTGTGAAAACATCGACAACACTAATTAATTCATTTAATATCATGTGTACTATACTAGATAAAAAACTTATCAATTATATTTGTCTACTGCCCTCCCAATGGATCTTTTATTTTGGAAAGATACAAATCCCAATTGTTGAAGGAGAGAAACATAATAATTTCTTACCTCTAACAGTGGCATTCTCTACTTTGTGGGCCGTATCTATTGTATGGTACCTTCCCTTATAGATATATTTCTTTTTCAATTGTTGTGATAAACCCAAGATTGATATGGGTTTAATGTCTAGTCCCCATTTGATCAAAACTTGACCCTTTGAACTTCTTGCTATAGACCTAAGATGGTACCTTTTCTTCCTTGTCCATACATAATCCTCATATGAGGAGCTAGATGTTGTGTTAGTCCCTTATTTAGAGAATAAACTAACTCCACTCTTAGAGTCACTAAAGTTTCAATATTTAGACTTTGGACAAGTCCAATTTTGTCCATTTTCCTTCATATCTTTAGGTTCTAGTTGTTAGGATATTCCTATACTCCATCCTAGTCCTACCAGCATTTTCATCCTTTGCATTTTCAGTCTTGCATGCATCCGCATACTGCCCAGTCATCAGGTTGATACCTCCAGCACCTATTCCCTAGTCTTCCAGCACTCGAGAGCTTATTTCCACTCAGATTGAGCCCTCCTAGCCAGTGATGCACCCACATCTCACCATCCACTTGACAAAGGCGCCCTTCTTCACCTACCAGTCCAGTTGTCTTCAGTTAACTGAGTTCTCTCCTTGATTTTAGGCTTGACTCACTCTTAACTGACCTTACCAATTCGATGGACCTCCAGTGTGACTAGACTGCTCATTCTGACTTCAATTAGCTCCTCATACGCCCTCCACTCAGCCTCCTTCATTCAGTTAGTGTCTCCGTGTGCCAGTTACACCTACCACACTCAGTTTGACTGACGGTTGACAGTTACTTGAGCATTGATGACTCCACTGATGATGAGATAGACTTCTAGTTGTGCTCCGATGACACTCCAGTGATCTTTTGATCACTCCATGAAGGCTAATTCGAATTGCCACCTTGGCATTCGAATCCTCATGCATTGTACTACTTATATGTCCATATTGTGATTAATTAATTAGTGTGTGTGAAGTATTTTTGCTTCTATCCGAGTTCTACTGTATTATTATTCTGTTGCTCATCTTACTGCATTGACCATTCTTAATCTTATTCCTAAATTCTTTCATTGTGAGGTATACATCATCTCTTAGATCTGCTGTGAGGATTTTCACATGGTATTAGAGCATGTTGAGATTATTGTTTATCTCCATTCTTGAGAGTTTTTTTTGCAGGTTATTATCAAGATTTCGAGTGCACCAGTTGCAGCAGTTTCTGCATCTTTTGCAGCAGTAGCAGTTGCAGACTTTTCTATTGTTTTTGTAGGTCTTCTACAGCTTCCATGTATTCAGAAGAAATCCCTCCTCTTTCTCCATTCAACTATGATGAATGGAAACAAAAAATGATAGCATATTTGAAGAGCCATGATCTCTTTGATTATTGTTTTAAAAGAGAGTTTGAATCCTCTAAAGAAGAGTATGAATGGTTAAATGAAGGTGACAGAGCCTTTGGAACCATGATGCTTGCTATGTCTCATTGTATGGTAATTGATTCCCTTAATTTTGTTGAAACTCCAAAAGAGCTATGGGCCCATCTAGATGAAATATTTGGCAAACAGAATGAAGGGATTGGTCCAAACCATTTCGAGAGCAAGCCCAGTGATGCATTTTCCCTCCTTGATGATCTCATTGATCATGAACCAGTATCAAACATATCTCATATTGAAGTTGTCCACAAAGAAGAAGAACTTGCAGATTCTACAATCATGCTCCAAATTTCTTCTATTTCGAATTATGTGCCATCTCACACTCTAGAAATTGCAGAGGTCCTAAATCCTCTCTTGCACCAGAGTCTGTTGGTTTGCATCATGATCTATTGAATGTTTTGGAGGTAAAATCATCCAATGGAGGTAATGCATTCGCTCTCCTTGATCACTCACCTCTTATGTACTACTATATGATCATTATTTCATGCTTTTAGAAGGTTATTGAAGATAATGGCCATTGCCATTCGCTTGGGATAATTTCTCATGCACTTACTGGTTTTTATATCACGTCTAATGGTTCAAAGGAGATATCAAGAAACCATGATTCAAGTCTTGGATCTAATTTGGATTCCAAGCAAACACTGATATTTGATGGCCATTGCCATTCGCTTGGGATTATTTCTCATGCATTCAATGGTTTAGATCTCATCTCAAATGGCTCAAAGGAGATCTTAAGAAACCATTCTTTAAGTATTGATCTGATTTGGATTCAAAACATTTACTATTATTTGATGGTTCTTTTGAGCATAATCTCACCCATGATGGTTCGAAGGAGAAGACAAAAGACTATCTGCACATTCATGATTTTGATCCTATCTCAGTTTATTCGAATCACAGGTTCAAGGATCATCCTCATACTTTTGGATTTGTTCTCATCACATTCGATCTGAAGAGCAAGTACAAGCACATGCTTTTTGAGCATGATCCACTTCTTCCCAAGAAGAAGATACCTCCAAACATATGACCAAGCATCACACCTGCTTGAGTTTGGAGCATTTATTTTTGTGTGTTCCTTACAGTCTATTTTGAGGGGGGTATTTTTCCCATGAGGTTTTCCCCATTTCCTCGGTTTATTGACTATTAGTATTCATTGTATTGGGTGACCTTTGGTCTTAGTTACCAAGGCCCGGGATGGATTAAGGGGGGGTGTTAGGATATTCCTATACTTCATCCTAGTCCTACTAGCATTTTCATCCTTTTCATTTTCATTCTTGCATGCATTCCTACATGCAGCATGCATTGCATGCATCCGCATGTGTTGGCGGGCAAATCTACCCTATAGCAAGGAAACTAATGCTATCAACTTGGTTGGGGTGACAGGTAAGTGTATTGATTCTATTACAGAGACATTTGCAAAAAAGAAAGAAGTTGTAGATCTTGGGAACACACCTTTCAATCGAAGTTTGATCCTAGCCTTGACTTGATCTCGTGTTCAACTTCCAAATCCATCTTTCCTTCAGTAAACCTGCAATAAAAATACCTTTCTCAAAACATTTTGGGCAATATGTAAAGCTTGAAAGAAACAAAAACAATGTTTAACATTCCGCATTGACCAAAACAGATCCCAATTAAGATGCCATTTCATAACACATTTAAATTGGAACAAGAAAGACACTTCAACCTTTATTTGTCAAAAGTAGAATGATGTACAAGTATACCTGATCATGAAACAGGCTCCTACAACTTGATTCTGGGCTCTTGCTCTTCTCTGACTTGGCTGTCTTCAAAATCAACTCCTCCAATGTCTTAAAGTTTCTCCATCAACTCATCCTCTAGGTTCTCTAGCTATAATTTCTAACCCTTCTCCTTTAACCTTCTTTGTATTTATAGGATTAAAGAAGTAGTTTAGGTCGATATGTAGTTATGGAGGAAGTTGGGGGAGTTAGGAAACTACCATCAACTAATCCTCCTCGATGAATTAATTTATTTTTTAATCATCTTTTAATATGTACGCGACTCTTCTTCAATGGAGTAGCGTATAGGGCGCTACTTTAGTGTTTAACAACTAGCGCTCATTCAATTTTAAATGGTGAGTGCTACTATGCTGAGAAGGAGTAGCGTATACTTGGATATGGGCGCTACTATGATACACTAGAGTAGCATATGGGCGCTAGTCTCTTTGAGTAGAGTAGCGCTCATATCTCAAAATGATATTTTTTGGGGTTTTCCAGTAATGTCAGGAAAATGGAATGAGTTGACATATCATCCAAGGTCAACATGCTCCTCCATCCAAATTGTCCTTTTGTGTGATCAGCAGCTCAGGGTGATCACGGACGGAGAGGTGCAAGTTTGACCTATAACAGCATGCTTCCCAGTCATTAGGTTGATACCTCCAACACCTAGTCCCTAGTCTTCCAGCAATCGGGAGCTTATTTCCATTTAGATTGAGCCCTCCTAGCCAGTGATGTGCCCACATCTCACCATCCACTTGACAAAGGCGCCCTTCTTCACCTACCAGTCTAGTTGTCTTCAGTTAACTGAGTTCTCTCCTTGATTTTAGGCTTGACTCACTCTTAACTGACCTTACCACTCCGATGGACCTCCAGTGTGACTAGACTACTCATTCTAACTTCAGTTAGCTCCTCATGCACCCTCCACTGAGCCTCCTTTATTTAGTTAGTGTTTCCATGTGCCAATTACACTCAATTACACCTACCAGACTCGGTTAAACTCAGTTTGACTGACGGTTGATAGTTACTTGAGCATTGATGACTCCACTGATGATGAGATAGACTTCTAGTTGTGCTTCGATGACACTCCAGTGATATTTTGATCACTCCATGAAGGCTAATTCGAATTGCCACCTTGGCATTTGAATCCTCATGCATTGTACTACTTATTTGTCCATATTGTGATTAATTAATTAGTGTGTGTGAAGTATTTTTGCTTCTATCTGAGTTCTACCGTATTATTATTCTGTTTCCCATCTTACTGCATTGACCACTCTTAATCTTATTCCTAAATTATTTCATTGTGAGGTATACATCATCTCTTAGATCTGTTCTGAGGATTTTCACACCAGTAACTTCTAGCATCCAAAGTCACTGTCTCCCAAACCCTTAAAATTAACATTCAACTCCCTTTTGATTCTTTATTGTAGGACCTTTCTTTCATTTCTTGTTTAATTGAACTCTTTCAAGAAAGGATTCCTCCTCACATTTCTTTGGGTTAAAATTTTTCTACCCCTTATTCATATATTCATAGAGACCATCTTTATCTCCTAATCAAGATTGAATCCCTTTGTATTTGCAATGAAAGTTATTTTCTCCATTATGCAATGAATTTGGTGGAAAATTCAAAAATCATGAATGGCTTGAGTCTACTACTCATCATCTCCTTACTAACCATATTCATATTCCCTTTATTCATAGATGGACTAATCTCTACTTCAATACTTCTTTTCTTAAAAATTTTATGTTCATCCTTGGGCTCCTTTGGTAAATCCTCATCATTAACACCTTTTTTAGGGGCTTTCCTTTGTAAGTGTCTATATTCCATTCATATGGTGCACCTAAAAAGGTTATGTACATAATCTATTTGATGGCAATATATTTATATCCCAAATTCTATGCCAATAGATCAAGTATCTTGACACTTAAATTCAACTCCACATGGATGTTGGCAACCAAGGTAGTTTATTTTTTTCTTTTTCTTTTTATATTTGTGTCAAGGTACCTAGCCATACAATTGCCTCTATCCTTTATATATCTTTCTTTCCATAATTCTAAGCATGGGTAAGGGCATTTTACCGAAATGGGCACCAGCTCAAAAAATTATTTCAATGGATTAAAACATGGATGCTACTTCTTCAAGACTAGATTAGAAATGTCCTAGTACTAGTGGCACTTCCTAATTAATTTCCATATCCTTCCCATTTATTGAAATGAAGGCATCAACCAACCCTTAGCAAGGACGTGAAAAATAGGTGCATACCCTAATTGTCTCTTCTGCATATTTTTTCTCTAATTAGGGTTATCTTTAGATAAATCCCTATATGTTTAATGACCACATCCTCTCCCAAGACCAAATTCATCTTTTTTCAATAGTTTTAGACAACTTATATTATTCCTTCTTTGTCTTAAACCTTCCACTGATTGTTTCTTCCTCTCGTATTTTTCTTCCTTCTAGATTCCTACTAATTCCTAAAACAACATCTTTATGGATCCTTGCTCTCAAGTATTACAATAAGAAAGGTTTTCATGAGAAGGCTTATAGTATGGGTCCACAACATAAGTTTGGTGTTCTTTTGGATTATAAATATGAGCTTGGTGACTCACAAAATCATGCATTGGCATTCTTCGAGCATTTAGAGCTTGGCATTATGGAGCAAACTGACATCTAGATTTTTTTGAATCAAATTGAACCTATCTTATGGATAGTCTTATAAGGTATATAAAATAATGCAAATATTGGCCTCTAGTAATGACTTCTTTGGTATCTTAATGGATGATAATTTCTAATTATGGATTATCTGGGATTTTGAAGACTTACCTCCTTACGATGATTCCCAACTTTGGGATTGATGTTCAAAGGAAACTATACGTTATTTGATAATTTTTTCACTTTGGTAAATGCCTTGTTTGAAAATGATTATATATCTTATTGTCCTCCCTAATAGAACATATTTGATTCAGTAGGGATTCTAGTCCTAAGGGCTTAATACTTTGGAGAAGTGAGCTTTATGTATCGCAATAGCTTGTCGCTATATCATTTTGAGGTGAAGTTATAGTTTAACATCTTAGTGTGTCATCTGTGTTTGTCTCCCATTTTTTAAGGACTTTATTTTGTGAGACAATATAGAATCCTCAATTAACTTAACATAGAGAGGACAGAGAGTCCAGAGCTCAGAGTCTCTCTCTCAAACACAAAGAAATGGTTTCAAACCAATTCAATTAACACTGGAGAAATAGGTACAATAAATAGATGCAGCTTACAATAACAAACCCAATCCTAGATCCATAAGATGTGGATCTCAAACCTCTACATGTTGAATATAGACAGTACACCTGAACCCAACCCTAGATACTTTCCAAGCATTTATACATTATTCCAACATGCCCCCTTAATGTAGAAATGGATTTTCTACAACACCTAATTTATGTCTAAGGATTTCAAAGTGAATCATGCCAATAGGTTTGGTAAATATGTCAGCGACATTATCACTAGTATTACAATAAACAAGTTCAATTTCCTTAGACTCAATATTTTCTCTGATAAAGTGATGTTGTATCTCAATGTGTTTTTTCCTTGCATGATACACTGGGTTGTGTGCCAATTTGACTGCGCTTTGGTTGTCACAATGTACTTTTGTGGGTTCCGTTTGCTTTTCACCAATATCTTCAAGAATCCTCCTTAACCAGACAGCTTCACATGCTGCACTGGACATGGCTTTGTATTCAGCTTCTATGGATGATAGAGAAATAGTTGGTTGTTTCTTGTTGCTCCATGACACGACCCCGGATCCAATTTTGAATGCATATCCTGTAGTAGATCTTCTGTCATCTAGATTTCCTTCCCAATCAGAATCAGAAAACCCTGCCAATTGAACATCAAACTTATCAGTATATAAAAGACCAAAGTTCATTGTCCCTTTTAAATACTTAAGGACTTTCTTTCCATCTTTCCAATGGATTTCATTTGGTTTAGCCATGAACTAACTTAGAATGATGACTGCATATGATATGTCTGGCCTTGTAGTAGTTAGATAATTCAAACTTCCCACCAACTGTCGATACAAAGTACCATTTGCATCCTTTGTTCCATCTTGGCTTCATAGCTTCACATTCTGTTCTAAAGGAATTACTGATACTTTGCAATCACTCATATTGAATCTGTTCAGTATTTCCCTCACATACTTACTTTGAGTGATCATAGTCTTGCCAGCTTTTTTACAAACCTCAAGTCCCAAACAGTAGTGTAATTCTCCAAGGTCTTTCATTTCAAATTCCTGTGACAGTTGATTTTTTATTTATGCTATCAACTTACATGCATTTCCTGTAATTATAAGATCATCAACATATAAGGATATTGAACAAGCATTTCCTTATCTTTCTTGACATACAGGTTAGGATCACTTTTACTTTTCACAAGGTCTTTCTGATTAAAGAATGTATCAATCTTTATGTACCATGACCTCAGGGCCTATTTTAATCCATAGATAGCTTTCTTTAGTTTACATACCAGATGCTCCTATCCTTTCTATACAAACCCTTCAGGTTGGACTAAGTACACTTCTTGTTTTAATTCACCATTTAAGAAAGCAGATTTTACATCTAATTGATGGATTTTCCATTTATGTGTTGTAGCTAATGCAACCAAAACTCTAATTGTGTTTAATTTTGCTACTGGTGCAAAAGTATCCTCAAATTCAATTCCCTCCTTTCGAGCATAGCCTTTTGCGACTAGTCTCGCTTTAAATCTGTCAATACTACCATCTGATTTAAGCTTATATTTAAACAGCCATTTACATCCTATGGGTGTCTTATCCTCTGGTAACTCAGTTAATTCCCAAGTCTAATTTTTCATAATTGAGTTATATTCATCATTCATTGGTTCAACCCATTCTTCTTTATCTTTGGCTTGTTTGTAATTCATTGGTTCATTGACATTCATTACATTAGTCATTAAAGCATAGTCATTGTACCTTTGAGGGGGACGAGTCTGTCTTGATGACCTTCTTAGCACTACATTACCTGTAGGTGTTCCATCCATTATCCTTCTGCTTTCTGTTGTATCTTCATATGAACTGATAGAAGTACTCATGTTGTTGTTGCTTCTGCTATTTTCACTGCTGCTACTGCTACCTTTACTATTGTTGCTCTGTTCCTGCTGCTTCTCTTCTGGCTGTTCCACTTCCTTCTCCTGAACTATTGGACTTAATTTAACATATTCATCATTGTTAGTAGGAATATGCCTTTGTTCAGTTTTATCACTTGTATCTGTATATTCATGGAACACCACATCTCTACTGGCAATTAATTTATGAGTGCTAGGATAAAACAGCTTATAGGATTTACGATCATTGCAATATCCAACAAAGACACATTCACGTGATTTAGCATCTAGTTTCCTCCTATCATCTTTTGGTATGTGGGAAAAGGCTTTACAACCAAAGATTCGTAGATGCTTAACTTCCGGTTTATATCCATTGAAGGCCTCAAATGGTGTTTGAAATTCTGAT
This sequence comes from Larix kaempferi, assembly GCA_027924585.1. NCBI lineage: Eukaryota > Viridiplantae > Streptophyta > Pinopsida > Pinales > Pinaceae > Larix > Larix kaempferi. The sequence goes on along the minus strand of BSBM01000535.1, from coordinate 5,124,840 downwards.
TTCTTTGTCGAATTGATATTCTTCAAATATACAGCAGTATTCACAGCTTTAGCCTAAAAACCATTCGAAATGTGCTTACCGTGGAGCATGCTGCGAGCACATTCAACTAGTGTTCCGTTCTTTTGCTATGCTATCCCGTTTTGCTTTGGTGTGTGTGATACTGTAAATTGTTGCTGGATTCCATTCTCCTTACAGCATTTCTTGAAAGGTCCAGACACGTATTCACCTCCACTATCAGATCTGAGAATTTTAATGCATTTTCTGTCTGTTTTCGATCATGGTTCTGAACTCCTTGAAGTATTCAAATACATCTCCTTTCCTCGTTATGAAGTAAACCCATGTGTATCTATATCTATCATCAATGAATATCAAAAAATACGATGCACCACATAATGATTTAGTTTGCATAGGTCCACATATATCTCTATGAATTTATTCAAGTAGGCCAGTTTGTCTCTTTTCTTGATCAACTGGGAATTCATCTCGATGTTGTTTTCCAAGTGCACATGCACTACATTCTAAATGTTCATTCTTTATTTCAAGCAGACCTTCAACCATAGATTTCTTCTGAAGCAATATAAGGTCATGATGGTTAATGTGCCCATACCTTTGATGCCATAGTTCCTCCGTGGTAATTGTAGTGGATGCTAGTGTATAATGGCTGTCTTTGCTGACATCCAGCGTATACATCCCTCCACATATTGAACCTGTAGCGACAACCTTGTAGTGGCCTCGAACATATTTAATATGACACTTAGATTTACCAAACTCCACTTTCATGTCATTCTGTGTTATGGTTGAAACATATATTAAATTCTTTTTAATACCAGGTACATACATGACATTATATATTTGTTTTAATTGACCATAAGGTAAATTCACATTTATTATCCCATAACCTTACACTTTGTGAGACCTGTTATCACCTAAATATATATGAGTGCCATCTATCTTTTCATGATATTCATCGAACCATTCTTTCTTACAAGTCATATGAGCAGATGCGCCTGAATCTATGAACCATGCATTCTCATCATCCGTATCAGCGGACAAAGCAGCTTCAGAAATGAATAATGTGAGATTTTGAAATCCATTAACTTCTGAGGTGTTTTCATTTGCAAAATTCCCATTGTGATTTCCATTGTAGTTTCTATTTCTATGATATTTCTTGTGATAGCAATTTCTAGCGAGGTGTCCTGATTTGCCACAATTATAATATTCTATTTCATTTCTATCATAATCGGTCTGAACCATACCTGTCTGTGTTGTATGATCTTTGCCTCTGTCTCTGTTCCATGGCTTGCCTCTGTGCACATATCTTCCTCTAGCTATAAGTGCGAGATTTGAACCTTGTGCATCCAGATCATAATTCTTCATCCGTCTTCTTCTTGTATGAGGATGCCTATGAGTTCTACAAAATTTGGGGGGTTTTCCCTTGCTGCAAGTGCTGAAATGAACACTTTGTAGTCTGGTGCTAAGCCTTTTAGAGTAATAGTTACTAGATCATTTTTTCCTACGATCTCACCTATATCTCCCAATTTATCACAGAGATCTTTAATACGAGAAATAAACTTACTTACCCCTTCATTTGTCTCCATCTTGACTGACAACAGTTTGGTCTTCAGAAATAACACCCGGTTTGCATCCGTTGTTTCATATAGGCTTTTGAGCATGTCCCATGTCTCTTGTGACGTCTCACTATTTCTAATGTGAGGAATTATATTATCTTTTACCGACATTCATAGCATCACCTTGGCTTTGGTTTCCCTTTTGTTCCATTCGGGAATCAGCGCAGGTGAAATGGGTTTCGGCTCATCTCTAGACACAATTGACCAGGCATTGAAAGCTTCAAGAACGGTCATCAACTTGAATTTCTAGTTGACGTAGTTCTCGCCATTTAATTTGGAAGTCTCATTAATGTATGTATCAACCAATGGTTGGGTGGCCATCTCACCTTCCTTGGCTTGATCCGAAGAGCAAAACCCCTTGCTCACTTGCAGGCTGCGCCCTCTCTCATCAACAGGTGGCCTCAAAACAACTCCTCACACAGCTGATGTGGCTGGTGAATTTGCTCGGCCCACACTTCAGGTTCCTTCACACACGCACCCAACAATCATGGAGGCTCTGATACCTTCTCCTTCCAACAGTGGCTTCTTCACAATTGAGCCTTCAACACTCACAGTGCTCTCTCACTATTCTGTCAAGCAAAAAAAATACTGGCTCCTTCAATCACATGTGGCCAACTCTCAGCACAGGCTCCCTTACAATCATCAACGCCAACTCAGGGCAGCGGATCTCAGCACACAGGCTCTAATACCAAATTAACTTAACACATAGAGTCCATAGAGAATCCAAAGCTCAGAGTCTCGCTCTCAAACACAAAGGAATGGTGTCAAACCAATTCAATTAACACTAGAGAAATAGGTACAATAAATAGATGCAGCTTACAATAACAAACCCAATCCTAAATCCATAAGATGTGGATCTCAAACCTCTACATACTGAATATAGACAGTACACCTCAACCCAACCCTAGATACTTGCCAAGCATTTCTACATTATTCCAACATCCTCTTCCAAGAATTTTAGTGCCCATTAAAGAAGTAATCCACCAAATCTTCCTCCTAATCTTCCTCGTGCATAGACTCTCTTCCTTTGCATAGGCTCCCTTCCTTTCCCTTTGATCATATTCCTCATCTTAAATATTTTCCTTCTTTTAAAGTAAGTTGTGTGCTTGAGAACATATATAAACTTGGTGGATGGACTTTATGTAGAAGGTCTTAGTGTTGATTATGTGAGGTGGATTTCTGCAATATCTCTATCTATATATAAATTTATATTTTCATTAATATATTTAAAACAAAATTTGGTGATCATCTTAGAGCTTAGGGTATAATATTAAACAAATAAAAATATAGCATTATTTAATTTTCTTGATTCTTCTCGATAGTAATGAATTCTATATCAAGATTAAAAAATTTAGTCGTGTTGATGGAAGGTATGGATTTTCTTGATACTGGATGATAATGAATTAGATATGAAATAAAAGGAATGGTTAAACAAAACAAGATTAATTTAAATAAAAATTAATAAAATACTTTTGTGGAACCACCACCTAACCATATTGATGGCCTCTTAGAAATGTTTATATAACTACTTTGCGCGTATGTTGGGATTGTTTCTCCACTTAAAAAACTCCTCTCCTCCTTTATAAGGCATTTGGAGATTAATGCTATGATCGTGGTTTTGGAGACATTCGCCAGCCGTATATTCCTCACTGGTTTATCTGCACACCAATTTTATATAGCGGTAGATTTTTTCTCCTCACTGGGTCATCTGCACACCAATCTTATCAGACGCAGGTGAGGGGGAATCCTATTGCTTTCGTTTCAGCTCAATTCAATAATAGCAGACCCCGACCGGGAACCATACCAAGCCAGAGGCCCAGCGGGAGCTACGATAATGGCAACCTCAGCCCAGAACCCAGACGATGCCACAGGCCCAATTACTAGTGGAGCTACGATAATGGCAACCTCAGCCCAGAACCCAGACGATGCCACAGGCCCAATTACTAGTGGAGCTACGATCAAAATGGAAACCTCAGCCCAGAACCCAGACGATGCCACAGGCCCAATTACTAATGGTGCTACGATAATGGCAACCTCAGTCCAGAACCCAGACGATGCCACAGGCCCAATTACTAGTGGAGCTACGATCAAAATGGAAACCTCAACCCAGAATCCAGACGATGCCACAGGCCCAATTACTAGTGGAGCTACGATAATGGCAACCTCAGCCCAGAACCCAGACGATGCCACAGGCCCAATTACTAATGGAGCTACGTTATTGGCAACCCTGGCCCGGCCGGCCCTAGCTCGAGCTCCCATACGTTTTAATTATTATAGCATGGTATGGTATGGTCTGTTATATCTCACTGTAATTTATATACTTGGTATGGACATATTTTGAGAGCATTAGATAATGAAGTTTTCTTTTTGTAGTTTTTAAGCACTGATCTGCTTCCACGTTCTCTAGGTTGTGACAGGGCTGATGAGTTCGTACAATCCCCTGCCATGGCGACAGAATGAATATTTACTACGGTACTAATATTATATATATATATTCTGTTCCTGTTCTTGTTCTTGGTACGCAGATAATACGATTGAACTGTAACTATATATATATAATAATGATTTTTAGTTTGTTCTTGTTCTTGTTCTTGGTACGTAGATAATAGGATTGAATTCTGTAGGAATGAAGTGTAATGTAATGATAATAGGATTGATATTTTGCAGGATCATGTCAAATATCACATCGCACGATATTGATCTTCTACTCACGGGTGCTTGGCCCGGCCCCTCCTCGGAAGGTGAGTGATCTATAATCCTTTATTATGTATATATATGTATGTTTTGAGAAAGAAGTGCATATTCCTTTATTAACTGTGTATGTACTCTGTGAATTGTCATGAACAATATATATATAACAGCAATGGAAATCGTGGAAGATGAAACTCCATTAGCCGTGCCACCACGAGGGTGCAGTTATCGATTCGTGGTAAGAATCTTCTTTCAAGCAAGAGGGCGAAACTTCGTTACCCATTATCCCGCGAGGCGTCAAAATTTCGTAGCCGAAATCTTTGAAGCTCGGAACAATCTTTACCATATAAGGATGCGTATTTTTGGACGGTCAAGTCGTCCTTAAATGATAAGCTGAAGCTGATAGAGCTGAAGCATGGTTTTAGATTTTGTGTGAAGAACCCAATCTAACTCAACAATTGACATCACATGAATGAATGATTATTACCATTCTGAAAAATCAGTTTGGATTGATGAATGAATGAATGACTGATTATTTTGCATTTACAAGTCAGTGGGAGAATTTCCAATCGTGAATATTTCTTGAGGTGGGAATGAAATGGGATTACCAGAGAAAACCAGTTTTTTTTCATTAACCTAGAAATTGAAAACTGGACGGTTTTGGTTTATAAATATATTATAGTCAAAATTTTAGTAATTTTTATTTTTTAGTAATATATTATATGGAAAATCGATCAGTTATAACTAAAGTTTTTATTTCTTAATATATATATATATATATAACCATGCTGAGATGGTGATTTCGATTTCGAGTCATATGAACCTGTGATGTATATATTGAGTCTAGAACATTACCCAGTTTATTCTGCGTGTATGTGGTGAATAATATATTGATCCGCTCTCTGTTTTTCTTATGTCGGACTGAATACGAGTTCATGTTTATGCATTCTGTTGCCACATGGTGTGATATTTTTTCTGTTGGTTTAAAACAATGACTGTATGTGGTATATAGATATATACACAGGGCGTCAAAATCTGGTGAAGTGATTCCTTGTAGTTTTATTGCATAATATATTTTGTTGAATATTTACATAGAGAAATGGTAATCATATTTTATCTCCGTGTGAGGAAATAAGATGTTGGGATTTTAATTCGTAGTAGGATATTATGGAACTTCCAGATCGATCTTCGATCTTACTGAGAATAAATGATGCTATTAGCATTGATATTGGATCGTAAAATAATTATAATTACTGAGAATAAATGATGCATTTAGCACTGATATTTGTAAGAACAATTATAATTATCGACTTTAAATCCAATAATTTCACTTTGTTATTGGTCCCTCGCATACCAATGAGAATCAAGTAAACATATAATATCCCTTTCTCCTCCAGTAAGTGGATTCAACTTCAACCATTACCATTCTTCAACTTCAACCATTACCATTTTTCAGGGCTTACTATATTTTTCATGTTTGAAACGTTTAAGAATAAAAAAACCCTTATGAAGCACATATATCTGTTTGGAATTTTTTTCCTCAAAAAGGCCAAAATTCCTAGGAATCCAAATTCCTAAAGCTATATTATATTTAATATGATATAATATGAGGCAATGATTTATACATCCTTTGTCATAATATTTTTGACACCAATCAACTATTGCAATCTTCACATTATTACCTCAAAATATTTGCAATCTTCACATTATTACCTCAAAATATTTCTTAGTTGCAATTTCCTTCCATGAAAAATTAGCATATGAATGCAATGAATGAGAATATGTGAGATAACTTCATCATATACCTTGGATAGTGGACATCTCCCAATATCTTACTATTTTTTCCTCTACATCAATAATTGTTCCAAATTTTCATTTCTTCTCTAACAAATCGTGGTCTCCCAACATTTAACCGTTCCTTACTCATAATAATAATTCATCTTACTTATAAATTACTTGATATAAATAATAAAATCCCTTAACTCTTCGAACTTCCACCATATTCATGGGTAGCTTATATAGTTCTCATTGCATCCAACCAATAGGTCATCTCCTAGCCCCAATTTATTTCCAACATCTACCTTCCACACATGCCATTTACAAATTAATGAAAAGGAAAATACTTATGCCTTCTAAATAACTTATGCATTTTGAAAGGATTTAGAATTTGATTTTATCTAATCTTCCACAAAATTATAAAGGTTTTATATAATTTTTCTTTCCTAAATTACACCACAACACTCTAGAAACATTATGCAGGAAATGCTATTGCAAATCAATGAATATTGTTTATGCCCCATCCACTCTTCTCCTTTGGGGAAACAATATTTTTCCTAGAAACCCATGAGAATTTATTCCTCTCAAATTCTCTAGCCCAAAGGAATTTGAAACTCTACTAGCTCCAAATCACGTTTAGGGATAAAATACAAAGATACCAAATAAAGTGAAGTTGATTCTCAAATTGATTTGACACATACCAATCTTACCCCATATATAACCACCTATTACTACACCAAAGTGAAAAACATTTTTCCACCTTAGAAATGTTCCAACGCTAATTCATTTTGCTATAATAATTAGGCTTATAATAAAATCATAGGTACTTTATATCTCATTATAGCTCCACTTTAGAAAAAGGAAACATTTTCAAAAACTACGTTTTTGTCTTCTCACTAATGCCCATAAAAGATATACTAGATTCCCCAATTTTAACACTATGACAATGGCCATACGATAAAGGTCTATGATCTCCTTGAGTTTGTGTGTATCTCTTCCATAACTATAAAAAATAATAGAATGTAAAGTCATGTTGACTATGTTCCCTTTAAAAACCCCAAATGATTTAGCCTCAAAAAATGATATGTACTTAACCATTTAGCCACTATAAGGGAAAGTAAAGGGGAGAGTGGGAATCCATGTCTTATTAACCACTATTGAATAGATTTGATGTTGACCTAGTAATTAAAACTACAAAAGAGAAGTTAACAATACACGATTTATAACCGAATTAACAAAGTTAAGATTAAAGAATTTGTGAATAAATGTTAACCTAAGATAAATCCATCTTACTCTGTCATAGTATTTTGTCAAGTTAGCCTTAATTACCACGGTAGGAAACCTTTTAACTAATTGAATGAAATACTTCCTAGGCCACCCCCACAACCTCATGAATTTTCCTCCCAACCAGAAATCTAAAATGATCCTAAGATAAAGTCTTTGTCGATAATTACTTCACCCTTCCTGCAATAATTTTTTATATTATTTTATATCTACAATTGCACAAGTTTTTTATATTATTTTATATATGTAATTGCATAAAGAGATGGGTCTATACTCATCAAATATTTCAAGGTTATCTGAGTTAGGGCCAAATCAATGAAAGTAGGAACACTTTGCTTGAATTTTTTTGTGTGGCACTAGATAGCATTTCTATGGTCAAACAACTCCAAAATCCATGCCTAAATTATTAGGATATCTAGCTTACCAAACCATTCTACATGGATTTAATGATTCATGAAGGAGTTCCCCTTCACTCTTAGACTATATTGATAATATTAGAGAGGCAGTAAAGCAAGATAATAAGTATTTGGTTTTCTAGAAGAAAAGACTGTGCTCTTAATTAGAGAAAACCAAGGACATGGAAACTCTAATAGCCTAGAAATGCTAAAAAATAACAAAATCCAAAAATATTTGAAACATTAGATTATTGAAGAACTATAATTTTGGATGACCCAATGAACTAGAGCAATTTATTGAGGGAATCCTTTTGTACACATGCCACAATATCCCAACAATACCCTCAAAAACACATGTAGGAAGAAAATAATTAAAATCAAACACTAGCAAAAACTTCCCACGCATCTCAATCCTTATGGGTCCACAACTTAATCCTCAAAAGAGAAACCGAAATCCAATGTCTCAAACTTTGTTAGAATTGTGATGAGAATTATTTTATATGGCATAAACCGAGCATCAAAACAATATGCAACCATGTCCAAGGTATTCAATACTATCCCATCCGACATGTATGATTCTTTCGCATGAGAATAAAAGCGTTGAAGTCAAACATGTGGCCTCTGGTGGATTATCCTATTCAAAGATGTAAAGGAGTATACAAAGAATTGCATTATTTATTAGAGGATTGGGAAGCCAAAAAAGTGTGTTGAAAACCCCAAATTTCAAATCTATTAACACAGATGAAACCCTAATTTTAGATCTGAAAAATTAAAGAGTGTTGTATAGAGGAAGAAAAGAAATCCACACGGGCATATGTGTGTTGAAGAAAATATTTCCCAATAGAGGATCACCCAAATAGATCTCTTGGTCTTCCCTTGAAGACATTTAATTTATCTGTTGAGGTGGTCCATAAACAACCCAAGCCCTAGATCAAACCCCAGTCTACCAAAAATAACCAATGATAAAAAATCACTCTTCTCATTTTTTATGTCCTCACAAAAATTATTATTACCCATAGAACCATAAAATTCAAGAAGGAATAATTACATTTTTCCCTAACCTCAATAATTGATGTATATAGATTGCATAAGGGAGTAAAGGAACAAATGGACATACCTTCAATAATTGCTTCGATGCATGGCATTTCCTTTATGATCTCTTATGAAGATACATCGTTTACTCATCTTCACACAAAATTAGTGGAGCATCCTTGACCTTCTTGTCCTTAGGGGTATAATTATCCCTATTCAAAGCCACCTCATAGACCTTTGGGTCATCCCGAGATGGGATGGAATCCAAGTGTTGGGATTTCCCACCCACCATCATATTATCAACATAGATTTTTTAAAGCTCCAATATTTTCATTGAGGCTTCATTCTTCAACCATAAACCGAGGTGAAAAGAAAATTAGTAGTCCTCTACCACATGCACATACACATGACATAGGTATATTCCAACAAAACCCCATAGTAATCCAAGGCTAGAGTACAAGATGTATTTACCCTTTGTTAAATTTGTTATGGGGTCATTACATCATGAATGCCAATATCCACAGGAATATTTGAACTTGTCCTCACACCAAATTGTCCAAACCCAAAATCCTCCGGTTCATTACCAATGGATTTAAAAACCTCATATGACCAAAAATTGGGTGGAAGCTAATTATTTTATTAATATAATTTAGCTAAATGTAAAAAAAATGTAGTGTACCAGTTAAACAAACATATCATTTAATTACACATTGATTCATTGTAATAATGTAAATCATCCATATATATGATCAACAACATTAAATTTGCAACAAATGTGCATTGAAATAGAATAAGAAACCCAATTTATTATAAGAATAAGTAATCTTTCATCATACAAAAGAGAACAGCATAAAGGTCTATGATAAACGAAATGTCAACAAATAAATGTTACAATTATTGGTAACCCATCGCCATACCAAATCGGAAAATATGTACATGTTTAACAAAATCTATTATTTTAACATATAATCATTCCAAACTATACAACTTGTAACATTTAATTATATTGATCACCATTCATTGCTCGAGCTATTGTTGGTTCTTGAAATTCTTACATTCCTCATATCTTCATCACTTGTAGTGGATGTTGTACTTGGGTTTTTCGCAATGTTTTGGTGATTCCCTTGATTTTGATCATCCTCTCTATCTTACATCTACAAACAATGAAATAAAATGTGACGAGTATATCTACATTTATAGCATAATATACATTATTATAAGAACTAGTAAAATTACATTACCAATGATTGTTTCATAAGCAATACACATTCTTTTGAAGTCATGCATCATGTTGCCTTGCAACATATCTTTTGTTGGATCCACCCCATACTTTGTTTCTTACAAGTTTTATACTCCATGATAAAGTTTATATATATATCTATATATATATATATATATATATATATATATATATATATATATATATATAGTGGATGTAAAACAATATAGTTAATTAATCAACACTTGATAGTCCAACATATACTCACAATCCATACTTAATCCAAAATCAATCACTAGTGTGATGGATCTTCTTTGCACATGAGAACCTAATAGTAAACATCCATGGATTATTATAAATTAATTAAAATATAAAAATCACACAATTATGAAATGTCAAGTAAAGTAAATGCAAGTATGCATATATTTTGTGGTCAATCCTTTTATGCCTTCATGTTCTATGTTATTTAATGAAGGGATTTCATTCTATTTTCTTTCTTACGATTTCAAAACAATGGAAAATGAGTATTTAATGCAATAAAACTCACAGATTATGTTAGCACTAAAATATTTCAAGGTTATCAAGCTTCCAAAGTTGTTAAAAATGTTGAAGATTTAGGTTTAAGCTGCAGGGGCTAAAGCTAAAGTGTCTTAATCTGCCCAAGCGCTTAGGTGAATGAACAAAGAAGAAAGCGGAGAACCATGAGATAGAGACCAAGAGATAAAGAAAAGGTGCTAGAGTTCTTAGGTTGGAGCACTATTAGATTTGATATGATCAACGGTCGATATCAATAGCACTATAATGAAGTATGAGAGAGATAAAGGAAAAGAATGAGATAATCAAGAAAAAGGCTTAAATATCGACAATTGATATTGATAATGTGCCTGAAAGTACACACTAGTTAATTTTTCTCCAAGGAGTCATTGCCCTAAAACTTCCATGGACACATGGGTCGTTCTAATTGATAACGGTTCACCGAGGCCCTTTTCAATACCATCGAGCTCATAAGCCATTACCACCATTCAAAACTAGGGTTGTTTTCTACCCACAGATGGAAAAGGAAAAGGCCTCCACGGATGCGAAGAGTGAAAAAGTGGCATCCACATCAACCTTTCTCAAGAAGCCACGTGTCAGGTGGGGTCCACTGACCCCATCCAATGTCATTAGGCGCGCCAAATTGTTTAAACCATTAAAGGAGAAATTTTCGAATTTCAAAGTTATTTTTTTTATTGGAATAAAGGTTTTGATGCCCATCATCCACTGTACTCATCTAGTTGACATCAATGGCTAGCAATCCCAATACACCTCCAAAATTTTACATCCTGAGTATTTACTGTATCTAAGTTATACTTCATTATGTTTGGTCATCAGATAAAATAATAAAAGAATTTTTTACACAAGTCTACCCTGCAAAACCATCTTTTAACCTACCAATTTTACACTTCGCTCAAGATGGCTCCTAAACCCATAGATAAACTCCCTAAACCCAAATTCACCAGAAATGAGAACACATATGACCACTACATTGATGTTTTTGACACATTTGTCACAAAATATGACCTAAATTCCACCATTAGAGAAGTCCACTCCCTAGCCTTTGCAGACCAAGACCCATGCGACTTATGGAAGTCGAATCTAGCCAAATATGTTTGTCCGCGCATAGTATATTTTCTTGAATTTGTAACATGGTGATCCACTCAATACTCCCCTAGAAAAAGAGCTACAAAAAATTGCTAAAGTTCAGTCTTGATATGAGAACAAGGGATTGGTTCTTATATGAAAACTCGACAGTCATAAGAGTATATGGTTTTGAGGAATATCCATACAAGCTTCCATCCTTCCTCACACCCAGAATATTTTCTATGGAATATGCAAGGTAGCGATTTATAGCAGTTCATATGCACTTTTTACATTTCAAGCATTAAAGGAACTTCCCAATACTAAAAAAAATAGGACCTTTCCATATAAGAGGATTAAATGCCCTACAATAAATGGAAGGATTCATAAGCCATGTAAATTTAGATAAAGAAGAAAATGGGTCTTATGATCCTCATCAAATTATCTTCAGGTTAAGGGTAGCCAACAAAATTTCTCCCTATGAGTATGTGCCTAAGCCAGAATGGGAGAAAATTGCAAACTTGGAAAGTTGGGAGGAAGTTCTAGCAGTTCAGAAAAACATGGAAGATCAAGGTACTTCAGATCAACAAGTAGGAAAAAAGAGGGGAGCTGAAGATATCCATGAATATATGGAAGTTGATGAGGTAGAGCAAGGTCCACTAACAAAAAAGGTTAGAATAGAAGGTGAAGGAGTGGAGCAGACACTGGTAGAGAAGGATGAGATTGAAGAGATTCCAAAGAATTGGCTAAATTGATCAAACAACAATCAATCAGAAAAGAAGGCCCATTGATTAAATTCACTCATTAAACCTCTCTTGAATTTATAGTACCTTGATTGTTGCAAACATCACCTTCAGCAAGCCCTGTGCAAGCAAAAACAAATCTGCAGGCTAGATATAGAGGCATAAGAGGGAAAAATGTAAGATTAACAAATTATTCTAGACAATAGGTGGGAACATTAGAGAGAAGGTTTCTCACAGTTGCAGACCACCAAATCAAGACACTTTAAGATTATTTGTGCTAGAGCTTGTTGCCACTGAAAAGCACACCTAGGAGGAAACACAACAGAAAATATTTGAAGCTGCTAGGTGTGTCCTTGGGGGCAAGTTTCGAGTCAAGTGCTATCACCTGATCCCAAATCCTCCGTTTAGGAAAACTCCTAATCGAAGATAAGGGGGGTAGACCTTATTAAATAGTTTCTAAGGCTCTTAGTTGTATTTAGTTGTTACGGATGGATGAGATTGTTTTTATGAGTTTTGTTTGGAATGAAATACTGAACAAGCTTATTGCAAAATTGTGAAATAGTTCCATAGCATATATAAAATCAGCATATAAAGATTAAACAACAATAGTGAAATGATATTAAGCAAATGAAATATTATTGCAAATTGTAAATCAATGTCGACGGAGTCAAAACCGAAATAGTGTTGTTGTAATGTAAAATGTTTTGCAATTGTGCTTGGTTGATTTTAGGTCTATTTGGATTTAATGAGTTGACTAAAGGGGAAAAGGGGGATTCCCAATATACCTTGTGGTACGTGGGAATATGTCTGGATTTCACTTTAAGTGGCTCTACATAAGGACATGTGGGATAGATGGAGTCACGGGGGCATGTCCAACACTACACCAAATGAGGGTGTAGCCTTATGGGGCCCCACGGTCACATTATAGTGGGTCTCACTTCCTTTGCAAAATTTTCCCAAAAAAAGGTGATTTTGAATAGTAAATCCAGATTTATGTTAGGGAGGTTAATTTGAAAATTATGAGAGCTAATTACTAGTCACTCCAATTCCTTTTGATGCACCCAACTAGTTGGACAAACCGCAAAGGTGTAGAGCATACATAATGAAGTTTTGATTATTTTTAAGAATTTTAATCAATGTTTTTTACATAGAAAATAAAGATAAAACAAGATAAGCAAATGTGTTTTAATTACTACCTATGAATCTCTTTCATGGTTCCGTACTCAGGAAAGCCCTTATCCAAGAAACATCATTCAGGAAGGCATAGGGGTTAGTATTTATTTCCCTAAAAAATGTAAAGGAAAAAGCATGAAATTAAATCTAGATCTAATTGCGAAAGTTAAAAAGATAATCTAGCAAAAATACTAACTAAAAGCACAATAAGCAAAGGAGGCAGATACGGGCCTTCCCTGGATGGGGAAGGGGGTGTGAGAAATTTAAATCCTACTTGCTCTTCTTAAGTTTATTACAAAGTGAAAAAAAATATAAATGAATACCTTTGATATTTATAACTTAGATCAGGGAGGTTTACAATGTATTGGAGAAATAAAATTAAGAAGAAAAGGCACTTAGGTTTTTTTGATGCTTCGCTTAATGGACACTTAGCCCAAAATTCCTTTCTTTCTTGCTTCAATATAATAAAAACCAGCAAGCTAAACAAAAATTATTAGTGGATTAGTACATATAAATACATAACAAAAATCTACAATCTAATACTTGGAAAATACTCAATAAAACTACTAGACAGGTACTTGGCATAAAATAGATCTAGATCTATGATAAACTTGAAGCTTTCTAGATCTATGAATGAAACAAATAGACTTTAAAATAAAACTCTTTAAGATAATATATACTTGTTTTTCTTAAACAAAAAGGGAAAGAAAGGGGTTGATTGAATTTTTGAAGGGATGAAAAAGATTGAACCAAGCCACAGCTTGAGGAGATGGAGGTCTTGAATGCCTACAAAATAATAATGGTAGAAAAAAATGTTGAAACCAAGTGTTGAAAAGGCACGGGGGATTCACTCAATAAACTGCTATCATAGCACGTTCATTCGTGGCATATGAAACAATACCCCTAATTTCACTAGATATTGGAAAATACCTTCCAAAATCGTTTTTTTAAGCCCCTCCCAATATGCCTTCCCAATTCAAAATAACCCCTATTTTCACTAGATATTGTATGTATCAATTTTTTCATTAGCATTTTTTATACCCCTTTATATTTCCACCTAGTATATTGATATGATACCCCTCTTATGACCCTACATGAATTCTACAATGCACCTTGCTTCTTTCGATGTATATTGTGGATGCACATTACTTCAACCACAATGCAATTACTCAACCACATATCATTATGATTTGCAACATCTAATGGTCTAACGAAGAGATAGGAGATCACGTCTTGTATGTCACTAGAGCCAATGCACATAGTACAACATTTAGATTGCATGTTACAGTTCCCCAATCGCTGACTAAGCCTGTTGTGGGCTAGGTATCCAAGCCCCCAGGGCCTGTAACAAGCTCTAGGACGCTGACTAAACCTCCCAAGGCCTGTAATAGGCACAATTGGTTGGGTATTCAAGCCCCCAAGGCCTATCGAGGGCCTATAATAGGCCCTGGAAGCATAGAGCCTCCCAAGGCTATTGGTAACAACTGGCTGAGTGCTATTGGTAACAATTGGTTGTCAATGACCACTGTCTCTCGACTATGATCGACTGGAAACCCACTTTACCACGAAACCCCTAGCCTCAAGCATGCCTCAAGACGTGATTTCCCTGCGTGTTGGTAAGCCGGAGCCTTGCCTCAACCCGATTTTTCATCCGTCTGTGATCCCACCATCTCCATTTGGAGGATATTTGTCAGCCCTCCCATATAAAAAAGACCCCAAAGTATTTTTGTATTGTTACATTAAATTAAAAAAAAAACCTTTGCCCCTTAATATATAAGCAATATAATTTTTAGGTTTTCATGAATATTTAATAACGCAATATGAATGAACGTGATATTATATTTCCTTCTAGTGAAGCCCCCGTGTGAAAAGGAAGAAGATCCAATTGAGCTTTTCTTGCCTATTCAAAATTTTATCCTGCACAATCTCAATACACACTTACACGAACAAGAGGGATCAAATCTAGTAAATATATTGGAAAAGGACATGAAGAGCATTAGTAGATCTGAGTACACTTGCTACTTCTTAACCTTTAAATAACATACTACAAATAAACAAATCAAATCCTATGAATGTCTATTTGTATGGGCTCAAAGGTCTTCTAAGAAATATTGATCCACAAAATTCATGTAAAAGCAAAGAGACTATTTTAGATTATACCTCAATAAAACATGCATGCATCAAGATGAGAGATCTTGCAAGCTCGTGGACCTCCAAAGCCTTTCACTAATTATATTACTTGAATAAATTCATTGAATACAATAGCATAGGGTCGATGCAAATCTACCACGAGTGATGAAGCATAACCTCAAGCTTAAATAGAGAAATAGAGAACAGGGGGCAAGTTCTAGAAGGATCTAGAGTTTAGAGGGCGCATCCCTTGAATGTAGGAATGATTCAAACTTTGATCTAAGAATTAACTCATGATTGGTGGTATGATGTGGCTTCCACCTCACAAGAGGGGTTCCAACCTCACCTTGGAACCTCCATCAACCAATAAAAGTGAGCCACAAAAGGAGAAGTTGTCCACATTAGAAGGGGGGTGCATTTCCTCATGGAGATTCACTCCTAGTATTCAAATCCTTAACTGAAATCACTTGGATGTAATTGATTCCATCTCCGATATTGATTGCAATCACAACTGGCCCTTTATTTGGACAAATTTCCTCAAATTTGGGAAATTTGTTTTTATCCATATCTTTAATTTTTTTAATTGTTTAATTCTCTTTAATTATTTTTGAGAGAATTTTTATTAAAGTGATAAATAATCACTCAAGACTTAGGAAAAGTGGGTTTTGGGGTTTTATGGGTGCTCTAGGTTAGAAAATGAGCACCTCGATGAAAAATTCCCCCTCTAGACCAAACTTTTATTATATTTTTTTACATTTTAATTAAATCATTAAAAATTGACTTGTTTTACGGGAAAATTTTTATTTTCTCGAAACTTGACAAAAATACTAGGGGAGCTAGTACATGTTCATAATGACTCAATTTGATGTCTAGAATTCTCATAAGCATTGACACATTAAATTTAATAACCTCCTAATTCATAACCACCAAGACAACCATTCCAGCTTTGCAGGAGCAGGTGAAAAACTCATCAAATTATACTTTTCTTATTCAACATTGCATAATTGAAAAGGGAAAAACACCATGTAATGATCGGATTTATACCTAAGTCCTAGGAATCCTATTTATTTACAAAAAATAATCATGCTAGCACATTTTTACAATATCCCCAAGGGGTATGAACATGCAATTATTAACAAGGCGCAAAAAAATGACCCTTAATGACTTATGAACTTCTGAGCACTGATGATGAACATTTGCAATGTTCACACCTTCAGCGGCTCACAAGGAATCCAACTAATGTACAAATTAGGAGGTAACATTCGGCTCCAACTACGGGATGTGCACTCATTTGATGTTCAATCAAAAAGAGTGGACGAGAACTCCATAATATATGGTACCTGTACAAAGCTTAATTGCATAAGTTCCACATATACATGAAAATGCCAAATGAAATCTAAGTTACAAAATAATATACAAGGTTAGTATAAAATAATATGCGAAAAGTAATATACATGAGATATTGTGCAAACAATAATGTACAAAAAGGAAAGGCTGAAAAAAGACAAGAGGAAAGAGTTTAGAGAAGCCTTGAAATGCCCCCATGGTCATTTATGTGTCACTTCTATAGAATAGATTTAGATGTTTCCCATTCACTGGTAGGATCAACATTTTTCCTTCCATGTTTTTGGGAGCAAAAACGAATTTGTGTCAGAAAAATAATAGATGATGAATGGCCCCTTCCAGAGGCTATCGAATTTCCCATGCTTTCCCGACTTCTCTCTTCTTTTGTCCCATAAAATTACTGTGTCGCGAATTTGAAAAGGTCTCGGCTTGGTTAACTTATCAAATGTGTTCTTCATGCTTTCCTGATGTCTAAAACTTTGATCCAAATTTTCCCTTATGCTTTCGTCTAACTCGATGATTTGATTCACTCTATTCTCCGTGCCATCATCTTCTAAACCATACTCAATGAGCATCTGAAATACTGGCACTTGGAGATAGATGGGAAAATCAGTTGTTATACCATACACTAGCTTGAAGGGTGTCTTCCCAGTTGCACTTTTCTTAGTTATCCGGTCATCCCAAAGTGCATACTTAATATTATTATCCCATGCTTTCTTATTATTCTCCATATTCTTCTTTATAATATTCATAAAATTCTTTTAGTGGATTCAACAAGTCCATTTCCCTAGGGGTAATAATTGGATAACCGGGATAGGGTAGTTCCATATTTCCAATAAATTGAAGTGAGATCAATCGAACTGAAGGCCATGGCATTATTAGTTGTTATCTTGCGAATGATACCAACTCTTGTGATCATTTTATCTTCTAGGAAATCGATAACAACTTTATGTGTGGATGCTTTGGTGGGTATGGCCTCTACCCACTTAGTGAAATAATCGGTAGCTGTTAGAATCCAAGTAAACCTGTTACTTGAATTGTCCTTGAACTGATCGATGAAGTTAAGCCCCCACTGCTGGAAAGGGCAATGACCACTATTGGCTTAAGAGGAAGTGTTGCCAATTTCTACTTCCTTGTAAAAATATGACACTGCTGACAACACTTGACAAATCTATGAACATCTGCGAGAATGGTCGGACAGTAGTAACCTGCTCTGAGGATTTTGTGGGCAGTTGTATTTGCTGCAAAATGGCCTCCACAAAATCCTTAATGAAGCTCTACCAAGATTATTTTGGAATATTGCTCATTCATACACCTAAGTATTACCCCGTCTAGGTTCCTCCAACCCAAACCTTCTTGAGTGAGGCAATACCTAGTGTTTTTTAACCTTAAATCCCTTCTTTTATGACCTTTTAGGTGATCTGGGCATGTAAGGTGAAGAAGAAAATATATGATTTATGCGTACTGATGGTTATTAAGGTTCTACAATGATGGTGTCATGACTGGCTTTGATCCACTATTCTCACAAATCATTCCTAAGGAATCCTCATTTCCTTGGGTCAACATCTTGGCTAGACCTTGTATTTTGATAAGCTTGGTGGGTTTTATCTCCAAGTCATACTCCTAAATATTTGACACCCATGTACCCCTTATACCCAAACAATCTTGTTGAGACAAGATATCTTTAACTACAAAATGGGGAACATAACCTATGACTTTTGAATACCCAATGTAGATCCTGAAATTCTTTAAGGACGTCACCAAGGCATAAGCCTTCTTTTCCATGATTGTGTATTTTAATTTTGAGTGTTGTAAATCACGGCTCATGAAAGCGATGGGTTTCTCAAATCCTTAATTTTTTTCTGGAGTAGCACCCTCGCAATGGTATCTTTGAATGCAAAGGAAAAAATCATGAAATCCTTAGAATAGTATGGGATGACTAAGAGAGGCAATCAAGTGATAGCATATTTTATACATGTGAAATCCTCTCTTCCCTCGCTTTTCCACTCGAACTTGGAATCCTTTTTTAACAATTTCTACATTGGTTTCATTAATTCCACCAAGTTCGGGATGAACCTTCTGATGAAGTTGATATGTACATTAAAATATCGGAGAGATTTTACACTTTTAGGCAAAGGAATCTTTTTAATAGTCTCAATTTGTTATGGGTCAACCTTAACACCGTATTTGGATATGATATGTCCTAGCAAATTTCCTTCATTGATACCTAGGACTAACTTTTCCATATTCAAGGAAATCCCATACTTCCTACATCTTTCGAAAACCCGCTTCAGATGAATTTTCTATGATTTTACCATTTAACTCTTTCAATACATAGTCCATGGCTCTTTGGAAAGTAGAACCAATGTTCAGCAAGCCAAAAGGAATTCTCAAATATTTGAAAGTGCCCCAAGGAGTGGTGAAGGTAGTTGTGTGTCTGTCTTCTTTTTGGATAACTACCTAATTGTAACATGAGAAACCATATAGCATGGACATCATGCCAGCACTTGTAACCCTTTGGAGAAGGGTTTCGATGTTCGGAAGTGTATAGTTGTCCTTTTAACAAGCTACATTGAGATTTTGAAAGTCTATGCATATCTTATGCTTCCGTTCTTTTTCTCACAACCACTAAGTTAGAGCACCGGGATGAGTGCCTTGTTTGTGCAATGATTCCATTAGACAACATTTTCTCAAGTTCTTTTTTAACAATGGGAGATAACTTAGGGTTGATTTGCCTTATTTTTTGTCTGAAAGGCTTGACTTCTTTGATTTCTTGTTTTAAGGGTATAGTGTGTTGGAAAAAATCTTCATGATATGCTTTTAATTCATCATAGGTAAATGCAAACACATATCTATACTCCCTAACAAAACTAATTAAGTCATTCCTCTCTTTTTTTGAAGTACCTTTTCCAATTTTTTTCATTTTAGGTTCTTTGTTTGTTCCAATGTTTTTTTCTATGTAGTCCCTAGGCTTCATTGAATCAATTTGCTCTTCTTTTGATCCTACATATCAAAGATGTTTTCAAGTGCTACCAAACCACGAGGAACAGGATTGTTGAACTGATCACCTTCTCCCTGATACTCTTTAGTACCCTCCTCTTGAAAATTGGCATTGAAGTTCGAGAATTCCTCAACATTATGAATGAAATTTAATATTCGTTCATCATCTCAAAAAACTTGTCAATGTTTCATGTTGTCTTGATCCGATGGTCTAAAATTTATCTCTAGAGTACAATCACCAATTAGGAGTTCCTCTGAAGGTTGAAGTGTCGATGTTGAGACTAATAACCTATATGTTGCACTGTTCTTATCTTTATAAATGGATTCTATGTTCAAGGCATCAAATAATTCCATTGTGTCCCAAATTGCATTTCCATACTTTTTTAATCTCAGACACTTACATGCAAATTGGTTTTTTACTTGGAGAACAATCAAATTAGAGTCACCTTTTATGTTTAGAATCTTAATCCTCATATATTTTGCTAGTTCTATCCCAAGTAAAAGTTCCTCATACTCTACTACATTATTTGTCGCTTCGAACTCCAGTCTAAATGCAAAGTTGAAAACCTGACCTATCAGAGAAGTGATGACAACCCCTGCCCCTTTTCCTGCTCATGAATGAGGACCATCAAAATTCATTTTCCAAATTTCATCTACCTTTTCATCCTTGATTTGTTCTTTAAAAGGGGCTAAAAAGGTAGAATTGATTGCATAGTTCCCAAAATCATTAGTGTTATAAACATATTCATTTGAAGGCCTCTTGGGGTTTTCCACATGATGATATTTCTTTTCCTTATCACTATGTAATTTAACTAATGAGTCTTCTTATGCAGGTTTTGTGGCATAATTCCAATCCATTTGGATCCAACCTCCTAAAGTAGCATCCCACTTTCTTGAAAGTAACATTCCCCATTCCCCACTTATCTCGTACATCTATCACAAGGATATCCATAGTCACATGAATGTCAGGATACTTGGCCAATCTAACTAGTTGATTTACAATGATTCCCACTACACCAACTTGACTAGAATCCATGGCACAAACGTTTTGATAGGGTCTGGTTGTTCTCAGATTCAGTTGATGCATAACCTTCTTTGTCATTATGTTGGATAAAGATCTAGAATCTAACATACAACTATGTAGAAGAAGATCAGCTATCATCAATGATACATAAAAGGGCGAGTGATATTCTTTTCTTGGATCCATGGTATGTAGAAAAAGAGGGGGATATTCTATGACATTATTGTTACTTAGGGGAGGATTTTCTATATTTTCTGCAAAGGTAGCTTTCTTTGGAAGGGGAGGATTTAAGACTCTCATTAATTTTTCAGTTTGCTCTAGAATTTTAAGGATTTCAGTAGGAGGAATTGGTATTTTAAAATTTTCAACCCAAATACCCAAATAAATATTCACATCATTAGGGTCATAGAGATTTGTTACCTTAGGGGGGTATTGAATGTTCTTGGAAGCTCTAGCATTTTCTCTCCTTTGGTAAGTAAATCCTTTGAACTTGGGAATGTCTCGGATTTGATCTGGTGAGGGAATCTCTCCATATGTTTTAGTGAGGTTGTCCTTTTCTTAGCTATATTGTTTGTATTTTCTCCAACTTTCTTTAGGAATAACATGAACATCGCCTACAACATTGATGAAATCAGGCTCGCTTGAATACTATTCACTACTGCTCGCTTCAGGGAAACAATTTTCTAAAACATGACATGCAAAGTAACAAGATGATTCTTCATGAAAATATCTACACGCTCTGCAAAATGGTGTGAACTCTTCTACCATGTTATCAACCTCTAGTTGATTAGGAGGCCTCTTTAATGGGGTGGTCCCTTCTTTTGCCAATTTTCCTTGGGAGGAAATTTTCTTTGAACTTGTTGAGATTGAGATCTTTCCATTGCTATGACTTTGTTTTGCATTTCCTTAAGTTGAGTAACATACATTAGTTCTATGGCCTCCATTTTCTCATTCATTTCTTTGATTTTTCTATCATGAGTGTCTTGATGAGAAGTAGATGCTTTCTCCTTAAGCTTAGTTTGTTTGTTGGAAATGAGTGCTCTCATGTATCCAAGAATGTTTGATTTGTAGGAGGATTGCTTGTTTCTGTCAATTTTAATAGCCATATCTTGGGCAATTAAAAGGGTGGTGGGATCCTTATCCCTTTTTTTATATTGCATATCACCACTGAGTGCTTCTATGTAATATACCAAGATAGACTGAGCTGATGGCTTGAAGTCTGCATGCATATTGTTTACTAAGTCTTGGAAATTGTTGTTGAATTCCTCCATAGTTTCATTTTTGCTTCTTTTAATTGTATGTAGGGCTACTAGTTGATGGCATGGCTCTTTCTTTTCCCCACCTTGTTCCAAATCCAGTTTTGAATTCTTCAAGTGTGGCATATGATTTTTCAGGAAGGTTCATGAATCAATCACTGGCATCACCTTCCAAGGACAATGCAAACAGTTCCATGCAGACATTCGTATGCTTGTGATCAGCTGCTTGACACCAACTACCGATACACTTCGAGAAGACTTTTAGGTGAACAATTGAGATAATGGCATCATTTCTGGTGAAGGTAGGAAATTTCTCAATATATTTGTTGGGAAAATTGTGTGGTTGACTTGCTATCTGAGTAATGTTAATGGGACAAAAAAATTCTCCCATTTCGTTAGACAAATTATTATTATTGTTTTCTATAAATAGACAATCGAAGTCTAAGAGAGACTCAGATCCTAGATTCTCAAGGATCCTACGAGAAGCTAAATTATTTAGTATCCTTAAATAAACCTTTTTCAGGTCCAGGAATGAAATCAAATAATCCTACTGAGTTTCTTCTGGTTTGTTAGGAACCTATGTAAACCCTTCTCTTTACTATGTTAGTATATTGTTATTGGACGCATATGCTTTGTAAGTCGTCCCGTAGTATTTGTTGATCCGTAGTTTATATTAGCCCATAGTATTGACCCATAGTATTGGACGCATATGCTTTATAAGTCGTCCCGTAGTATTATATGTCCCATGGTTTTGACTCATGGTATTGGGCATAGACTTAGTATATAAGTGTGTGTTGAGGTCATTGAAGGCACCGTGAAGTTAATTGTATTGAGCTTGCTCAAAGGAGGTTGCCCCCTCGAAGTGGCCCGTGATCAATATAAAAGTGATTCTGTTCTGTTATTTCTGATATCTTGTGTATTTGCATTAATTAATTATTGCAGGTTCATCACATGGTTGAATACCTTAGTAAGTTATTGGACATTGGAATCTCCAAATGGATCAAGCCTAATTCAGTTTATTGAATAGATCATCAAAATTTTAAAGATTTAAACAAACAAAAATAAAAACAGAGGTAAGTGGAACAAGGAATAAAAATATTTTATCCCCGGCAATGGTGCCAAAATGTTTCCACCAAAAATCACACCTAGGGGGAAACGCAACAGAAAATATTTAAAGCTGTTAGGTGTGTCCTTGGAAGCAAGTCTCAATTCAGGTTATACCACCTGATCCTGACTCCTCCATTTAGGAAAACTCCTAATCGAATCCAAGGGGGTAGATCCTATTAAATAGTTTTTAAGGCTCTTAGTTGTATTTAGTTGTTATAGATGGACAAGATTGCTTCATGAGCTTTTTTTCAAATGAAATACTGAACAAGCTTATTGCAAAATTGTGAAATATTTCAACAACATATAAATATTAAACAACAATAGTGAAATGATATTAAGAAAATGAAATATTGTTGCAAATTGGGGATCAGTTCCGATGGAGTCAAAACATAAATAGTGTTGTTGTAATGTAAAATGTTTTTCAATTATACTTGGTTGATTTTAAGTTTATTTGGATTTAATGATTTGATTAAAGGGGGAAAAGGTGGATTCCCTATATACCTAGAGGTACATGGAAATATGTCCATATTTCACTTTTAAGTGGCTCCACACAAGGACATGTGGGCTAGATGGATTCACGGGGGGATGTCCAACACTACACCAAATGACGGTGTAGCCTAACTCTGCATTTCCGTTAAGGAGATTAATTTGAATATTATGAGAACTAATTACTAGTCAACCCAATTCATTTTGATGCATCCAACTGGTCAGACAAACCACAGAGGTGCGGAGCATAAAGAATGGATTCTTGGTTATTCTTAAGAGTTTTAATCAATGCTTTTTACATAGAAAATAAAGACAAAACAAGATAAGGAAATGTGTTTTAGTTACTACCTACGAATCTATCTCTTTGTTTCGCACTCGGACAGTCCCTTATCCAAGAACCATCGTTCAGTAATGCGTAGGGGTTAGTATTTATTTTCCTAAAAACTGTAAAGCAAAAAACATGAAATTAAATCTAGATCTAATTGTGAAAGTTAAAAAGCTAATCTAGCAAAAATACTAAATAAAAGAAAAATAAGAAAAGGAGGCAGATATGGGCCTTCCCGGATGGGGAAAGGGGTGTGGGAGCCTTACAACCCACTTGCTCTTGTTAAGTTTATAACAAAGTGAAAAAAAGATAAATGAATACCTTTGATCTTTATAACTTAGATCATGGAGGTTTACAATGTATTGGAGAAACAAAACTAATAAGAAAAGGTACTTAGGTGCTTTTGATGCTTCGCTTAATGGACCAGCAAGCTAACCAAAAATGATTAGTGGATTAGTACATATAAATACATAAAAAAATTTCTACAATCTAGTACTTGGAAAATAATCAAAAAATTTACTACACAAGTACTTAGCATAAAATAGATCTAGATCTATGATAAACTTGAAGATTTCTATATCTATGAATGAAGCAAATAGACTTTAAAATAAAA